>CM030177.1:5081039-5104203 GCA_017639675.1 Aplochiton taeniatus
GGGGGGGGGGGGGGGGGGGGGGGGGGGGGGGGGGGGGGGGGGGGGGGGGGGGGGGGGGGGGGGGGGGGGGGGGGGGGGGGGGAATTGAAAAATGATCCCACAGGAGATTGGTGCATGTTCAAGTTTGCTTGGAAGTGTTTAGGATCTTCTGAGGCACAGCGGTTTGTTTACCTGGCTTTTGTTAGTGCAGTTATTTATTTATTTCTTTATTTTGCGATGCGCGCGTTGACAGACACGCACAAACACATCCAAACACAAAACAATATTCCCATGTGAAAATAGCTCTAATCTGAATAGACATTAGCACAGGCCTTTGAACCATTCTGCTAGCCCGCTGGCCGATCGTGTGCTGAATGTAATTTCGTCCGGGGCGCTTCCTGTATTGCAGCCGCGGGCGTGGCGGCGGGAAGCGGATCGGAACGGCGCGATCACGTCGAAGGCGAACCAGGCCAGGGGGCTGTGGTGGGCCTGATAGCGGCTCTTATAACACGGCTCTGTCCTCTGTCTGCTCCGGCTGCCCCAGCTGGAACACCAACCAGCAATCACTCACAACAAATGGAAGAACAAAAAAAAAATCAGAAAAATAACTCCTATCTCCCGGGGGGTTTGCCCCGGGGGTTCACTGAGAATCCATTTGATCACGTGTTTTAATGGCGGCCCACCTCATGGCCATATGGGGTCTGATGAAACCCAGGTGCTTTCGCCCGTGAGATCTGCGGAACTGCGACCCGTTAAAAACAGTTTGTTGCATAATTACCTCCATTTCCTCGCCGGCCTTTTTCCGGCACTTTCCGTCCTTTTGTTGGGTGTCGGTGTTCCGATGCACAGAGCACATTCTCCCTTCCTAATTGCCCGCTGCTTCTTTGTGCCCGTTGACCGTGCCAAGGCCACAGAAGGTCGTAGGCACTGGTGTTATTTTTGGTCCCGGCTCCTTCGGAAGAGGCCTACCAGGTCACGTGGTGCGCCCCCCCCCCCTGCGGTCATGCGCCGATTCATGTTCATGAAGCCCCCGCCGTAGAACGGGCTACCTTCTATCTTACCTGGGCCTCCATTGGGTTCCTACGTAAATGGCCCCCACCCCTCCTCCTCCTTGTCTCCCTCCGCGTACATTATTGAGATCAAGTGGGAAGTGGGAAGGGACATATGCTCCCCCACAGATGTAGTCAAATCTTAATGAGGGTGGTGGTTAACGTCCGCCTGGTCGCGTCCCGCTTCGCCGTGCTGCCGTGTAGCAACAAGCACGCCGCGCCCTCTCCCCGCCCACGGATGATCTGTCTGTCAGAGCCGGGGCGCAGGCATTTTGAAATATTAACGCGGCAGAACCTCCCCAGCTCTCTTGATTGCTCGAAACGGCTCACTCTGGCCCCTCGATGAGATATTTCTACAGGAGATTCAGAATCATTGCGGGGCCTCGTCCTAAGACGTGGGATCTGTCTTCATTTGGAGGGAGTGATTCATTTCACTTCAGGGGGCTTCTTTTCTGTTCTTTTTCTTTTTTTTCCGCTGGAGTGTTTGAGCTTGAGAGAGTGCGGCGCTCGCCGCCGCCCGTTCGGTTTCAGCCGGTCGCTGCGATGGGACTCGCGTGGTCCACATCCGTCAAACCAGGGCATGTTTGTTTTCTGGCCTTCAGCGGCGGACGATAACTCATACTCATGCCCGTCTAAGGGCAAAGGAAGGGCAATTAGAGCCCAACGGGCCCCCTGTGGACATCGTAGGCGCTCTCCTTCTGTGTGTATGCTGATGTGGCATCAACAGCATTAGCTCTCGCTCACAGTTGCTCTGGCCATCGCTGTATTTGATGTTGCGATGTGGAGGCTAAGCTGGAGTCCGGGGACGCCTGCCGTGCCTGCCTCCTCTCCCCCTCTTTCTATCTCTCTCTCTCCCTCTCTCCCTCCCTCCCTCCCTCTCTCTCTCTCTCTCTCTCTCTCTCTCTCTCTCTCTCTCCTCTCTCTCTCTCTCTCTCTCTCTCTCTCTCTCTCTCTCTCTCTCTCTCTCTCTCTCTCTCTCTCTCTCTCTCTCTCTCTCTCTCTCTCTCTCTCTCTCTCTCTCTCTCTCTCTCTCTCTCTCTCTCTCTCTCTCTCTCTCTCTTTCTTTCTCTCTCCTGGTCATTGGAGTCACCTTGTATTAATCATTGCATGCCAGAGACAAGGCACCCCCCCCCCTCCTCCCCCCCTCCTCCTCTACATGGTAGAAACAGGACCCAGTTCCCCGCTGCTCTGAGGTGTTTAAGAGCTCCGTGTGGCCAGGCCGTCTGGTATGGGTAAGTGTGCCGACGATGAGCGCCCTGGAGTTGACCCCGGCCACTTCACCGCCTCTCTGCCTTCTCCGCCTCCGTCGCCCCACTCGACTCGCTGGCTAAACGGGCCCGAGAGGGCCTCAGACTGTGACCCGCCGCCGCTCCGGGTTGGGCTCTCCCCCTGTGTGACGCTGGCTCAGGAGGCGCCTGCCTCCGGACCGACCGCCGAGTTCTCGGCCTGCTCCAGCAGGGGGAGTTTGTAAACGCGGAGGGAGGAAGTGTGGCCTGCTGGTTTGGTGAACGCGTGCTCATGCCGCGGGAAAGGCTTGCGCTTTACCCTCCCGGCTGTTTCTCTGCCCTCGTTGATGTCCCCTGCCGTGCACCGAGAGCGGCGTGCGCTCATGGGAAAATGGCGGGTCGTCGCCGCGCCGGGTGCAGCTCGTTGGCCAGCGTTTACGCCGGCAGCCAAGAATGATTGAGCTCCAAGTGGAACAGAGGCCGCGATTATCGGTGCAGGGGAGCCTGGTTGCATGCTATTGTCGTGTGTTTGGCCGCGTCAGAAGTCCGTTTGCCAACGTTTTCCCTGCGCGTCACTGGTGCCAACGGCACGGGTCATTAGTCAGGATTATCAACGCTCGTTTTGGTCAGCGGCGTCAGTCTCTCTTTCTCTCTCTCTCTCTCTCTCTCTCTCTCTCTCTCTCTCTGTCCCGCTCTCCCTCTCTCATCCTAAAGAGAGGAAGGCACAAGCTTATCGTCTACGTCCATCTGGCGCGAGCTTTTTATCAGGGCTGCTGTTGCATGGATCATTAATTACAGGCTTCCTCTCACCATGTCCTCTTGGGAGGCTTAATCCAGTGGCAATCTCGGACACAGTCCGGATGTTTCCGGGCGGTGGCGCGGTGGCTGGTGATCTTCATGTGTACCACGCAGTTCAGCGTAGCGGCGGTGCTGCGGAACGCCGTTACCAGCACCCCGTCTGGTTGCTGGGCGTCTGGTTGCTGGGCGTCTGGTTGCTGGGCGTCTGGTTGCTGGGCGTCTGGTTGCTGGGCGTCGTGGTGCTCCGGCGTTGGCACTGCGGTCCTCATTAAAGCCCGCACTCACACGTTGGACTCCGCTTGCACGTTCAACACCTTCCCACTCCACTAGCACTTTGATGTCCCATCAAGTCCCTCGGGGACGGGGGGGACGGGGGACGGGGGGGGGCGTAATCAGCCGACTCACGTGTTTCTGACGTAGCCTGTTGTTATACATAAAAATTGAAAAAAACGTCAGGCAATGAAAGAGCATCTGCTCTCTTTAATTAACCTTTCGGCTGAGGTAGCATGGGAGATTGGACCCTTTCGTTCTTCAACGTGTGCCTCGGGCATATCTCCTGAAACGGCTTTGAAGACCCACAACACACCTCGGTGGGCCAACTCTTTCAGGAAGGACGGGGGTTGGCTTTCCTGCACCTCGCTGTCTCCTGGTGTCCACTGTGGCGGCGGCCATGCGGAAGTTTCCTCGCCCTCAACTTTCCCGGACGTCAGCGGGCCGCGGTGCCGGACGTGGTCCCTGCCAGCTTTTCCGTTGATCGGAGGAATCTCCTTGTCATCCCTGCTGGTCTGTCTGGAGCAGAGTTGTCACAGTTGGCCTTATCAGCCGATCCCCCCCCTCAACACACACACACACACACCTTTCATGTGGTGGTCAAACGGCGGGGAAGGACATCTTAAAATGCGATTTGACATCGCTGAAGGGGGAGGCCAGCACAGACCGTAATGATCCGGTAATTGGCCCCTCTGTGATGCTCTCTGATTGACAGCTTTGTTCCAGGCTGCTCGCCTCCATCCCGGCGCCTCGCTGTAAAACTCGCTGACGCTTCTGACAGCGCAGGTCACACACGGAAGGACAAGAGACCTCAATGAGAGCTGATTACACGGCCGTTCGACAAAAGAGACTTGGCGGCGCGAGGGGGGAAAAAAAACCTTTTTCTTTTTCTTTTTCTCCCGTCGAAGTCTCCCTTGTGCCGGTTATCCGATAAACCTCTCGAACGTGGCGTCCATCACTCTGTTCCCGTTCGTCCATTTTCTCAGCGGCCACGGCAGCACACTTCTATTTAGCTGTGGAGTGGTTCATTTCCCTGCTTGGGTTGGCAACACCCCCCCCCCCCCCCCCCCCGCCTGCCTCGCAGGGCTGCGGCCTCCACAGGCTCACGAGGACAGCCTCGACAACACCGAGAGATTGGTCCAATTCAGATTTTATAGAGTGGCTTTGGTTTCCCATTGTATTCCATTATTGGGGCTTCGCTTTTGTGGCTCAACAGCCACTGATTTTCTGCCACAGCCCATCACATTCAATAGGCCCCAGATAATGGCCCGGAGGTCTTCACGGGGCTTTTAAGCACTTGGAGGGGACTTATCTACGGCCGCGGCAGCCTGTCCACAAGAATCTTTCTCCACCAGTCGCCCCCCCCCCCCCCTTGTTATGAGACGCGATGCGTGTTAAACAGCTTGGGAGGGAAATCCTGTGGGCCTTTCTATTTGAAGGGGTTAGAGGTAGGAAAATGTCATTTCATTTTTTTTTTACGGCCTTTTATTTTATTAGCTGCCCAGGAAATTGTCCTCCGCCTCAGTTTCCCATGTATCAGTGCGTATAAAGTCCTCGTACGGCTCCTTTTAAAGACTCCTTTGAAGTTCATGTGAGGGTGACTTTCTTTACAGTGCAATGTTTGTACGTTGGAGCAGGGGATGAAGGAGGGCTTAGTCAATAGAGCAGGGCTTTGGTGACATTTGACGGTGTGTGCCTAATTGGAGCTTCGAGGACACAGGCTGACCAAAGGAGAGCGCTCAGTGCTGGCTGAGGTCCAGCTGTCCTTGGATGGACAGGAGCCAGATGCAAATGGAATGGCAGTGATTGGAAGAGATCGTTTGTTCGGATTTAAAATGGACGTTATCGTCAACTGATAGTCATACGTGATCTACACATAACCAACCCCCCCGCCCCCCCCCCCCCCCCCCCCCAAAAAAAAATGAAAGGAATAACTGAGAACAAACAAAAAAAGGCCATTTGTTGAATTAAAAAAGATACAAAATGTAATAAAACCGTCGGAAAATAAGAGAGGAGAGGGAAAGAGAAGAAAAAGAGAACGGAAGAGAAGAGAGACTTTCCCACGCCGCCTGTCTGTCCCGCTCCGAAAAGAAATGATCTGACACTGTATGTAATACATGATAAATGATCTGACACTGTATGTAATACATGATAAATGATCTGACACTGTATGACCACAGCTTTACCTTTCCATCAACTAGTTCACGGCAACTTCTTAAAAAGGACAAAACATCAAAGTCGGTCGAATTCTCCACTTGGCTTGGCAAAATGAGACCCAACTCTGCAGTGTCTACATCTCTGCTCTCTGTAACTTTGGCTCCACAAAGACCTTTGTTTACAACGTGAGGTTCCTTTATCCACACGTCAACAGCAGACCAAAATCCCACCGCCTCTACCACCATGCCTCTCCCTGGGGCATGTGGAAGTGGCAGGCGTGGGAGAGGCGGGATAATTGCCTTGACATTGCTTTTACAGGGAGTCGACGAAGGCCCGAGCCTGGTGGACAGGTTCTGACAGAGGGCCACGTCCCGCCGACGGCCAGCGTCATGGGAGGCTCCTCGTCCATGACTCATCCCAAGCTCGGGCCGCTTTCCCAAGGCTGTGTCAGGATGCGCGGGTTTGGACTGTTCAAGGTAAGGAGGGGGGTGGAAGAGGGAGGAGGAGGACTGTGTGTGTGTGGGGGGGGGTTGTATGAGGCCAGCAGTCAAGGAGGAGGGCCGATGAGAGGAGGAGCGGGGGCCTGGCTAAGCCCAGGCCAGTGGGGGCTGACTCCGGTCCAGGGCCTATTGATTGGCGGGGGCCGGGAGTGGAGGAGCCCAAAGGAGGCCTAGCTTATCTCCATCTCTCCGTCGGGAATGTCTCTGGCTCGTCAGACCCGGGAATCCCGCCAGCCGGCCAGCGGAATCCGATAGCTGCCAATCGGCACTCCCGAGTCCGTGCCCGGGCACATTTTTCACGTCTTAGACACGGAGTCCGTTACGGAGCCGGTGGGTTGCGGCGTACGATCGTCGGGTTGCAAAGAAGCGGGTATCAAGGGAGGGGGGGAGGGGTTTGGGGCCCCAGATTCTTTGATGATCAACAGAGCAAAACAGAGAGGATGGCCCGAGGAGGAATGCCTTTCAACTGCTCTTTCTCTCTCTCTATCTCTCTCTCTCTCTCTCTCTCTCTCCCCCTTTCTCTCTCTCTCCCTCTCTCTCTCTCTCTCTCTCTCTCTCTCACGCTCTCTCTCTCTCTTCCGTCTCTGCCTTTCTCTCTTGCTCAGCTGCACGGTGTACCAAAGGTGGGTTTGCACTCCCCGCACATCTGCAGGTTACACATCAATGGCGCTTATTCATGCAACCCTGGGGCCATGCCTCTGTGCGTCTGTATACATGTTGCCTGTGTGTGTTTGCATTCAAAGCAACAGGGAGACATCAAAAGCGGGGGTGGGGGGTGGCAATATAGCTAGATATGAGGCTGTACCGAGAGGCCCTTTCTCTCTCTCTCACTCTCTTTCCCTCTCTCTTCCTGGAGCCAGCTCAGCCCGTTCAGCCGGCGCACCTCTAGGCAACTCGGGCGCGTCGGGCCCCCAGGCAAAGCACCGTTTAACCTGCCAGGATACGCCTCGTTACTGTACATTTGCCTGTGGGTTCTGTCGGGAGCGTGTCTAAGGCTGTTGCCTGTCTCCCTTACCGGGACCCCGCGCCGTCCGACCTGCTCCGTAGCCAGCTCTGTTCCAGCAACCCCCCCTCTTGCGCTGGATTCTTATGATGACTTGTGGTGGTAGTGGTGGTGGTGGTGGTGGGGGGGGGGGGGGGGGGGGGGGGGGGGGGGGTTGACGGGTGCCTGTCAGGTCGGTGAGGCTGATGGATGGGGAGCAGCTGTGGCATCAGCGGCGACGGGGAGGCAAAGAGGGCCTGTGTTCACCGTGAAACGAGAGGCCCCCGCGTGTAATTGAAATTGATTGCGGGGCGCGCAATATATCACTTTCCTTTCACGTGCACAGCAGTTTGCTGTCCCTTGCCCCAGCAGGCCCAGCCCCGCCCCCCCGCCAAACCCACAACAAAGCGCAAACAGAACAGATTCCCCCCTTGCATTTTTATCTCTGCCAGCAGCTGGCGGAGGTTTTTTTTTTCCAACCCATAAACTGTGGATTAGCATGCGCATGTCCGCCTCCTCCTCCACTGGTAAATCCAGCGGCTGATGAGATGAGGCGCGCCAGTAAATTACCTCGCCTTTGTTTCCATTTGTTGTTTGTATCCACTTCCTCCAGGCTCTGTTTGACATGAAGCCGGCAGTCCCAACACGGGGACTTTGTGAGCTTAGCAACATCTGATAAAGACATTATCACCGCGGCTCTCGGAGCGCTTGTTTTGCTCTGTCTAGACGCGCCCACGGAAAAAATATATAAATAAATAAAAAACAAGCTCGCTGCAACTAGTGTTTGCACTGCTGAATAAATCTCGGTGACTTTTCTAGCGCCGGGCTTCTATTCACACGGTGTGCTCACTCGGGAGACAGGCAGAGATGAAGACGTCGTTCCTGCGGGGATTAAGACCGGCTTGATAGTGGGAATGTGGCAGAATTCTGGGATTCGGATTGACGTCCTGCCGCCAGGTTTGATCCGGGAGAAACCCGCCTGGCGACAGGTCTGAGGTTCGGACCTGACACCTTGGGTCCCCTCTGGTTCTCGGCGACGTTCCTTGCCACTGTGTCTGCACTCAATTAATACAATCTATTTACATTTCAGCAGCAAATATGTTATTTTCCTTCTCTCCTCTCCCTCTCTCTCTCTCTCTCTCTCTCTCTCTCTCTCTCTCTCTCTCTCTCTCTCTCTCTCTCTCTCTCTCTCTCTCTCTCTCTCTCTCTCTCTCTCTCTCTCTCTCTCTCTCTCTCTCTCTCTCTCTCTCTCTCTCTCTCTCTCTCTCTCTCCCTCCCTCCCTCCCTCTCCCTCTCTCGCTCACTCTCTCTCTCTTTACTTTGGCAGACTAGTCATTTGTTCTCATTTGGCACTCACAAGATAAGAGGGTATTCATCTTTTGTCTTTGCAGAGTAATAAAATGATTAAGTCAATTAAAACCCAGCCAAGCTTCCCTCAGTGGGAGAGGCTGCCTTGTATTAAATTACCGAGGCTGCGGCTGCAGGCCTCGCCCAGACAACACAGCGACAATCCGTTTTCTTTTGTTAATCTCAGCCTTATTATTCTGCTGTTGCTAAATAAGAGAGTGGCTTGTCCAACATTGACCTATGGAGCAATCATATGCATGAACACAGTTGCGCATGGTGGATTCAGCCCGTTTTAAGGACGTCAGCGTGTTCTCAATCACCAAGAGGTGCAAGGGAAACCTTCTCGAGCCACATCTTTACTCAGGGTCTTGCTTACATCAAATACTGTTGGAACACAAGAGAATTTGGGATGGTGCTTTAAAAAAAAAAGCTAGTCTAATACTCATTCCTCTTTAAATTCAGTGTGATTGTTCTCTAGGTTGTGTTTATGTCTGGGAGTGGGAGTTGTTGGCGTGTGTGTGTATGTGTGTGTGAGAGAGAGAGAGAGAGAGAGAGAGAGAGAGAGAGAGAGAGAGAGAGAGATAGAGAGAGAGAGAGAGAGAGAGGGAATTAACTCGAGCACCAGATTATAATAGGAGACCCATTTGAATGCCTCCGTTAAAGAGCAGGATGTGTCATCTTCAGTGAGATCAATATCTGCCTACAACAGTCTAAAGGGCTTTCCTCCCTCTCTCCCTCCCCCCCTCTCTCCTTTCCCTGCCTCCCTCCTTCCCTCACGCTTCCTCTCCTTGCCCTCCCTCCTTCCCTCTCGCTTCCTCTCCTTGCCCTCCCTCCTTCCCTCTCGCTTCCTCTCCTTGCCCTCCCTCCTTCCCTCTCGCTTCCTCTCCTTGCCCTCCCTCCTTCCCTCTCCCTCTCCTTGCCCTCCCTCCTTCCCTCTCGCTTCCTCTCCTTGCCCTCCCTCCTTCCCTCTCGCTTCCTCTCCTTGCCCTCCCTCCTTCCCTCTCGCTTCCTCTCCTTGCCCTCCCTCCTTCCCTTCTCTCCTTCCCCTCCCTCCGCCCCTCCTTCCCCTTCCCTCCCTCTCACTCTCCTTCCCCTCCCTCCGCCCCTCCTTCCCCTTCCCTCCCTCCCTCTCACTCTCCTTTGCCTCCCTCCCTCCATCCCTTGCTTCCTTTATCCGTCTCTCAGACTAGCTGTAGTGACAGAGTCGGGGCTGCGAGCCATCGCTTGATCACACAACAAAAGCCATCTGTCCCTGCACTCATCATTAACCCTATTGGCTGGGGCCCGGGCACACAGGCCGGCTGTCGCCGGGAAGAACTGGCAAGCGGATCTTGACACTCCCATAGTTGATAGGCGGCACCACCGACTGACAATTCCATCACGGGCCAGGCCGCGTGGCCGTTAAGCAGCCGAGCCCTTCTCGGCCCGACGTGCTCCAGCGAAACTGTCGGGGGAGGAGACGTGTCTCTGGATGTTTCTGTCAGGCGGCGTTTTTCTCCAGGCGGCCCTGCGTACGGCGGCCCTGCGGCGGGTTGCCGCTGGCACGAGACAGGGTGAGACCCGGGATGTGGAAATAGGTCAGTAGTTCCTCCATATCGATGGGTCTTTGTATTTCGCTCTGCATTGACCGTGGTGGGCTGCTTTTCTGCGCCCATTCTCATGCTTGGAAGCGTCTTCCTTCCCCCTAGTGTTCATGAGTCGGGGTCATCGTCCGTGACCGGTCTGAGGTGCATCGTTATCAACCCAAGCATCGTCCGGGCAGACTGATGACTGAGACGAACTGATTGTGCAGCAAATCCCCCCAAAACCTTTTGGATGGCCGCTGGCGTTGGAAGGTTCCTGACCTTCGTCTCTCCCGGGTCTGTCAGTAGGCGCAAGGTGGGCGACCATCTCCGTCTAACGGCCGCGGTTGTCCTGAGCGACCCGCCTCATTCGTCACTCCTCTCGGTAACATCGTCACGGACACGCCGCGTCCCAATGGGATGGGAATCTTCCCACACAGGGAATCTTCCCACACAGGGAATCTTCCCACACCCGTGCCTTGTCGGAGAATACATTTGTTTGGTTGCAGCTGTGAGGGGAGATCTGGTGGTGGCATGGGCCCCTCTGAAAACCCGGTTGCAGTCACGTCGGCTTCGGAACGCCATATCATATCACTTCCCAATTGATAAAGCCACTCACAGTTGCCTTGGCGTAATAATACGAGGGCGCTCATCCTTAGCCCGACTTGAGTAATTACACGATCAAATGCAAAGAAAGTCGTTCGGAGGCGAGAGCGAGATCTTAATTATTGAACTGCTCATTGATGTATGCTCCGCAGAGATAACGATACAAATGAGCTCGTTTAGACAAAATGGAAAACGAAGTGTGGATAGGCTTTTCAGGCGGCCTTTTCTTCCTGCCGACAGAACGCGGAGGCATAAGGATTTACTTTAATTCTGTTAATATGGCTGCTAATGAAGTCGTCTCATGGCACTGGGGCAGACCCACAGCCTGCCCTGCAAAAACATGCCTCGCGAGAGATGAGAAACAACGTATGGAATTTAAGAGACAAATGCAAATGAACGAGCAAAATGATCTGCCAATTGAGCAAGAAAATGATCTTGATAAGTATGTCTTGAAATAAGTCCAATAATCCAGCATCCACAATTCTTAGGAAGATAATGTACCTTATAGTATGAAATATTATATATATTGGTTTCATACAAGATATTGGGTCTTGCTTGGATTTAATTTTTTTGCAGTGTGTCAGCCTCCACAATTCTTAGGAAGATAATGTATCTTATATTAAGAAATATTATATATATATTGGCTTGATACAAGATATTTGGTAAGAAATATTTAGCAGTGTGTCAGGGCGTCTAGGCAGACAGCCCGACATCCTACCGCTTGAGCCGTAAGGGGGGTAGGACGGGGGGGGGGGGGGGGGGGGGGGGTCGATAACCTTCGCCTCCGCGCGCCGCTCCTTAATCACACACCACTCTTTGTAAATCCAATCGCTCACCAGGAAGCACCCACTTCAGCTTTCCTGTCATAATCAGTTGTGCATACACACTGGACCTCTCCTTCCCTCAAACACACACACGCACGCACGCACACACACCCACACACACACACACAGTTGGACAGTTTGATTGGCGAACTCTTTAATGGCAGGTGGCACGTTGATGGACTAGGAATGATGCATGCTAAACCCTTTACGCTATCTTGTCTAAACGAAGGTTCTGTGTGGCGAATGCCGCAGCAGCAGAAAGGGAAGGCCGTTTACATCACTTCACAGGATAGCCAGACAAATCAGCTTCTCCTATAAGTGAAGTAAAGGGCTGAGAGTTGAAGATGTGCGTGCGTGCGTGCGTGCGTGTTTCCTTCCTCAAGGGCTACAGAAGCCCCATTGCCATTGGACGAGGGGCAGGAGAACACGACTGCCCGCTGGTAGTGTGTGTCTGTGTGTGTGTGTGTGTGTGTGTGGGGGGGGGGGGGTCGCTGAAAAGCAGAGAAGTCGACCGTGCGAGCCAAACGTCAACGCTTCGCGTGGAGAGCCGCGAGTCAAGTTTGGCTCCCGTCCCGCAAACGACCCCCGAGGAGCAGCCAGTCGGAGCGGCAGGTGTGCCTGAGCTCCCGGCCCTCGTCGTGAGCCTGGCTCCTAACGCCTCCGGCTCCGGCTCAGTGAACACCGACAGCTCCGGATCAGAAGTACAGTGGATTTGACGACCTGTCGCTTCCCCATCAGTAGACGTCACTGACTCAGGCACCGAGAGGTGTTTCCAGTGTGTGTGTGTGTGTGTGTGTGTGTGTGTGAAGTGTTTGGAGTGGCTGCGGTGAAATGCAATGGCAGTACGATACAGTTTGCCCTGTAGCGGGCTAAAGAAAGAAGGTTTTCCAGGGTGGAAGCCTACGATGAATGATCACAGAACACTCAAAATGGAAATCTCTGAGAACACCTTCGCTGCACTGCAGTAGTTAGCCTAATCTGAGGGACACGACGTCCTCCGGCAACACGATAAACACCTCTTCTGGTTGGTCACACCGGCAGCGAATAGGAGAGAACAGGCTACCAGATGCATTTCTCCTGTTCACAAGCCAACACCAAAGGAAAATTGTTTTCTAGTACAAGCACACGATAGCCAGGCCTTTGCATGTGCTCCCAAGCTTTGCATTAAGTTTAAAAGAACCCTGGATGGTGGAGGCTCTGGAAGCGCTCCGAAATATTTCCCGGGAACGTCGAGACAGACAGAGGAATTGAACAGGATTTAATGGACGATCAACCTGTTTCCTATCTCTTCCCGTTTTCATCTCTCTTACCCTCTTTTGCCTCACCGTTTTAGGCTGACGCTCACCTTGTCCCAGCTCCTTTGGATCTGTAGCCCCCAGGCAGCTCACCACCTCCAGCCACGGGCCCCTTGCCCCCTGGTGGCGTCCAGGCAGAGGTGCAACAGCCTGCGCACAACCTGGGGCCAGTTTCAGCCACCCAGAGTGGGGGAGTGATTCATTGGAGACAAAGCATGGAACACCAATTAATTACATCCAGGAGAGAGGGATTGCGTCTGTGTGCGTGTATGTGCGCGCGTGTGTGTATGCGTGCACGCTTTGGTGGGTGGTCAGTCGTTTATACCTTTATACCTCATGTCGGTTTAGAGATTTCATGAGTTCAAATTTGTATTCGCACATTGAATCAGAGGTGTCTTCCTTTTTAAACTTATTTTGCATGACTGCTCCTTAAGCCTCGATATCTCGAGAAGCATTTAAACATATTCCATGGATGAAATTTTGAGCATGTTTTAAGACACTCTTCGGAGAGCAACAGAAACGTGTTTTCTCCTCTGTAAACTATTTCACCGCATTACAGCTGTGACAATATCTACAATAGTGTTATCAATGACTGACAAACTTCACCCCCCAAGACCTGACCTGAATGCTTGCTTTCCTTGCTCACAACTTTCAAAGTCTAGTGCTGACATCAGCCATCCTGGCAGCATACACAAACACACTACATAAGGAGGCGGAAACATAAACGTGAGTATTTATTTCATCGAGTAAATGCCCCGGCGCTACTCTGAAAGCCACTCCCTTCACTCATACACAGAAAAAGAGAGAAGGACTAAAGGTCGGTCTGCGAGGCTCGGGTGTGTTATAAACACATCTATTTCCTTGGAGCGCCAGGCAAACAACATTGCGCATTCAGCCAGCGTTGCATAATAAAGCAGATCGACTGCAAGGCAACATATTTACACAAACAGGCATTGTAGAAGCAGCCCATGTGAGTCGTTTCTGTCCACGGCGCTCATTAGCTTCATTACAGTAGACATCCGTCGCTTGTGTCAGTCTTTGGTTTGCGGTGGGTCACTTTTCCTCCTCATTAAATCTCATTATGTTTGGATCTAGTCCCGCGTGCTGATAACACACAGCACACCTTCTCCATTTATCCCCCCCCCCCCCCCCCCTCAGTCTTTCCAGCACATTCCGCCATTGTTCTTGATGGGCTCATCTTTTTTTCTCTCTCCAGGAACTGCCGCTAGGTTCCACAGTTCAACAGCAAGGCTATGACACCAATTTTATGGTTCACATCACATACTAGTTATGTCATTTGATTACATTGAATAACACGCCCTGCAGAAGAAAAGGAAAATAAATGGCAGGCACATATTACACATAACAGATTTCAAACACATCTTATAAAAACATCTGACATATTGCGACAGTCATATAGCTCAATGGGACTTACATCTGAGTTATGGTGTATTATAATAGAATGTATACAAATAAGTGGAGCCCCAACGTTTAAATAACAACCGGGCAAGTGCACAGATTTTTTGCAAATATGCAAAACCTGTTTTGAGAGTAGCGAGAGGAAATAGGCCTATGAGAGAGAAAAAACGAAGAAAAAACGAAAAGCTGAGCTGCTGAACAAATGAAAAGACGCCCCATGCACACGGCTGACAGAAAACCCCTGTGTGTTTATTATTAGCTTAAAATGCGCCTGTAGAGTTTCTTCTCTTTGTTCAACTATTCTTATTGTCAGCTCCATCTAACACCAGATGATTTTATTATTGGTATATCCTTCTGAGTAATGTAGGCCTATCTTAGGACGCTGAGGAATTCTGCTACGGCCACTATTGTATTGTAGCTTGCCATATGTAAAGTGATGCATTTCAAGGACTTGAAGGTTGAAGACCAGACGCGCTGACACTTTCTGGGTGAGCGGGAGAGCTCTGACGATGTTATAGCAGCGGCTTCTGCCAAAAGGGGAGTTGCAATACATTTTTTTCCTAAATTAAACCCTTTTGATGAGTATTAAGGATTAAACACTAACCTTCATTCCTCATTTTATTTGTATTTGTGCAAGCCATCAACAGATTGAATGAGACTCTAGATCGGCCGTAACTCTGATAGAGACAGAAGGACTAGCCTCAGCGGTCTGCCTCTGCCTTGCAGGGGAGTGGCCACTGTCCCGGGGCGGCGGGCCTCCCGTACCGGGACTTCATTTATGAGGTAAATGAAATGTGAGCACACTGATAGGCCATCAGAGAGCTGGTGATGGATCTCCTTGGCTGAGAGAGTCATCCATCACGGTCTCCCCTCCACCCCTCCCGCTACCCGCCCCCACGCTACCTCGCTGCAGAGAGCTCCCGCTCCACCCAACTCCGACCCTGTCGTCCGCTGATTAATGTTTGCAGTGATGCTCCGCCGCGATTATCGCTTTTGATTATGTCATCCCATTGTTATGTGCCCCTGAAGTCTCTGGCAGATGAGGTCAGTGAATCAGGGGCTCTTTTTGAACGCCAAAGTCATGGGGAGAATCATTTGACTTAGCCTAAAGAGGGCTGAAATCAATGTGGACAGCGTATACGGCAGCTACCTTTAAGCACTTAATGCCAAGCAGGTGCTGTCTCACACTTTCCAGCACCCTCTCCTCACTTTCTCTAATTCTGAGAAATGGTCGTTTAAATCACTGTTCAGTTGTGTGCAAATGATGCTCCATAAGTACCATTGTTTAAATGCCAATCTGTAATTGCAGTCATTTTCACCCACGAAGCAGGCAAGTTCAAATAGTCACAGTTCTTTTTTCCAATTACGTTTATCAAGGAAGGTCCGTTGCTTTTTACGCCAAAAAGAAATTCTGCCGGGAGAGATTCCTGGGTGCTGCTGCATCTGTTGAATTTAAACATAAGCCTTTCAGGTCTGTTTTTTTAAAAGCTAACTGCTGTTTTTCTGTGTGGAATAGATGAAGTGTGCCCTCCAGGAAGAGACGGTACAAAGTGTGCAGTGTGTAGTGGGCCCCCAGGCTATCTCTCGCAGCCAGCGATGATCATGAGCCTTTAATAAAGGTGATTCAGGTATGCAAATAGGAACACAATCTCTTTCTCTTTTTGCTCTCTTTCTCCCTCCGCTGCACCTTTCAAATGCAAATCACACACTGCCTACCACAGAGATGACAGCCTGAAAAAAGTAGACAGGGAGTTTATACACCATGGGTTTGTACAGACAGACCACATAAGCATGGCTGTCTGCAAATGGAGGGCCGTTGTCTCTGGCACCTGTCCCTCGCACGCTGTCAATTTTTTCAATTATAAAGTGTTATTGTATGCTTGCGGGAAGAACGGGAGTAAGAATTCGAATGTACTGGTACTTGAACTTTTCCACATGGTAAATAAACTCTTGAACTCATCTTTCCCACAAAAACGGATAGGCTACCGGAGGAATTCGTTTTGAGGTGGCAACTATTTTGCTGTCTTTATTCCATGTTAATAGTTTTATCATGGACAAAAGGGCAGATATGAAGGCAACTATTGTTCTGACTTTTCAAAACACGTCACGTTAGCTTAGCAAAAGGTTGGCTTTCATTATCAGTTGAAACAATTGGATGTTTTCGTTTTTTTTTCAATTAGGGATGTCCCGATCCAAGTTCCTTGCCCTCCGATCTGATCCGTGAAAATGTGTATAAGCTGTACGATGCTTGTAGACTACCGTTAGCACGCATCTGTGATGGGGTAGGCTTAACCACTTAATCACAAGGTCTTACAAAAATAAATAAATAAATAAATAAATACAGCGGACATTTCGGCCTTTTCACGTACAATTGACAAGTATCGAAATTCGCCGATTTAACAGCCGATACCGACGTACATTTTTTTTTATATCGGGCGATACCAATGCCTGGTATTGGATCGGGACATCCCTATTTCCAATACGTTATCCAAAGTGAATCACAGCAATCAACTAGTGTGTTTGTTTGTAGGCTATTTCTGTCAGTGAAATTTTCTGAGCACTGTAATATCTACACTTGACAGTGCTGTGCCAGCACTACTGAATGAAGCTGCCTTTGGTGTGTGTGTGTGTGTGTGTGTGTGTGTGTGTGTGTGTGTGTCTCTGTCTGTCTGTCTGTCTGTCTGTCTGTCTGTCTGTCTGTCTGTCTGTCTGTCTGTCTGTCTGTCTGTCTGTCTGTCTGTCTGTCTGTCTGTCTGTCTGTCTGTGTGTGTGTGTGTGTGTGTGTCCGGAACCCGCTAGCCTCCTTGCCTCTCTATAATCTCCTGGCTCTCCACTGGCATTTGATGAAGTGGTGATCCTCTGCTGAGCTCCTGGGCCAGCAGGCACCAGACGCCACTGTTGACCATGGACAACAAAAAGATGCACGGCGAAAATAGATGAAGCTAATCAGATTAGCCTTGTCACTTCGTTCAGTCCACTGTTTAT
This sequence comes from Aplochiton taeniatus, assembly GCA_017639675.1. Classification (NCBI taxonomy): domain Eukaryota; kingdom Metazoa; phylum Chordata; class Actinopteri; order Galaxiiformes; family Galaxiidae; genus Aplochiton; species Aplochiton taeniatus. Next base: position 5,098,039 of record CM030177.1, read on the forward strand.
TCTGTAGCTTTTCTATCCTGCTTTTTCCTCACCCTGGTGGCATGTGCGCCTTCCCGCTATCAAACGTCACACATGCACCTTCTCTCATGTTCTGGCCCGTGTAGTAATTATTCTTCCAAAAGAACTATCGCTGTCTCCTTATCTGGGAAGCCCTCCTGCTCTTTGTACTTGCTTACCTAAGCGTCTTTGAGTACCTTGAAAAGCGCTATATAAATCAAATCTATTATTCTTACTACCTTTACAAATAATTGTTTCAGGATCGGGAATGACCTTGAGGCTGCGGCTAATTAAAAGCGTTGAGAGGGGGTGAAAGAAAAAAAAATCATGGCGTAAACGCATTTTAATTAATTCTTATAAAAATTTGACGCATAGAAGAAAAAAAAACATTCTTAATGACTTTGAATTCCCAGTTGTTTTTGTCTTGTTAGTGAATATTATAGCTCACACATTGTAGTGAACAGGCCTGATGGAGTACCGTGTGAAAGGAGGATGGAGGGCTGTAATTACTGAAGCCATGGCTAGCGTCAACAAGGGCTAATCTGTAATCAATTTCAGGAAACAGACCTGCGCTAGCCCGGATGAAACCACCGTTTGGGCTATGATTTGTGTGTAGCCTACGGAGCTGTGAATGACACTGCCACCATAGATGTTCTGAACACGGATGTCTGCGGATATGTGAGCTTTTAAGCCCCTGTTCACAATATACTCTGAGATCCAGCATTGATCTGATTCGGCTGTCCCCTTGGACGATGTTGTTGTCCGCTGTGGTTTTTCCGTGGCATGGCGGCCTACTCTTTTCCATGTGCCGGCGTTCCTGAAGCCTTCAGGGCCGTGTCCAGCATGCCTGGCAGCCCAGAATTCATAAGATGTAGATTTCCGCCAGCTTTAATGGAGATTTACCCACAATGATTTGTTGCGTAACTCCATTTCCCACCAATCAATTGCTGTCTGTCACCTTCCATAGACAGGAATTGTGCATGTGAAAAGTCACCCCAATGCAGTTACGTGGGCATTTGAGCGCTGACACACACACACCCACGGACACACATCTGATTTTAATGGCTGTTACAATATGCTTTAACATTTATATTCCAGCTTACATTACCAATTTCACCCCCTTGCGCTCGCCCTCCCACTCCTCCCAACCCTTAGCTGTGAATTTCTCTCGGCCAATTATTCCTGACTGCCTTCCCAGCCGAGGCATCTGGGACAGTGTCAGGAATGAGTTTAATGCATGCAAAGCAGGCTGCCCAGTGTGTGTCTGGCTGCGTGCGTGTGTGCGTGAATACAAAGTGCTTTGTCTTTCTTCCCGGAGCCCCAGTCAGTTTTATCTGGGCGTTCCACGGTTCGCTGGCGGGATGTCGGTGCCGCGGCTGATTGAGAGCCGCCCCCCCCCCCCCCCCCCCCCCCCTTCCCCCCAACCCCCCTCCCCCCGGCACCCGGGGCCGCTGCCTCACCAGCACCTCTCGGGGGTCGCGCGCTTATCGCCCCTCCAACACAGCGCGGCCCGTGTCGGTGGCAGACTAGTGTGAAGGCCCGCGCCAGGAAAACAGCTGTCGCGCCAGACGGCCACCTCAGACCCACCAGCTCTTTCCTGGCAGCCTCGCAACAATTAATAACGTCGCCCGCGACAACACAGCTCCTTCTCGAACGGGCCACGGATATTCTTTTTTTCACGCGCCTTTTTCTCTCTCACTGTCTTGCAGGGGGGGGGGGCGTGGTGAGGAGCGCGAGTCGGGGTGCGACTACGCCATGGAAGCAGCCCGCTCTGAGGCCGACGACGGCTGGCCATTCCGAAGTCAGGGCCAGATCCACAGGCTTAGGAGGTGTAGTGCTGCCTTCATAAATCCACGCAAAGCTAGGCAGCTAGCCCTCGTGTGGGCAGTGTGATAGCGGTAATACTAAGATTAGCTGCTGCTTTTTAGCTTGGATTAGAGAGCTGGACAGCGGAGTAGAAGGAAACATATTTCAGTCCTGGTGAATTTAGCCGATAATCACTTCCAACCTGTCGGCCAACCCCGTCAAACACCCCGATCTCAGTCCCTCCCAGGGCCAGGTAGGATGGCTTTCCCACTCGGACAGTGGACACTGTTCCGTGGCAACCGGATGGAAAGGCCAAGGCATGTAGTGGCTGATAGGAGAAGCTGTCTTATTTCAACGTGATTGGAGTGGCTACCTCCAAGCCCCCATCGCTGCTCTTTTCCTTTTTTCCTTTTTCCGGGCTCTGTCCTTTTTTGGGGGGGCTGGCAGTAAGTACTTCCTGCACACTCCACCCCCCCCCCCCCCCCCCCCCCCCCCCCCCCCCCGACCCCACCCCACCCCACCCCTCTCCAGGCAGCCGAGCATGGAGCTCCTCATTATTCACTTGGCTTGTGGCTGAGGTGGGGGGGCTAGGAGGCAGAGAGCAGAAGAGGGTTTTCAGACAAAGCTTTGCACACGCTTGCATCTGCAGTCCACCGGGCCCCGGCCATAACGTTCAGCGTTTAATAACCGCGCGCCCGAGGGGAGCCCCCAGTTTATTCAAACCCCAGCAGCTTTCTGCTGACGGGAGGCATTCTGGCACGAGGAGGGTTGGCGAGGTGGAGGGGGGGGGGGGGGTGGCCTCTTTAGCTGCGGCCTGGGGAGCAACTTCGGAGTGTGATGCAGGGCGCTATAGGTTAATTGCCTTAAGCTGTGCGCATGATGTGTTAGGTTCGTGTGCGCTTTGTGTGTGTGTGTGTGTGTGTGTGTGTGTTTGTGTGCGTGCGTGCGTGTGTGTCTGCGTGTGTGTGTGTGTGCGTGGGAACAGAAGGGTGCCAGCTACATGAAGCTGTGCCAGCGGTGACTGGTGACCCCCCCGGGTCCTGAGGTGATTCCACCACGGCGGTATGGGGTCTACGCCCTCGGGTTCCCTTAGCAAAGGAGCCTGTTTTGCCGCGTCACCTACACCATGGCTTAGCTCTCACCAATCGAGTCAAAGATGGCGGGGTGTGTGTTCGGGTGTGTGTTCGCTTGCCTGGCAACCGGGGGGGAAGACAGACGGATCCTCAGCCGAAGCGCGAGATAGCAACGGAGAGCGCGGGGCGCCTCGTCAGAGCGGGATCTAGGGTGTCGTTCTTAGGCACCCCCTGCAGAGGGAGGATCCGTCGGCCTCAAGGCTTTGCCGAGACGGTTCTCACGGCGTCCAAGAGGCTGCGGCGTCTTCCCGCACTGGGAATGCCGGGGCGTCCCGCTCCTCCAGGGCGCTCACACACACGGGTCCGTGCTCACGGCGCAGCCAGAGACGAACGGGCCCGCCGGCCTTGGCCCCCCACCCCGACGGACCGGCAGGCCTCCTCTGTGACCCCCGGGGGTAAAGCCCCGGGCGAGATAAATCCACCTCAGCCCCGTGGCTGTTCTCCCGAGGCCTTTCATAAGCCCCCCCCCCCGCCCCCCGGGGGGCCCGAAGGCAAACAATCCCATCAGAGCGAGCCGTAATGAGGAGGCTTTGGTGGATTAGGACATTATTGACATCGCCGGGGGCCCACGCAGCCGTGACCACGGGGGCCGTGCGGAAGGCTTCCACGTCTGAGCCCGTCCAGACATTTGCGGAGCGGTTGACCCGAGTGGACCGGTGTTTTGCCATGGCAGGACTCCTCAGAGTTCTCCCCTCTGAGAAAATGCTGAATCTCAGAGAGAGGGAAAGAGACAGGGAGGGAGAGAGAGAGAGAGAGAGTAGGAGGAAAAGAGAGAAGGGAAATGTGAGGCGTGTGTGTGTGTGTGTGCGTGTGTGTGTGTCTGTGTGTGTGTGTGTGTGTGTGCGTGTGTGTGTGTCTGTGTGTGTGTTTAGAAGATAAACCGTGTAGCGGTTTTCCACCCATTTTCGCAGTGCATTCCAGCAGTGCGGAGCGGCAAGCAATACGAGAGAGAGAGGCAGAGAGAGAGAGAGAGAAAGAGAGAGAGAGAGAGAGAGAGAGAGAGAGCGAGAGAGCGAGAGAGAGAGAGAGAGAGAGAGTGAGAGAGAGAGCGAGAGAGAGAGAGTGAGAGAGAGAGAGAGTGAGAGAGAGAGAGAGAGAGAGAGAGAGAGAGAGAGCTTTGACCCACCAATCCCATCAGAGCATGGCCGTGTTAGAGGCGATGTGACATGTCATATAAGCGGGCCTGCCAATCAGGTCAGCCCTGGGCCATCGAGCACAACACCCCCCCCCCCCCCCCCCCCCCCCCCCCCCCCCCCCCCCCCCCCCCCACACACACACACACACACACACACACAGCCCCGTCCAGACCCATTCTGTGCCCGGTGTAGTGGCCGCTCAGGAGAGGGCTGGTGGTGGTGTTGCTAGGTTGTGGGTGTGGCAGTAACGATTGCCCTGTTGAACACAAACGTAGGAATTTAGACAGATCCTTCAATGCACACACTGAAATACTAAAAACCTAGAAGTCATGGATTATATAAACCGTTTTTTCTTGGAAGTTGGAGTAAAATGATTTTAGGATTGATAGGATTTGAACTTGCATAAAATATGATGTTGTGTCAAAAATGGCAATTGTTCAGTAAAGTGGGACTAGGAAAAGGAAATAATAATAAGTCTAGACAGCATTAATGTTAATATGTGTAGTTTCAGCTACTGGAACTTGTGTCAGGTCTTGTACGAGAGGGCTTACAGTAAACGGGCTCATCAAATGTCTGTCCACTTGTAGTGATTTAGCTTGAGAGGGATTTCTATTGAAAGGGGCGAGGGTGTCTGGTTTACTGCGCGGCGCTGTTGTTCCTTAGTTAACGGTGCTGCCACAGGTGATGCGGACGCCTTGGTGTAAACATAATTACTGCCTGGCCGGGCTTGGTCTGATTCACCTTGTGTTTCCTCCCTTCTCTGGCCAAGGGGGTCCTAGTGACGCAAACACATAGCACATACACAAACACCCCACACCACACACACACACTACATCCACCCACCCACACACACGCACACACACACACACATACACACACACACTGAGGACTCCCTGGCTGATTAATAGGACCCCCAGCCACCAGCGTTACCACGGCACTCCATATTCAATTTGATTATCTGGAGGAAATGATATATTATTAGCGCTTTTAATGGCTTTGCCATCCCCTGTGTACAGGGGGGGGGGGGCTGATGAGGAGAGTTTTAATCACGGGGCTGAGTTAACGGAGCTTGGACCCACAGCTGCACGGAGGCCGTAGCTAACCAGGTGAGAGGAGCCCTCCTAATGGGGGAAGGGCACTGGAGGGTGGGAGCACATTAAAAACACACCGTTGATTAGGGGGATGGGGAAATATTGATGCACTGGAGGATCGCGGTGGTGTGTTTTTGGGATACTGTCGCGATTATCGAAAACACTCGGTTTTCTTTTGCTACTGTATAGTGTTTTTTTTTTTGTAACTGATACAGACAAATGTTAATTCCTTTGAATTTTGATTCCTTGTCCTCCTGATTCCTTAGACGTAAAAAGTTGTGCTATGATGTTGGAGGTTACAGAGACTGCTAAAATAGTAAATACATACCTACAAATGCAGATCCTACTGTTTTGAATGCGTACAAATAGCTTATTTTTTTGTACAAATTTTTAAGCATACGGTGGTGTGTTCTTTATAATCCATAACACAGCCCTACCCATTGACACTGGGTTCCTTTAACATGGGGGGGGGGGGGGGTGTTGTGGTCTAACGTGTTTGTTTAGACCTCTGACGCTGCTGGGCTAGTTGGACAGCACTGATCAAACAAACCAGCAAACTGCGTGGTTACAGCGGTCATATAGACACTGGCTGGACAGCCGGGCTTCAGGAGGCTTTGGTGGGGGCCGGTGACAGAGCGGCCCTCCACTCCACTGGGAGTCCTCTGCAGCTGCAGCCTGGGGCTTTTCTCCCTGCCTCTCTGTGGGAGTGTCCCTGCAGGGCGGCCGCGTGGAATGAGACTAATGTGATGACACGCCGCCTGGCAACCCTGGGTATTATCCCGGGTGCCGTGCTGTGCGCACGCCCGTGCACGCGCGTGCGTGTGTGTGCGTTTGTGTGTTTCTGCACGTGTGTGTTTCTGCACGTGTGTGGGTGTCTGCATGTTTGTGTGTGTGTCTGCACGTGCGTCTGCACATGTGTGTGTGTGTTCATGCGTGTGGGTCTGTGTGTTTCTGCACGTGTGTGTGTGTGTGTGTGTTCATGCGTGTGTGTGTGTGTGTGTT
>CM030177.1:5104403-5209403 GCA_017639675.1 Aplochiton taeniatus
TTCATGCGTGTGTGTGGTGTGTTTCTGCACGTGTGATTGTGTGTGTGTGGTGTTCAGGTGCCGGGCGATACTCTTAGCAGCTCCTCTTTGGGCTCCAGATGTGAGAGGCTCTAATTACCTGCTCAGGCGTGCCAATTGATCATCCCTCCTCAGACAGGAACCCTCCCACTAAAGAAGGGTTATTAAAACACTGCCGAGAGAGCGAAAGAAAGAGAGAGAGAGAGCAAAAGAAAGAGAGAGAGAGAGAAAAAGAGCAAGGTAGGTGGAAAGCAAGCGAATGGTTAAAGCTCATGTCTCAGCGTGCCTCCAGCTCCCTCTCTCTTCCTCCACACACACTTTGTCTTGTAAATGAGCTGCGCCGTGCGGACAATGGCCCTCCGTAATGCACACGGTCACGCCAGGGGTGTGTGTGTGTGTGTGTGTGTGTGTGTGTGTGTGTGCGGCGGTAGTCCCGTGTGCCAGTGGAGCACGCGGGCCGTCACGGGGGCTCCCGGTTGAAACAAAAACAGGGCCTGTGTGTGTGTGTGTGTGTGTGTGTGTGTGTGTGTGTGTGTGTGTGTGTGTGTGTGTGGGAGTAGCTGGCTCCCCTCCAACGCTACGGCCGCAGTGACGCTGTCCGTCTGCTGTCCGTGGAGGGCATGCGGCCGCGAGAGGCCAGGCCGGAGGCTTCTCCCTCACGCAGGCTAGCGCTCCGCGGCGCTGCTAGCAGCTCCATGATGTGGCAGTGGAGGGTCAAGGGTTTACTCTCAGCAGGCGGGGCCAGAGGATGACCAATGTGTGATGGGTGGCTGGCTGGCTGGCTGGTTGGCGGGCTGACTGACTGGCGCTGGCTGGCTGGCTGGCTGGCTGGCTGGTTGGCGGGCTGACTGACTGGCGGGCTGGCTGGCTGGCTGGCTGGCTGGCTGGCTGGCTGGCTGGTTGGCGGACTGACTGACTGGCTGGCTGGCTGGCTGACTGGCTGACCGGCCGTTCCGTCCATTCCCCTTAGCCTGCGAGGCCATGATGCCATGGAGCGCAGGACCTCCTGACAGCGTGAATGTGACATTCGCTGAGGCAGCCTAAGTGCTGGGAAAGGTCACGCCGGGCCATGACAGGGAGGACGTGTTAGCGTAATGAGAGCGGAACCATATGGGTTAAGCCTCCGTCGCTCAGCGGGGCGGCGGAGCAGGAATTAATGTGACACTTAATTGACATTGATTTCCTAAAAAGGGGTGGAAATCAATTTTGGACATGCAGCAGCCGTGGTTTGACCCACATTGGCAGCCCCGCCCCCCCCCGCCCCACCCCCCGGCGTCCGCTGTTAAATCCAGTCCAAGCCCAGGCAGGGCTGGAATAAATCTGCATTCAATTAAAGGATTACCCGCTGTTTAAACAAGAATTCCTCCCCCCCCCCCCTCTGTTAATCTTCCGAGTGGGTGTCCGCGAGCGGCGGCGTGCCGCGGGTCGACACGGACACCGTCGGAGTGATGAATGGGATTCATAAGCGCCGCGGCGGCCGGTGGCGAGACCCGCGGCTGCTTCGCAATCGGGCCGAGGCCATGGTCTTTGTTTTAGCCATCCGGACGAGGGAGAACGTCCGCCAGTTGGGGTCGCCGCGCGGTAAATCCCTCCTGGCCAAACGCGGGCTCTGGGAAGCGAAGGAGCTGGCAGGCCCCGGGCGGCCATTTATTTGAAGATGCCACGAGGCACGGCTGCCTTGCCCTGCTCTGGCCGATTGGCCGCCAACATTTAGGTGTGTTCCCACTCCATCGACAAAGACACACGTTCTTCCCTTGCCCCACACCCACCGCACCGTGGCCTATGGAACAGCGTCACTCGGTCCCTGATGTTTCCCGGGGTCTAGCCCTCCCTCTTGCACGGAAGGTCAAACCCCCACCTGATTGAAGTCGGGCTCCAGCCAGCCCAGCGACTGTCGTTCCGACCCCCGCGCCGTCTGGCTGCTACAGTCGGCCTTCCTCCACGCCGCCTCCCTAAGCCTCCTCTTCCTCCCTCCTCCTCCTCCTCCTCCTCCTGTGACAGTGCGGGGAGAGAGAGAGAGAAAGCCCGGGTGCCCTGCTCCTCCAGCCCCGGCTTCATCCATCAGCCGCCTTTCACGGCCCCCCATCGATTGGTCATTACAGTGCGTCACTGCGCCATCGATCGCCACTCCCCCCCCCCCCCCACACACACACACACACCCACCCACCCCCCTCTTCAAAGGGAACATTGTGAAAAGGCCCTCAAGACATTTGTTTCTTTTTCCTTCCTCCCACAGCCCAGGAATAAGACACGTGGGCCCAGGTCAGCTCTTGAGTAGGACTCAGTGGGGGGGGGCTCTCACCGGGCACCGGGCACCGGGTGCCACGGAGCTCACACAGGGAACTCTCGACGCTCAACTCCGGCATCTGTCTTTTCAGTTAGTTCAAGTTGAAGTGTTCGGTCACTGGACAAGAGCAACTCCGCATTCATGGGAACAGATCGCTCTCGCTCTCTCTCTCTCTCTCTCTCTCTCTCTCTCTCTCTCTCTCTCTTCCTTTGTCTCTCCTTGTGTGTGTGTGTGTGTGTGTGTGTGTGTGTGTGTGTGGCTGGGCATTGTGTCTGGAGGAGCGTGAGCTGGGCTGGGGGCGTTGGGCGGGTGGGAGGGAGGGAGTCCTCTTGGGGAGCCTTTAATCACCGTGCCAACGTGAACGCAGCCTGCTGTCCTGGCCTTCAAGTGGAGCAGCTCTCCAGCACTTCATTAACAGCTAATTAATAGGGCCCCTGGTTAGCATGTCTCCTTCCCAGGATGGAGTTAAAAGTGTGTCACATTCAATTTATTATTCCAATAAGACACCCTGTTGGGCTGGAAATGGGAGAAGGCGTCGTGTGCGCAGACACACGCTCATGTGAACGCACACACGCACACACGCGCACACACGCACACACACGCAGACCAGCATACACATGCGCAGAGACAGAGCACGCTTATCAACAAAGACTCTCAGTCGTGCGTCTATAAACCTCCCCCAACACACACTCACACACACACACACATTTTTGTCACATGAACAGGTGGCCTTCACACCACTTGTACAAACTCACGGACACACAAGCTTCCACGCATGAGTGCACCGACAAGGGTGCATGCACACGCACACACACACACACACACACACACACACACACACACACACACACACACACACACACACACACACACACACAAACACATCCTCAAGGATATAGATACAGTGTAAGCTGAGTAGCGGCATGAATGATCTACTTAGGAGTGTGGCGGGCTGTTTAAACTGCGTCTGGATGTGTGAATGGCGGAGCCTCAAAATGAGGTCCTCGGACTGCCACTGTCAGGGGACTATTTCACAGCCCGGCCCGCAACCCCCACAGATTACACACTAAATCGCTTTCGCCAAGGCCCCAGTAAAGCACATTGTATGGAGGATAAGAAGTCACAACACCCACTGGGCGATAGCAGATGTGCCTGCCTGCTCTGTTTGGTGAAAACACGAAAGAAAAAAAAAACATCAAATATGTGGCAGCCTAAAAGTGATCTAAAAACATACTAGTTGAACTAGCTCCTTCTCATCTGTCTACTCCTCTGTCTCTCGGGTTGACCTGCTTTCAGGGGCCAACATTTTTTTTTTAATTGGAGGACATTTTGTTGCTTTTGCTTAGAAAGGACAGTGGGTTGACAGAAAATGCGGGGGAGGAAGAGAGAGAGAGAACTAGCGAGAGAGGAGGACATACAGCACAGGGCCCGGGCCGGAAACTAACCCTGGTCGCAGCGTCAAGGACTAGCCTTAGTGGTCAGCGGCTTAACCCAGATGAGCGGTTTCAACCTTACAGCCAGGACCTGATCTCAACCTGAATGGTCCACACGCTTGACTACTGGACTTGATCAAATCTCATCGAGTCTTAATGTTTAGCTCTTCTTTTTTTTTGAACAGGGTTTTCTCATACAGAAAGACATCTGCCAGTGCAGTGTAAGTGCAACACCCGCTCTTCTGCGTATGGATGTGCTGCCCGAAACGTTTACGGGTGTGTTTTTCGTTGTCTTTCGGCCGTGCGCTCGTTCTAGCCGGCCCGGCTGCAGGCACGTCAACCCTAACACCCCGTCACGTTGCGAAATGAAAACGCTCTGGGACGAGAGAGAAAATAGTCATTTGCACGTTTTTTTTTTTTTTTTACCAGCGTTTAGACGGAAATTACTGATCTGTCAGGAAGACCTTTTGACAAGCCTTGGCATCCGACTGGGGGGGGGGGGGGGGCGGGGGGTGGGGGTATGGGGGGAGGGGGGGTGCTGCTGTGACCTTTCGGCTTCCTCTCACCATGGATCTCCTATCCTCGGACTTTCTCCTAAGCCCCCGATCGTGATGGCGGCTCACACACGGTCCGGCAAATCCCTACAGTCCAGCTCGCATAGCCCAAGCTAAACCCAGAGAAAGTCACAAGGGAGCCCAAGGAGCCCAAGGAGCGGCTCGGTGTCCATGGAGAAGATGACCTCCTTTTCTTATCTCATCCTTAGCAGTGGGGCCGGCTCTGAGGACAAGACCAACCGTAATGAGATCACTGGGCTGGGATCTAATGAGCCATCTTTCCGGGGTGTGTGTGTGTGTGTGTGTGTGTGTGTGTGTGTGTGGAGGTGGGGAGGGTGACATCCTGCCTTCCTGTTCATGGAGGCGATGTCGGTGAGAGACGCTGGCGGTGCTGCTCCACAGACGAGCTGAGCCCAGCGTCCACGGCACCCGGGGGGGGAGGAGAGGCCCAGTGAGCCAGTGGGAGGTCGGGGGGGGGGGGGGGGGGGGCTGGCTACCTGCATCGTTCTCTCCGTCTGGCTCCCTCAGCCCTGGTCGGGAAACAGCCCCGAGCCGGACTCACGTCGCCGCGCCGGCAATAACAAAAACGTGTCTCACGAGAGCGAGAATAGAGGCGGGAGAACGGCGTGGGGAACAAAACAGTTTCCCGCCCCCCAGAGAACACGAGATTGGATTCCGCTTTTTTGGGGGCTCCGGAAAAAGCCATTCCCTCGCCCCTCTGGCCTCAGGGGGGGAGAGGGAGACTCTCGCTCCGAGAGGTTGTTTCGGAACAGCGGAACAGTCGACAACGCCAGGAAGAAATATGCCCCACGTCTAATTGGGTCGTAAAGCCGTCGTTCTTTCGGTGCCCCCCCCCCCCCCGGTTGTTGTGACATCCGTCCCGGGGTGTCCTGTCGGCTGGTTTTGTGGCGGCACTGCCAGGGCTGGCAGGGGCGCGGCCCGGCTGGATGGCGTCCAGGGCGCGGGCCAAGTAGGTGCACTGTGGGACGGGCGCAGAACCAGAGAGAGATGCCCCTGTAAGTGAAGCCACGCATGGCCGTTTGTCCTTCCGCTCTCTGGTCCATGCTTGTCTTATGTGTGCTACAATATGTTTGTATGGAAGGCACCACCCGTAAGGTCATCCATACCCCAACCCCCCCTTGGTGGGGTGGCGGCCTGGCGGTTTAGACCCGATCAGTGTTTAATCCCCCCCCCCCCCGCCCATCGGCTGGGGTGGGGGCCCGTTTGATCGTGTCGCTCCCCCCCCCCCCCCCTCTCCCTCTCCCCCTCCCTCTCCCTTTGAGGTGCCAAGGCTCTCAGCCTCTTATCAGCTCTGAAGAGCCCTCGCACCGTTAATGCTCCAGGGAGCGCTCCCAGGTGTGGCTTTGCATGGGAGCGAGGTGGACCCTAGCACGTGTGTGTCTGTGTGTGTGTGTGTGTGTGTGTGCGCGCGCGTGTGCGCGTGTGTGTCTAGCACTTCTCTTTGCCAGGAACAGAAAAGGGCCTGCTGTCGTGGTGAGGGACGGTTATGTAATTGCTTATTAATCTCTACGCCACGTGATTTCCCTGCGTGGGCCTGCCCTGCGTGCACGCGTCCGCTCTGCGTGCACGCGTCCGCTCTGCGTGCACGCGTCCGCTCTGCGTGCACGGGTCTCGGAGAGACGGCGCTGTCGAGCAAACAACGGAAAAAACGGGTGTTCTTAAAATATCAACTCCCACCTGCCAGATGAAGGGCTTAGATACAAAATACTACTCTGTGCATCCTCATATTTAAAGCCTCAGACTGCATAGAGACCCTGTGAGAGTTTGTGTCTTAAGCTGACCGACCTGGACGGGCCTGACGATTTGTTTCCTGTGAGGCTGGGCCGGTCCACACACAGCATAATGTGTCTCACTACCCTTGGTTACACAGCCAATCAGGTCAATACCGGGCACACCTCCACACTCTGGGAAAAGTAGGGGAGACTGATTCAATCGGAAAGAGGAGAAATTCAAGGCATGGGCTTTTTTGTTAGGGAGCCAATGCACAGTGGGCTTAGTGAGAAAATGGCCGGGAAGGAATTAGCTGCCGATCGCTCAGTGTTTGCGCGAGATTCATGTCCAATTAAACGGGGCCCATTAGATCCGAGCTTAATTTACTCAATCAAAACATTTTAATGAAGTCCGGAGCATATCAGGTTTGCAGTGATTAATCTTTGACATTTGGTGGGCTGCAATCATTACATATTGGCGGAGTTTTGCCCTGTGGAAAAAGTGAGGAAGAGATGGAGAGAGAGAGAGAGAGAGAGAAAGAGAGAGAGAGTGAGAGTGAGAGAGAGGAGAGAGAGAAGGAGAAGAAGAGAGAGAGAGAGAGAGAGAGGGAATGAAAAATGAGAGAGATGGAGAAAGGAGGCAAGGATTGATTGTCTGCATATTAACTCACTGTCAGCGGGGCTGTTTTCAAATGTATGACTGGCTGGCTCCACAAAGAGAAACAGCTGGAGAGAAAACGGCTCTATTGATTGTTTACAATGTGTACAGCATGCATTCTAGATCCATAATAATTAGCTGATATATTGAAACCAGCGCTGTCCCATTACCATGGCAATGACTGACTGAATGCATTCTGTGTGTGTGTGTGTGCGTGTGTTTAGTGTATCTACGTGCATGTAGCTATTTATGTACGCATATAGCTTTGAGAGAATGTGCATGCATGCTTGATAACTTACCGTCAGATGTTTTGCGCCTGTGTGTGTGTGTGTGTGTGTGTGTGTGTGTGTGTTTGTCTGTTTTGAACAGAGCTGCGTGTCACCCCATTGCGGCCAGCCTGTCTGGCTGTCTCGCCGGCTGACAAGGGTGTGTTTTAATCTGACAGCTAATCCATCCAGGAGACGCCCGGACACACGACGGTAGCATCACCTCCTCTCCTCTCCTCTCCTCTCCTCTCCTCTCCCCTCCCCTCCCCTCCCCTCCCCTCCCCTCCTCTTCTCTCCTCTCCTCTCCTCTCCTCTCCTCTCCTCTCCTCTCCTCTCCTCTCCCTCTCCTCTCCTCTCCCCTCCCCTCCTCTCCTCTCCTCTCCTCTCCTCTCCTCTCCACCCCTCTTCGCAGGATTGAATCCATCACACGGCCAGATCAGCCCCCAGGTACACACACACACACCATGAAACAGAGGTGCGATAGCGTCACAGGGATACACCCGTGCACGGAATCTTGCAACTGCAAACGGAGCTTAAAGCCTGTTTACCCGCATGACATGAGCGGCACTTGAGATTGTCCTTGCGTACACGTAACCGAAAGCTGGAGGCAGTGGTGGTATAATTAGCTTGGGCCTCTTGTTCAGGTCTCATGGGAAGAGAAGTAAAAGGGCTCCAGCCAGTTGGCGGAGAGGGATGAGGGCGGCATTCCGTAAGGAACGCACGACGTCAACACCCAACGAGCTGTTTGAGGAGCCACTTCACTCCAACAGAAGCATGTCCCTAACCATATCCATATCCATATCCATAACCCATCACGTGACTCATTCACACTGCCTCCTAGGGAGGGCCCCATCTCAGGATCACAGGGAAGAGGGACTGGCTCAGTGACAGTTACTTCAGAATTTTTTTTCCATTTCTGGTTTGGGTGCAAGGAAAAACCAGACCAACAAGCATTGTTGTACTGTTATAGTGGACCTTTTCTAATAAAGCCCATAACTAGTGATCGCCTATGATTCATTTCTGGCCTGTGTGTTATTGAAGCCAGCCCTTGGCTGTGCTAACGGCCTTGACTGACTCCTTTGGGACAATAGAGGCTTACACCATGCCGCGGAATTCCAAAGCGTCTCCGTAGCGATCTCCTGCTGCACCGTGTGTGTGTGTGTGTGTGTGTGTTTTGTAAACTCCAGCCAGCCGTCGAGGCGGGTGGGCAAACTTCTCGCCTTGAGTAGGCTGTTATTGAGCGTGAGGCCGGTGCGCCGACTCGACGTTTTCCTGCGGTCTCTCCTCGGCCCCTGCCTCCCCCCCTCTAGTCCGGCCGTATGCAGGGCTGCGGGCGGCTCGTGGCCCGGTCGGGTTCGGTGGTTCAAGGAACGGCCCGGCCCGCGCGCTGTGGCCCAGCGAGACGATCCGACGGCGGCCGGAGACGTCGTTCCCGGCGGGAGGACACGGGTCGGCTCGCGTGCGCTCGTCGCGATCCGCGGCTACGCGCGTTTGGAATGGCGAAAAGGCGAGGCTACGCTCTCGCCGCGTTGCCCCGGTCTTCCATCGGCTATCGAAGGCGCTCCCACTCCCGTGGCTCGTCTTCCAGCAACGTGACGTCGCGAGACCCCGAAAGGATGTGTCGTAACCGAAGGCCGAAGGCACGGTTCGAAGGTGGGGGAGCCAACGGCGCGGTAATTGGATGTATCACGACGCCATCAAAGATTCATCACGGCTGCTACGCGGGAAATGGGACAAGCGAGAGTTGTTTGCCCTCCGCAAATTGGATGAGCTCGGGTTACAGGGCGAACCCCCGGTTCGTCGGCGGAGTGCTGGCGGCTCTGATGGCGCGCGGTCCAAGTCGACAGGCTCCTCTGACTCGGGGTGGCCTTCGCTCTCACCAGCTCCGCCGCAATTGGTCCGGGCGGCCAATCTCTTTACGGGTGTGTTGGCTTTCAGTGTGACTAGAGACGAAAACAGAAGACCCCCGCAATCAGCAGACTCGTTCCCATAAACAGTGCCGGCCTAACTGAATTCACCGCCATGAAATGGAGATATCCGAACGGAAAAAGAAGCCTTTGCTCTGTGTCCGGAAAGGGGGTGGTGCGCGGGCCCTTCTTTTGGAGGATAGAAGTGTTCCCATTGGCTGAGCTCCGTGCCTGTCGGTCTGTCTGGGAGCAGCGCCGGGGTCATCCGTATCGGGTAACCACGTAATTCACTTGTCAAACTCGTTTAGGGAGACGAACGCCAAGCGCCGAGACCCTGTCTACACTGCAGGCGGGGAGAGGACAGATGAGGAGGAGGAGGAGGGGTAGATGAGAGGGATAGGAAGGGCATCTCTGTCCAATCGTCTGGAAAAGGAGAATGGAAGAAAGCACACAGTGTTAGTATCGCCATAGGCCTTTTTTTCCATGTTAAGAGACTTTCAAAGGAGGGGCATTATCTCATTCGGCAAGGGTTTTGTCTTTGGTTTGCCCCATGACCAGAGAGACACATACCAATATCCCCCCCCACACACACACACACACACACACACACACACACACACACACACAGTACAGACTACTTCTTGCCTGTCCATGTAGTTAACAAGTTGTTCATCTTCAGTTGTTTGTTTTTGCACTTACTCATGAGACCAACATGAAGCTTTCTATACGGTGTATTCCATAGTTAGGGTACAACCCCATTAAAAACCCACATGGATCTGAAAGGGCTGTTTGGTAAACATAATGAGTGT
Organism: Aplochiton taeniatus; assembly: GCA_017639675.1. NCBI lineage: Eukaryota > Metazoa > Chordata > Actinopteri > Galaxiiformes > Galaxiidae > Aplochiton > Aplochiton taeniatus. Next base: position 5,114,066 of record CM030177.1, read on the forward strand.
GATATTTATGAATCCTAATGAGCTTATGTGGGTTTAATAGGCATGGGGCCGTTAGTCATGTGCCAGGAGGTCAGGTCACTCGTTACATGTTAATAATCAGCCAGCAATTATAAACACTTTCCTGCCCCCCCTGAACATATTCTATCAGACTCCTTCACAACATTGCAAAAATGGTTTGTTGTTGATGAAAAAAAAGAGCAATAAGTTGTTATTACAGAGCGTATGGATGAGATCGTGACCCTGAAGCGACCTTCACACTTGGATCTGGTCTAGCCATGCCCGTATGTAATAATCACCCATGCAGTCAGGCCTCCATTAAGCCCCGATGTGACAGCGGCAGGCGTCCTGTATCTTCTTCCCAACAGACATCCATCTAGCCATCCGCCCAAGCAGCCTCCGCTGAGCTGTGGAGTAAAGCCAGTGAAGACAGGGGATCCTGACAAACTGTGGACCGGAGCCCGTGGACCAGCGGACTGGGAGAGAGGCACAGAGGCCGGAGTGTTTTCCAGAGTGGATCAGAGGACGAGGCCTTTGAACGCTGCCCCGAGGTTAACCCAAGGTTAACAAAGAGACTTCCCGGTGTCGCCCAAGCACCGGCGTCACCCCTGACCGCCTATCACGCGCCCGCCTCGACAGGCAACTGACCTGGCCATCCTCTTAGGCGTGACTGGGGTGTGGATGACTCTCCCCCCCCCCGGGCCAGGCTTCAGCACTCTGTTCCATCGGAGGAAGTAGGGGGGAAATGTTGTCCCTGTACTCCACCAAGGGGTGGACATTGCTCGCTTCACGGGACTTCTAACGGCATTTCTCACGAGACCTCGGTCGCTGCCATACCTCCGTGTATAAATATCGTTTTTGCTGTTGAAATTGAAAAAAAAAAAAAAACGGGAACATTTTTCTCCGCGCCTATTCTCAGTTTATTGTGGTGTGTTTGCCCTGTGTAGTGTCGTGTAGCCACAGGATGATGCAAGATGCTATCGCCTAATGGAAACAATAACTTTGATGTGGAGGCGCGATAAATAATGCATTACATGAGCCAATGCACGGGGGAGTGCTAAAGGTCAGCCAGAGTTTACGCGGCGATGTGTGGCCGAGAAGGAGTCAAAGCCGGATTGAATTATTGAGGGGGGGGGGGATTTCATCGACAGCGCGCCGACGGCCCGAGAGACGTTATGGCAGGAATCCAGTTTGTGATCCTGTGCCAATGCCCCTCAGAGCCCAGGGCCCCCGCTCAAACGTCCTCCCTTCTCCTTTTTCAGCGCGGGGCCTATCTCGTTAGCGCGGGGCGAGCTCGAGTTTCGCCGGGTCCGCCGTGGCGTGTGAAAGAGGGCAGGGGCGTCAGTAGAAAGGGGGGGCTTCCTGGGGGGGGGTGGGGGGGGGGTGGGGGGGGGCTGGCGATGACACGCAGCTGTCTTGAGACGCGCATTCCCCTGCCCCCGGTGGACCAGCTCGGCTTTGACCAGCGATGCCCCGTCTGCGGCGGACACTTCAAAGGAAGCGGGGAGTCACTGAGCGCGCTCGATGGGAGGGCATGGGCTCTGTGAAGGGGCTGGCTCAGGCTTCGGGGCTCCGCGGAATAGTAAGGTGGTCCTTTCGCATTAGCAATTTATTGTGTTATTAAACAGACAGGGGTGGGCTGGGGGGCGTGGGCGTGTGTGTGTGTGTGTGTGTGTGTGTGTGTGTGTGTGTGTGTGTGTGTGTGCGTGCGCGTGCATGTGGGTTTGTCTGCCTTTGCGCATAGCTTTAACTGGTGAGAAAGAAAAAAGTCTGGACCCATGTCAGCTCCCCTTCATGTTTTATGAGGGCACAGGCGAGGGCTTGTTCCCAGCACGGGCCAAAGGCACAACAAGGGCGCCTGTCACTCGATAGCAGCACACCTATTGTACCGTCCTTTCCCCCGGCCCCTGTGGACGCCCTGAGGAGCCGGGGAGAGGGTAAGGGCAGCGAGGACAGAGGGAGGCACGGGCTGGGAGACGGAGAGATAAAGACAGAGGCATTTCATTGTCGTTTTACTCTCCTCTGGTCCGCCAGCCACAATGGGCAGGGAGGGTCCTGATTGTCCGCATTAATGACAGGATTTATCAAGGGAGCAGACGAATGGATTGTCTGGAGGGGGAGATTCGGAGGCCCGGTTTGGACAGCGGCATGCTGTCAATCGGACAGTTTATCAGCGGTGGCGTGTTTTCTGAGACGCTCCCTTGGGATGTTGTGACTGACTTCACAAAACCAAAGAAGGATTTGTAAATCCTCATGAAGGGGACCTGTCAAAGGGATCGTCCACATTGTGTGAGTCGCAGACTCCGACTCTACGTTTGTTCACGGCCGCGTTTGGAGGTGGAAGCGGAGAGCCGGCGGAAACTCTAGCCGCCAAGGCCGCCCCGCCCTCGTGCGTTGGATGAGCGATGGCTCCCCAAGGGATCTCCATGCGGGATGTCTCATGCGCTCCCTCTCACGTTTGACTCGGAGCGTCGAGGAATGACCTAACATGCCGACCGAGTAGGAATCCATTCCCTCTGAGCTACGAGCCCGCCGTCAAGGGTTGTAAAACAATGCACAGGAGGTCTCTCTCTCTCCCTCTCTGTCTCTCTCTCTCCCTCTCTCTGTCTCTCTCTCTCTCTGTCTGTCTCTCTCTCTCTCTCTCTCTCTCTCTCTCTCTCTCCTCTCTCTCTTTCTCTCTCTCTCTCTCTCTCTCCCTCTCTCTGTCTCTCTCTGTCTCTGCCTCTGTCTCTCTCCCTCCCTCTCTCACTCTCTCTCTCTCTCCCTCTCTCTGTCTCTCTCTCTCCCTCCCTCTCTCTTTCACTCTCTTTCTCTCCCTCCCTCTCTCTCTCTCCCTCCCCCTTTCTCTCTCTCTCTCTCTCTCTCTCTCTCTCTCTCTCTCTCTCTCTCTCTCTCTCTCTCTCTCTCTCTCTCTCTCTCTCTCTCTCTCTCTCTCTCTCTCTCTCTTTCTCTCAGCTTTTACCAGGCTCATAAAGCCCCTGCATGATTGATCTGATTTACAGGCCTTCTCTTTAAAAGGAAAAGGGAGGCTGCCTGCACCCAGCCTGAGAACTTATAAAAACGGCAAACTAGGTGGCCATCGATAAGGAGGCTATTGAAGAAGCACTGGGGGGGGGGGGGGGGGATTAATGCTAACAAGTCCATAAGTGTTGGGAGACTCAGCAGCTGGCCTCTCCATGCTCTTTTAGCCAAGAAGTGCACGGAGGAGTTTTTGTATTGTCATAACACTTCCAATGTGCGAATGAATAAAACCACGCATAATTGTGTGGTGTGATAAGCTAGCACTGCTCTGAACAGAGATTCCTCTCGCAGAACCCCGCCGCTCTCGGAACTGCATCGCACGAACGCCGACATGTAGCCACTATCCCCACTAAGATAACGCATTTGTATTCACACCTATGAAGACCAGGCAGAGCTTTGCGAAAACACCTTTTGTGGCTGTTATTCCAAGTCCCGCCTTTAGTGTTTGGAGTGCGTACGGCGTTCAGGGAGTCGGCAGACGTGTCGCAGCTCAGCGCCCCTGGAGGCTTTGCTGCTTCACCACGGAGGGAGCAAAATACCCCCCCCCCCTCCGTATTCCCTTCATTCCGACGCACCTGTTCGTGGTGTAGGGCCTGTTCTCCGTCTGGGAGGGAAGGGGGAGGGACTCCTCCGCTGCTGGCGTCAACAGGGAGCTCTGGCTGATCTCCTGGAGGGGGAGTTCAACTCTGAGCTCTTTAATGTGTGTGCCTTTGGGGAGGCAGGCAGGCAGGCACACACACACACAGCGCACGCACGCACGCACGCACGCACACACACACACACACACACACACACACACACACACACAGGGGCCTCGTCGTCCTCCCTCTGGAGCAGTCAGCACCATGCCGGAGATGTGAATAAATTAGGAGGCTGGCTGGCGCCGCCGATGCTCGGGAGATAACCTGCGAAAAGTGTGGGGTTTCTTCTGCAAATAGTTCCCCAAGGTGGAGGGGGGTGGGGCTTGTGAGGAATATCCAACTCTTCATCTCCGTGTGCGTTTAAACGGAGCCTGGTTCAGGAGGAGGCCTGGAGCGGTGCGGTGGTGGTATACTCTCAACTCCCCCGCCTCCTGTTCTTTCCCTCTTTTGTCCTCCCTTCTTTTCTTCTCCTCTTGGTTGCCACGGATACATGGTGGGAGTCCACGTTTACAACTTCAGCCATCTTAAGCGTGTGAACAGATCTCAATGTTTGTGAGCTAAATGACCGGGACCAGATTCATAAATTCTTATTAAAGCAGCCGGCCTGATAATATTTAAATTTTTCTCGACGGTAGGAGACTGGACGAAACACCCTCGCTTCCGGGGGAACCACGGGGGAAGAGCAGGACTTCCAGTTGGGCTGCAGCTGTGTTAAGTCGCGCTAATGGGAGCTCGGTGTCACATTTATGGCTGAGACGTGTCGTTGAAATATGGCGGCGGCGAGTTTCCTCCCATGCCGTGTGAGCAGCGCCTGATGAATAGTCGCTAGACCGAACGGAAGCCAACTGTAGTGCGCCAACGCCGTTGATAAAGATTCCTTGGCGGACTGCATTAGAGGTTCATCTTCAGCCCCCCCCCCCCCCCCCCCCACCCAGCAAGTCAGCGTAGGGGGGGAGGATGTTTTCTTAGGGCTCGGCGTGGCCTGTGGCGCTGCTAAAGTGCTCGTGTCTACAGCAGTGCTTAGGGAGCCTGACGGAGCCATATGTTTCCGATCCCTGTGCAGATGCTTGCCGCACTGACAGGAGCCTGGGGCCGGGCCGGGCCGGGCTCCGGGAAAAGGGACGGCCGTCTGTCTCAGCTCTTTAGCTTTTACGGGCCTCTTTTCTTCTTCGTGTTTTTTGCACGCGCGCCGCACCATCATCGTTAATGACACAGTAAGGACCTGGGACGGGCCACTCGAAAAGCTAACGCTAAAGGTTGGATATGGCTTGAGAACAAGTGGAAGCCCTTTATGCGCAGGGTCACCCAAAGCTATTACCGGAATTGGATCCATTTTGGGGGTTCATTACCTCGCTGTGAATTGGACCGCCTCACGGAACAATTCACTCTATAGACCAACAATTTAGGCCAAGCAGTCAAGGATTTTTACCCCGCTATTGGAATATTACTCGCTCACACAGATGATTCATTCTAACCTAACTCGTGGTTGTTAATTGGATAAGTTCCATTGTTTCTCCAGGGACTCTCCCAGACCCTCAGAAGTGCTGCCGTCACCCAGTGGGCCCTGTTTAATAAGAGCCCGCTGTGAGCGTGCACCACTGATGTTGTAGTCAACACAGAGAGAAGAATCCAATCAGAATATCAGGACAGAATATCGTGCACCAGGGAGCATGATGATTGTCTTCTAAGAAGAGCTTCACTGCTCACTTTCTTGAACGAATATCTTCGTGAAAATCATGAATAATACAGAACGTCCTGGGGTCAGCAGGATTTCAGACACTTTTCTAGCCCAGCGGAAGAACCCAGTCCTAATGTCCCGGATAGAGGAATGCCGGGCCCTGAAAGAACATCAGACGACATTTTGATCCTCCGCCTACAGCGGATGCTAGACGTGCATCCAATACCAGCGTTCTCGAAGAGTCTCATCTGAAATGAGGGCCGTCCAAAAGTATAGAGCCTTGGTTTCTTCGAGAGGGGAGCGGATATGGATGGAGAGAGGGGTATTGTAAAAGGAGAAAGAGAAGGGAAAAAAAAAACTGAGAGAGGAGAAGAAAAAAAAAGAAAAGAGAAAATGAGGGAGCGTTGGGGGCCCGGTGTAGCCGCACGGGCATTACGATTTTGAGCTCCGGAAACGTATGCAAAGCTATTCATATGCTGCAGCTCTGCTGATCCAGGCAGAAGCACGAGCACTCAGCGACGCGCCAGGCTCGAAATACCAGATCAAGGTGCTTACATGGGAAGTCAATTGATCGCACTTGAAAGGGTGTGATCGTGCCGAGATAAGGCGCCGGCGTGTTAATAACATTTGACAGACCGTCAAGGGAAATCCACGCGCACCCGGCTGCCTCTGGTACGTCACCACCGCACCCCGAAGTCGCTGCGTTTGACGGGGAAAAAAAGGTGGTTGTCTGCCGAAATTCAATTCCAAAAGCAGATCCGCTTTTTGGTACAGAGAGAGAGGGGGGGGGGGGGGGGGGGTGTCGGGGGTGGAGGGGGGGTGTCGGAAGGACCAGCTCGGCTGTGAAATATGCGTGGGACGCCACGGCTTTCTGGTCACAAGGGACGCTGTGCTTCCTCGTCGACGCGCGCGCTGGATGTGCTCAGTGCTGTCACTGCTCCCCGCTGTGAGATTCGCTGCCTGGCTGCCAGGAGATAATAGTTGGACTGGCCCTCCGAGTCCCCGTGTCCTGGAGTGTGTTTATTTCCATATCTGTCATTTTCTCTCTCTCTCTCTCTCTCTCTCTCTCTCTCTCTCTCTCTCTCTCTCTCTCTCTCTCTCTCTCTCTCTCGATGCTGGGGCCTAATTTGTTGCGGAGGGCTCCGTGGCTGGTGACATTTTCCCCTGCCTTGGTGCTCCACAGGAAGTCAGATGGAGGGCCTCAGATGCAACAATGTGGTGAGTTATCGGGATGTTGGTCTGCGTGTTCGTGCGTGTGCGTGATTGAGTGTGTGTGTGTGTATGTGTGTGTGTGTGTGATACAGACACAGAGCAATAGGCAGTGCCTGCGAGAGCGCCGTGGAAAGAGATGACAAGGCAAAGATGACTTATCACCCCCCCCCCCCCCCTCCTCTTCCTCCTCCTCCTCATCTGCAGTATAAAAGGCTTGGAAAGGCTTGGCTCCTTGTCCTCGTCGCGGTGCGGACTCCCCGTGTCATCAGGGTCCGACCCGGACAAAAGAGGGCACCAGGCAGCCCTTGCATCCAGCTCCCGTAGCCTTGGACCAAAAGAGGGCACCAGGCAGCCCTTGCATCCAGCTCCCGTAGCCTTGGACCAAAAGAGGGCACCAGGCAGCCCTCGCATCCAGCTCCCGTAGCCTTGGACCAAAAGAGGGCACCAGGCAGCCCTCGCATCCAGCTCCCGTAGCCTTGGACCAAAAGAGGGCACCAGGCAGCCCTCGCATCCAGCTCCCGTAGCCTTGGACCAAAAGAGGGCACCAGGCAGCCCTCGCATCCAGCTCCCGTAGCCTTGGACCAAAAGAGGGCACCAGGCAGCCCTCGCATCCAGCTCCCGTAGCCTTGGACCAAAAGAGGGCACCAGGCAGCCCTCGCATCCAGCCCGTAGCCTTGGACCAAAAGAGGGCACCAGGCAGCCCTCGCATCCAGCTCCCGTAGCCTTGGACCAAAAGAGGGCACCAGGCAGCCCTCGCATCCAGCTCCCGTAGCCTTGGACCAAAAGAGGGCACCAGGCAGCCCTCGCATCCAGCTCCCGTAGCCTTGGACCAAAAGAGGGCACCAGGCAGCCCTCGCATCCAGCTCCCGTAGCCTTGGACCAAAAGAGGGCACCAGGCAGCCCTCGCATCCAGCTCCCGTAGCCTTGGACCAAAAGAGGGCACCAGGCAGCCCTGGCATCCAGCTCCCATAGCCTTGGACCAAAAGAGCACCCGTGTTATTGTGAGCAGGCTGTGCAGAACAGCCGCCCGCTCCGCCAAATGGAGCCGCTCACACGCCGTCTCCTTGACAGAGAGGGGCTTGAGAGCGGCAGTCCTCTCCATCACGCTTCAAACACAGTACGCCTCGCTGAGAACGTTTGCTGAGCGCACGCGCATCCGAATTTTGACTGGCCAAATCACTCACTACACAGAATTGTCAAATAAAGGGTTTCCTGTGAACTGTGTAAAATGAAAATGATGATAAAGAAAAAAAGACGCTGTTTCAGCCAATACAAAATAGTGAAAGGGGGTACATTGTGAAGCTGATATGATCCTTCGTTGGGGTTGCTCCAAAAAGCACCCGCTCTGGTAGCGACAGGTCAAATTGTGCGGTGTTAGTCGGCCCAGAGTGAAGCAACGCGTGCCAGAGGTTTGGCCATGCCTGGGTATATGGACAAACTGAACTCCTACTATTCCTTATTGCTCCCCCCCCCCTCCTCCTCCTCCTCCTCCTCTCTCCCCTGGTCTCTCCCTCCCTCAGTACCTCCCGCTCCCCATTTATTTCCCTGTGGACATAGCTCATTAGTTTGGTTGGGCTGCTTGGTGAACACACACACGCACACAAGCGCAGGCACAGCAGCAGGCAGGCAGGCAGGTTGTGTAGCTGTGAGGGGGTGGCTAAGGGTTGACAGCAGACAGCGGGTTGTTGCTTAACAGACAGGCTCCGAAACGCGTGGCAATGTAATTGCGGTGAAGGGATAATTTGACACCCACTTGGCTATGATAGCCTGCAATTCCCTGGCTCTTCCCAAGGCCACACACACCCGCTTTCACGATGGATGGATAGGGACACACGCACGCACAGGGTGTGGAGGCAGTGCTCTCAGCAGGGCTGCCAGACTACTGCTCCAGGGCGAAGCTCCAATGCTGCTCTGCCCTCTCCTTTCTCCAGTGGAAATCTAGCCAGTCTAGAAGAGGGCTTTCTGCAACTAAACTATTTATATTTGCTAGACGTAGCGCCTGGGGGCACCTCGGTTGTTTAGATATCGTGTTGTTTTTTGTTTTTTTTTAAGAAAAGATTTAATTTCTGTCTGCTCAATTCATTGAGACTGACAGAGCAATTTGTCACTTACAGGTCTGCGGGAATCCCATTTAAAAAATGTGCCAGGGCATTATGGCTCAAGGACAAAAAAGCTCAAGAAGCAGATATCACTGCAAACAAACACAGAAAAAGAGTTCCTCTCTCTCTCTCTCTCTCTCTCTCTCTTTCTCTCTCTCTCTCTCTCTCTCTCTCTTTCTCTCTCTCTCTCTCTCTCTCTCTCTCTCTTTCTCTCTCTCTCTCTCTCTCCTGATTTATGAAGTGAATTGAATCCAGCATCTTTCTACTCTGAGGGCCTTCGTCTGTTTTCATAGATGAGGCAGAATAAAACATGGCTGACATGTTTTCGTCACCGAAATGACAGGCTGAAAATGGAGAGGAAATGAGAAATCTGTCCGCAAAGCTTTTAGTTTTTTTAAGGGGGGGGGGGCTTGTGCTGCGTGTGTTATTAGGTTGGTTGCTGAACAGTGATTTATGATAAAACAAGAGCCATGCAGATAGACTTGTTTCCTTTATGTTGTGTATAAATGGGCCTGCCCGCAAAACTCAGATGCTCATCTCCCCACCTCAACCCAATCATCTGAGCACATCACCCCTCTGCCCTTCACTGGCTTCCTGTCAATCCGCTACAACATCCTTCTTACCTGTAAAGCTCTGCACAACCTGGCCCCTCCCTACTTTTCCAACCTCGGACCACCCAGCTGGTCAACCGGTCCTCCCCAAATCCAAACTTCGGAACTCCAGTGATCGATGGTTCTCTAGTGCAGCAGCCAAATCACTGAACTCTCTCCCCCTGCTAATTCGGAATTGAAATTCACGATCAATCTTTCAATCGCGCCTCAAAACCGATCCTTTCACTCTGGCCTACCATTCAGAACTCGGTGTAAAATAACCTGTTCAATCTGGTGTTTAGTTTTTTCCCTGATGGTCTCACTGTTTGTGTGTCATTGTCCATTACCATGTTTGCTGCTTACAATGACAAGCGTCTTTGGGTTTTAGAAAAAGCGATATAAGCCATTTCAATAAAATGTGTATTATCATTAATATTATCTTTGCATTGATTCATGTAAAAAATAAATGTTGTCAATCAAGCTGAAAGTCTCATCTTAATGTCTCCATACTGTTATCTTTACATTCAGGGTCTACTTAATCACAGGTAGATCTGTTGATTAATCTTAGCGTTGCATAGAACAGCCATGTCTCTGTCGAAGAAAATACGAAAAGGGTCCCTTCAGGCTCATAACTCAACTCAATCCAATCATGATATCTTTCTTTGTTGGCTGTGTCCTAAGACCCCCCCCCCCGTGTGTGTGTGTGTCTCCCCCTTCTCTGATTGTGCCTGATGCATTACACAGAAAAAAGGCTTTCTCCGTCCCCCGGCTGCAGATTCAATGAGTGCTTCTGGTTGCCACGGAACGATGTATGGCTCCCTCGTGGCCCTGCTCTGGCTGCTCGGCCCTGTTGCCATCTCTGCAATCACTGCAAGGTAATGCCGGGAGGAGAGGATGGCCGGAACACACAGGCCTGGAAAACCCTCACGCTTTGATGTATGGAAGCATGGACACACAGACACAGAGCTTACAGGTGAACAGGATCGGTAACTGCAACCAGCCAGCTGACAGGTGTTCTTCAGAAGAAAAACAAAAAACGTTCGTAAAATGACATGCCATTACATTTCAGTTATTTAGCAGACACTTTAATCCAAATCGACATACTGTCTTACATACATAGTGCTTTCAACACGAGAATCTAAAAATGCTATTTAAAACAATCGATACAGATAAGAGCCATGTAAGCGCCACATTAAACACCAGGCTACAAATCAATTGCATCACTAACCTATCTGTGAGCTAAGATTGACATAACAAAAATACAAATAAAATAGGTTTACAAATGTGAGCAAGTGCAACTGCTACATGCTACATTAGGAACCCCGATGGCGTCAGAACAAGTGTGCTTTTAAGTTGTGCAAGGACGGAAGGTTGGCAGAGACTTGCGGCCTTAATGTTAGTGGGGCCAGGACAGAGAAGAGGCGTGACCGGGGTGCCAGGCTGCCCTTTTTTTAAAGGAGTGAGGGGGGCAACGAGGCGGCACGCGTCAGCAGAGTGCAATGGCCTGGACAGGGTATAGGGTCTGAACATCGACTGTAGATTGGAGTGTGCAGTTCTGGTCATAGCCCGATAGGCTCGGGACAAGTGACTTGAATTTGATACGTGCTGCTACCGTTAGCCAGGGCAGTGTGTGGAGCAAAGGAGTGGTGCAAGTGACCTTGGGGAGGTTGAAAACCCGAGGTGCTGCTGCGTAGTCAATCCTGCCAAAGAGGGAGTTGCGGTAGTCCAGACGCGAGGTGACAAGGGCCCGGACCATGACCCGCGCAGCCTCTCTTGTAAGGAAGGGCTGTATCCTAGGGATGTTGTAGAGAAGGAATCTGCAGGAGCAGGTTACTGCCGCTATGCTGGCTGAGAACGGCAGCTGGTCATCAAGGGGGGGTTCTTTGCCTTTCTCTCTTTGTATATATTGAGAAAAGGACAGGGCCCAGGACTGATCTCTGAGGGACCCCGGTTGAGATGGTGCGCGTTTTTGAGACCATCCCTCTCCAAGCTACAGTACCTGGTATGATCGACCCGTCAGTTAGGATGCAAACATGGAGAGTGTGAAGAATGAGAACAGAGAAGAGGGAGTCTGCCCTCAAGATAGGAATAAAGTTGATTGAGTACAGCACGTTTAAGTGTTTTTGGAGGTTACAAGGTGAACGTTTTTGTCAGGAGTGAGGGTAATGACATTTTCCCTAGCACTATAACCATTCAAATTTGATGCACATATGTTCTGTATTTGGTCAGATTAAAATGGTCAGCCATTCATTTTGACACCTAAGTTTAACTTTTCACTGAAACAATGGGGTAGGTGACCTGCTAAGCTAAACGGAGTGTTTCCCTCAGAACTGAACAGCGGGTCAGAGGTCGTCTACGTCAGAGAGAACTCGGTGGTTAGCATCGAAATGTACCTAACCATACAACCATTTTTCTTTTTTTTAAGATATTTTTTGGGAGGCATTTTTGCTTTATTACAGACAGGACAGTGGAAAGACAAGAAAGGTGGGATGACATGCAGCATAGGGCCCAGGCCGGAATCGAACCCGGGCCACTGCATTAGGGACTAGCCTCATGGTCTGCGCCTTACCCACCAGGGCGCCCCAACCATGCATCTCTTTGATGTGCCAAGCACCCTGGGGTGGCATTGTCTTCACCTCTCCTGAAATCGCTCGTTGTTCAACAGGGTGCTCGGACAACATGTCGTCCGTGTTCGGGAACACGCTCCGAGCTCCGATCTAACAGGACACCGAAGATGGTACGTCATGGATGTCGAACAGGCTTTTATACTATGGACAAACAGTATTTTCCATAGGCAGTTTTCTTTGACAATTGTCAGATGGCTAGGTTTTGCTCTCCAGATAATTGGCAAGGGAGAATCACTGCTCCTATGGTCCACATAGTCTCGCCCTGAACTCAGCAGCCATGTCATTTTGGTGGGTTTATGGCTGGTGTCACCTCGGGTTGTTATTGTCAGTGGTGGCTGGGAGCTCCAGGGCCCGGGTCTTGGCTGTATCGCTGCGCTGCCAGTCTCTTGACGGCCCGCAGCCGCGTTCTATTAACATATCTCCCGTCTATCAGCCAGATTGGCTGCTCCTTAATCCATCTGTCACCATCTCTATCAATTTGTCTTCCTCGCTGTCGGGCCCCCGTGAGCCTAACAACACACGCTGCTAATGTGGCTGTCAAGATGTGGCGGGCCCCACCGTCTGGGTCTGTGCTCGACGCCGGCTCTTCCTAGTAACATAGCGAGCTATCAAGGCTCCCACACAGAAGAAAAGCCTCACCAGTTAGCGGGTGGTATGCTGGAGTGTGATTACAAGCCCAGTACGATCACTACCTGTTTTCTCTGAAATCAGGCTGTTGAAGTGCGAAGGATTGCCATGGCAACCTCTGGCAATTTCTCAGGGAACCAAATCTTCCAAATTAACTCATTTGAAAAAGCACCTTCACTCAATACTGTTCATAGGGTTTATATTTAGAGATGTTTAGTGGAGATCAAAGTGTGACTTTGACTTCCTTGTCAGCCATTTTATTTTAGGTGAAGGCTTTGTGCGGATGATTTGTCTTTTGATTTGTGGATTCCGTGCTGAGTTCACGTCCCACAGAGCAGCCTGTGGTGTGCTCCACTGCCTACTGCACCATGACAGCAAAAACCTTTCAACCATGTCAGTCAGCTCCCGCCTTCTGAAACCAAAGACAGGAGAATGCGCCTCTGTCCTAACCGGTTTCAGTAATGGCACTTTTTGGGGGTGGGGGGGATTTTGATCAGTTCAGAGACATTACATGGAAATCAAACTTTGAAGCAGCCCTTTATATGTGACTAATGTAGTCTTCGGTATCAACATCCTGCCAGCTCATTAAGGGCTCACAGGACATCCTGCTTGGTGCTCCTTCTAATGATCTGTATTTGTCACTCCTTACCAAGGCCCTCCTCCTCTCGCTCATGCATGATTCATGAGGGCTCTTGTCTCATCCAGGCTGAAAACGGCAGCGTAATTGAAAGGAACGTTTTTTCTTCACTATGTCTACTACTGCATTTTGTTAACTTCATTAATGAGATGTGTATTAAGTTACATTCTATTTAAGTCAGTGGCTCACGCATTCCTGTGCTCTGTGATTTATAAATACGCATTTTTTTTTTCATATGATGTGGTTGTATGTGCAACTGCGTGCTGGGAAACGGATGCATGTTCAGCCAGCTGGGTTGATCATGTGTTTGAAGGGAACATGTGCCGTCCAGGGGAAATCTTTTTACATTTACACTGGCTATGACGGTAAACATCTCATCGTGACCTTTTGTTAGTGTGATCTTTTGACCGTCCTGCCGCTAGCCGTCTTTTACCCAGACACATACCCCCAAACCCCCCCTCCCACAGACCGACGGCTCGCAATCGAGTCTTTGGACCGAGGACCTCTGTCAAGTGATGATCCGACCTCAGTTCAAACGTAGCTCCGAGGCCCACGATCACTCCAAACGACACAAACGGCCTCTCATCTTTCCACTCTTGCTCCTCCGCCACGAATACTTCCGATGAAGTCTCCTCCCGAAAACAGGGGCCGTTTGCCGTTGGGATGAGGTCCCGAGGGCACGTCTGTAAGCGCACATCGTTGCTGAGTAAGGAAGTAAGTGTTCCTATAAACGGGCGGCAAAACGCTTGTGCGCAGGGTATCTCGGTTAAGCGACCGCCAACGCTGAAGCTCTCTGTTTGGATGGGGATATTTGCAGGCCCGCAGCAGCAAGCAGGCTGAGCCTTTAATGAGAGCGTGCAGATGGAGTTCCTCCTGCCTCCAGGGAATACCATTTGACATCTGTGTCTCATTTTTAGGATTGGAGAAAGCCGCATTGCAAACCTCCGACGGGCCGTGATTTCGATGGCTTTTGTTTCTGTTGAGAGAAATCACAAATCACAAACACCTGTTTACTTCACTGGCATCCACTTCACTCAATGGGCTGTCATTTTGATGACGGGCCACATTGGGACACGCTGTGGAACTCTGGGAATTGGAGTCCACGGGAAAGAGCAGCGGATCAGCAGCCCTCTGATCCTGATTATCCTCCCCAAATTTCCGGGAAACAGCCCCAGGCTAGGATGGAAATAGAAAGGCGGTAGTACATCTTCTATCCCAGGGGACTCCCTCTGGATCATTAGAGAGAACAGAAGGTAAGTATAGAACACGTCACTCAACGCGGGTTTATCTCCTACTAATAGTCCGCGTGGCTGTAATATAACAGCAGTTGTTTATGAGTACCTCATGAGATCCCTGCAGTGAAATACCCCCCCCCCCACCCCACACCCCCCCCCCCCCCCCCCCCCCCCCCCCCCCCCCCCCCCCCCCCCCCCCCCCCCCCCCCCCCCCCCCCCCCCCCCCCCCCCCCCCCCCCCCCCCCCCCCCCCCCCCCCCCCCCCCCCCCCCCCCGCCAGGTGTCCTTCTGACGAGCGGGCTCCTTCCACGATGGAGTCCCAGTCCTGTAGGTGCACCTGTAAATACAAATCTGTCAAACGCTTCATCTGCTGTGCGATAATGCAAGCCGGCAGTTCGCCGCGCCGGGGGCAAAAATATGAGGCTGGAATGCAGCCCGTTGGGGTCAGTCCGCTGAGTCGTCTTTCTCTGGCATCTTTCCTTATCTCCGCCTCAGCTGGCCCTCCCCCAGTTCTTGGCTATGCCCTTCCACCCCCCCACCCCTTGTGTCGTTTTGTCTTTTGCAATCCACTTCATTTGGAGGCTTACAAATTCTATTAGGGTGATCCTGTGTTGTGCGCGGCCCCTGCCGCCAGCACTGCAAGCAGCATGAGGGGGGGAGTTGCCTCGCAGGGGCAACCAGCCCATAATACTAATAAACGAGCACAACTGTGCCTTTGCCTCCCTGCCCTGTGGGAAGCGAGGGAGAGAGGGCTGAGTAATTGGAAAATATCCCTGCCTCGCAGACCAAAAGCACCTCCCCTCGCAGTTCAACCCCCCCACCTCCCCTCCTCTTCCCTCTCCCCTCACACCACAACAATGAAATATACTGTTCTCATTCTGTTTCATTAAAGACCCAATTAGCTTGCCGGAGGAACGTCTGTGAGCATGTGTGTTTGTGTGAGCCCGTATGTGTGTGTGTGTGTGGGTATGGCTAGGGTT
This sequence comes from Aplochiton taeniatus, assembly GCA_017639675.1. NCBI lineage: Eukaryota > Metazoa > Chordata > Actinopteri > Galaxiiformes > Galaxiidae > Aplochiton > Aplochiton taeniatus. The sequence goes on from CM030177.1 coordinate 5,129,409, forward strand.
GTGCGGGGTCACAAGGGGACAGAAAATAGTTCGTCTTCTGCCTGTATCATGCGATCACCTGCAGACGGGGTGGAGAGGGAGGGCCGCCCCACCACCATCTCCGCTGGAGCTGCCTCTCCGTGTGGGCCTGCACTGAAACGCCAGGCCCCCGGGCCGCTGGCGCTCAGGCCAGGCAACACACACGCCAGACAGCCAGTCCCAGAGCCACGCAGGCCAGGAAGCGAGGTGTCCCATTAACTTCCCGCCGTTCCATGGGAATGGAACGCCGCATCACTTCCACTTATTCTCCCGTCTTCGGAACAAGCAAACGGTCACATGCTGGAACACTGTGAAACTCACCCGTTACATCCAGTAACTACGCCGGTCAGAGTCAATCCACTATGAAAGAAGTCCAGCTGTGAGTACGCCTTGAAAGCAACCAGGTTGGCACTTGATGGTTGTGCAACGTGCCACACACTGGCAAGCCTGTGTCGCTTTACTCTGCTCAGTGGAAAGCACATGCTGGTGTGATCTGCTTCCGTCGTTAGCGAAACACATGCTCACGCTCTCAAGTTCAACTTCCCGGGGGAACTTCTTGGCCAAGGGATTTTTTGAATTGGTTCCGATCGGAGCAGAACAACTCCGATCAGAAATGGTTTGGATTGGTGGAATCGAAGTGGTGCGAGCAGTTCTGTCCAAGGCTAGGCCTACATGTGCGTGGCTTTACAATTCAAAAAGAGCATTTTGTTTTTGTGAGGTCAATTATAGCGTCTACCGATAATACGCACTGTGGTTGCCACTTCAAAGAATGGTTGTAGTCTTTTTTTTTAGGAAGCATTCTGCTGAAGGTAGAGGCAGACACAGGCCCTGTGGTGTCTTTTTTTTAGGAAGCGTTCTGCTGAAGGTAGAGGCAGACACAGGCCCTGTGGTGTCCTTTTTGTCTCCTCTGCTTAGCTTTGTTTCATCCTAGTCTATATTTGGAAACCATCGTGATTTATTCGCACAGAGGCCAAAACACTGAAACAGTCCTCTGTGCTCTGTTGACACAAGGCTGCCAGCGCACAACTAAACTATAAACAAACTAAACTTCGAAATTTCACAAGGAAAAATGGCCCTGGCTTTTGATTAAATACCCTCTCTATAAGCTGGAATAGTTAAGGAAAGGCCGTCTTCGACATTTAGAGCGGGGAGCGGTTCGTAGGTAGGACCTTCACATTGACTGAGAGCTTGGCAAAATGCTGAGTTGTTGATCATTCAACTGATGGACATCCTGCCCCTTCTCAAGAGGCCTAGTATCCTGATGTTACTGCTCATTCACTACTGGATAGCTGAAGTGTGCGCTGATGGGGCTGCAGAATTCAAATGCAAATGTAATTGATTGTGCCGACAGAAGTTAGGCGAGCAAAGAAAAAATGGACAAGCTCCATACAATAACATCAGCCGCACGAATTATCTGCTGTTTAAATTTTTTGAATTTCGCTGATAAAAAGATGTTTTTACGACTTCTTTTTTTCGTGCCGCGCGGAAGCTGAAAGGATTATTTAATCTGCACCACAATTGTGACATGTGGAATCATTGAACATTTGGTGACGTTGTAAATTTGTGTCACGCTTGCACTCCGAGGCAGTGCAAGACAATCTAATCCAATCCAATCCAATTATCTCCAGTGAAATCACCCACCTCCTACTCACTGGCCATTAGGCCAAACATTCCAATGACCTGTCAGAGAGACACACAGTCACATAGCTGCACTTACCACTAGTCGTAATTCAGGTCTACTTCCGAACAATAGGTCATAAGGCACTTATTATCAATTAATTAGCCAAAAGCTCCTCGTGTATTAACATGCTGCTAACGAAAATGAATCGCCTATTAGGCCTTCAGGGACAAGTCATTAATGATAAATACCAGGCCTCCACTCATGTGTGTTATTACCATTATTCCATATTTACAAATAGCAAATAAAGGACTGTAAATGGAAAATAAATCTGTCCTGTATGTATGAAGAATAGCCTACGCAATTATGGTCACTACTTATTTCTGCATGACTTAGAAACTAGAAAAGTGTGCAGCTGCACAGTTTGAATAACAAGTGCCGGCATAAGGCCATGGGGATAAGCCAATTCCAGCATTGAGTAGTTCTTTGTCCACCCTAAGTGCCCTACATTGGACTCTTTTCAATTCTATTGTAATTCATAGCATTATTACAGCCCACTTGTGTTCCATACTCGAGGATAACCAGTGAGCAGGCACGCAACAATGTGAAGAATCTGATCATCTATTAGTAAATCTGATTTCCTAATTGCCACCATCTGCTGTGGGGTTGCATCATTTGGGAGAAGGGAAGAAGTTGTTATGTGCTTGCTCTGTGTTTTAGCTTTGAAGATTATAAAGTGAAGTCACTCTATGTTCTTCAAATGGTTTTGTACGTGTTTTTTTATTGTTGGGATTGGCCATTTATCGGACGCTGTTTTTGGTTTTGTGGAGAGAGCATAATTTGTGACAAAAACATCATAAATTGTGAGCTATTGGATTAATAGTGACTTGATTCAGCTATGTCACTTTTATTATTTGACCCTTTGACCCTTGACCCTTTGAGGTATTTCTCCAAGGACCGCAGCAGATAGGGTAAGCTATTATTAAAGGATGTGTGGCAGACCTTTGGTTTTACGTTTTGTACTTTACTCTACTTAGCTAATTATTATGCTGTATTTTTTTATTTTCTTAATGTTTGTGCATGTCTCTGTACGTGGAATGTTGGTGGCTGCAAGGGTGAAGGCCCAAGCCAAATTTCCCACTTTGTGCGACAATAAGTTAATCTTAATCTTAATAATAACCCATGAATGAATTCAAAACTGTGCACTGCAGTGATCACTGAATATGAATTATGCTTTGTTTTTTTGAGGAGGCGTCCTCAAGTAACCGTATTTTTGAACAGCGTGAAGCTCGCGGTCTATGTGCGCAGTCTGGTGACCTCCCTTCCGAGTGCTGTGCGCGCCCTTTTGCATTGCTAACGGGTAGTTGTTAAAGGGACACATCGGTCAGATAAGGGAAGGCTGCCTTTGGCAGGGCTCTGCTCAGCTACTCGGGGGAGGAGGGTTGGGGGGGCTAGCAACCGGAGACCTGGTGTCATTGGCTACATGTCATTTCTAAGACTTTGAATGAGTTTGTAGAACAATGCAGGTGCAATAACATTCTAGTCTGGTACTTAAAGAGTAAAATCAAAACGATTGTATTTGATGTAACTAAGTGCTAAGCAACTGTACAGTTATTTCACTTTACTTTTGGTTTGTATTCCTGTACCAGACTTGTGTGACCACACAGTGGCTGAAACAAACGCCTGGAAGATAGCCTATCTAGAACACAGAAAAGTAATTTTTCACGTCAGCAAAGTTTGGAAATGTACAAAGCCCAGACAGCTCCTTCTGTCACAACCGCCTGATTGCCGCTGCCCCCCTGATTCTAGAATTCTTCAAAACTCTGAATGACGCGGCAACTACGCCTACTGGGGACGTCCAATTACTCTTCAACCCCCCAAAATATAAACATTTCAAATAACGAGGCAATTGAAAGTCACTCTGAAACAGAATGTGTGTGTCTTTCACGTCATGTTACACAAGTGATTAGATATGCAGGTGGTGGCAATCGATCAGGCCCTTGAGGAATTTATGAATGTGATTCCGGGGGTGCGGAGGCAGGGAACGTTTGGGTTGGGGCTGTATAATTAAAGCCGATTATGGAGAGGCTGAGGGGAGGCAAAGACGCCGACAAACATTCATCTTCTCCTCCCCTTAATAGCAGCATCCAGGACAGCTGAATTAGCCCACGTTCCGTCATCTCCCCACCCTGCCATTTTGTCAGAAGGACCACTCCTGCTGCAAAACAATGCAGGGTCAAGTAGGTCCCTCCCAAAAACATTGCTCAGGGCAGGGAGGTGCCCCTTACCCTGGGCAGGGGAAAGACAAGGGGTCCCTCCACCCGGGGTCCTCATCCCCGTGGTTTGATCCCACTGTCTTTCCTGAGCGAACGGCATTTAAACACCTGCCCTTTTTGGTCAGTCTTGTACAAGTTACTGACAGCTGGTGACTATCCATAGGGAGGCTATGATCAATACTCTGAGATGGTCTTCTAGTTGATAGCAGTAAGGAGCATGATGTATAATTTAACAACCCACCATTATCCATTTTCGACAAACACCACAGTAATCTTTAATATCACGTGATTATCATTGATTGTGTTTTATTTGATGGTGTTGGCTCGTGTTAGTGCTACAACACATGCGTTCGCATGTCTGTGTTTCCCTCCCTTGGGGATGAACAAAACAAGGAAATCGATACTGTTCTACTAGTATTATGACAATTGCATAAAATATCTATTCATTGAATACACACAAAGTAGCTTGGGTTCCACAAGGTCCAATTATGGAGGATAAATCTTTTTTCCATATAATTATTCATAAATTGTAAATCTTTTTCCAATTCCTATTAAATAGAGGGTTGACATGTGGGTTGTCGGAGGGTGAAAACAGTATTGATTGTGATTGCGGCTGAATTAAATAAGTAAAACAGGGCTTAAGTAATTATTGTTTTCAGGAATCAATCTCTTGTCTTTGGAGACATCCAGTCATTACTTGCTAATACTGAGAAAACGGACCTGCTGTCAGACCATGGGAAACAAAAGCCCTGGTGCCAAAGCGTATGCTTAAATATATTGATTCCTCTGAGCTCAAACTATACACGGCATAGATCCCGAATAACAACAATATTGCATAATCATGTTGCCTCTCTGGGCAATAGAATATCAATTGAATAAATGACGGGGACTATTAATGATTCAGTGGCTCCAGAGACTCCTAGCACACGCTTGCTCTGCAGTTATTGGTTAGCCCAGGCGTGAAAACATGTCAGAATCAATCTTTGAGCAAGACTGTGTATCCTGGTGTACAACACTAATCCTAACTTCCATTTTCAAAATGGATTTGTTTTGAATACATTATTGACTTATACTGTAGCAATAGTCTGTTTGCAGCCACAAACAACACACATTGATCACAGGTATTGTTTTGCATTGTCTAAAGGTAATTTGGATACATTATGATGAGTATTTTTTAAAATAATATATGTATTAACAAAGAATATATATATATATATAAAATCTTAAATACATTTTATTCTTGTTGTGATTATTGGCAGTAGACAAGATTACCTGCATTGTGCTATTTTCCTTCAACATTTTTCTTTCATGTACCGCCCCTTTCTGTTAAATTTGAAGCACTAACATGCTAGCATGAAAGGTAAGTATCTTGCGGTGCAGTCAACAAGATAATGGACACACTACTTCAAAATATTTTCTATCCACAAGAGAATGAAACGGGTGGGCAGTGTTCAAAGATTTTGAGTGTGTAAAACATTTCTGTCATAAACTCTTGTCGATTTCACCGGGAATTGACAGCGTAGATAAGTTACTTGGCCCAAAGGTTTCCCTAAAGGGAAAGCCTATCCCGGTTACATAAGACATAGGAATCTGACACCTGACTCAGCATCTGAGAATGGAATGATTCTGTCAATAGTCGGTGGGTTAGATGCAAGCCACAAATCCGACCTTTGAAGTAAGACACTTTTTGGTCGACTACAAACATGCAAAGTTATGTTAGCTAGCTCTATTTTTAGAGACCCGGGATGAACTGTAACATAATACTACACAAACTATGTTGAATCTTTGGGTTGGGTTAAAAAAAGGTATAGTCAATGAACTACACATGGAATTCATAAACCAGTTATTTGAACCTTTTGACTATGTTGACATTAACTTATGCTGTGCATTGCATACCTTTAGACCCAATCATATTGATACCTAATGCAACCTTTGTAGGCTACCAATTCCATAGGCAGCACTACTTGCGCCGAGGAAGCGCATACCCTGTAAAGCGGCACTGCGGCATCGACATATCACTGCGCCCGGTCCCTTCTCCGGGATCCTGAAGCACGGACTGAGAGGAGAGACCCTTTGCTTCCTTGCGGGATTTATTTGTTTGTTAAAATTTTCCTTTTGTTTTATCTTTTAATGACGAGTCGTGTCCGAAAGCCTGCGACTTACCCGGACGCTCCCCACTTGCAAGGGTTTGCATTTCTTGGTTTTGCATGACGTGTCTTGGAGGAAAAGAGGCTCGCTTTGTGTGTTAGGGAAAATTAAGCGGAGCTGGAGCAGGAGGCAGTGCCAGGCGCTGTTGTGGACTGGCCACGGAGCGTGAGATTTTCTGACAGAGGGAGACAAAAAAAGACTGAACGAAGACAGCAAAAGAGTGTTTTACAAGAGAGATGCAAAGAAAGGGAGGAGAGAAACATCTTTTAAAACGATTTACTAGAGCTATAATGTATGTCATTAGATGAGTGCTGGCACAGGGCATCAGGTTAAAGGGATAGGTACTGGTAAAAGGCTCAGGACCGGTTATTATAGGAAAGCAAAAAATTATAATCTGGGCTTAAGTATATCCAGCTAAAATGCTGCATTGTCGAGGTGGAAATTTTGGATTGTGGCTGCATTCTGCATTGACAGGTTGTTTGGATAGGCCCTAGTAATGCATTCATCAGAATCAGCTGCATTTGAAAATGACTATAATTAGCCATATATCTCTGTATTTGTAAGTCATCGTGGAACTTCTTTGTAGACTGCTTGACCAAAGGTCCCAGCCACCTTAGATGCAGTCTTCGGACATAATGCAAAGTTGAAGATGGTGGCTGGCTATGACAGATGGGTGTCTGGGTGGGAGTAGAAATCAAGGTGTGTTCCACTGTCTGTACGGCAGCTTCTAGAATTGAGAGGGCAGCGTGTGCTGGATGATTTCATGACAACGACTTTGTGGATCTTTTTTGTTTAGATCACTTGCTTGATGAGTTTCCCTCATAGATGCATTAGACTACCGCACACGTGGTGTCATCGCTGTTGAGAATTGCTTTGCTGCAGAGACAGAGGCTGTATTTTTGTCTTCTTAGGCCAGACTAAAGTACTGTAAAGAATTGATTGGAAGTGGCTGGAGTAATTATTTAAATAAACAACTGTTAACCGTTTACTTCGAATTTGTATAGGCTGTTACTGGGCACAAGCAGTTACAGCACGGCCTGATTGACCAGGGTTCCCATGGTCAAATGCGCTGCCTGAACCCATTACCACCTGTATGAGGCCTTATCATACAATTCTATTTCTGTAGAATTCACCAGACAAGGTCTAAGTAGACATGGCCTTTACCTTATTTTAAAACATGTGTCAATGCTGAAGTAATGAAGTCTATGGGCTATATATAGAGGAACTTTTTGTTAATTTAATCTCCTGCTGAGTTGTGTGTATTCTCGTTTTGAATTAAACAGATCTGTTTCATTGTTATAGGCGTGTAAGTATTGCACCTGGTTAAGTTAGCCTACCACAATTGGGTGGCATGTCAGGTTGTATTTAACATGTTATGTGTTGATTGGAAAATTAAGACACTAGACACACTATTAATTTTGCAATTGTTGTGAAGTTTTACAACTTTGTGTTTTTATGGCAACTTTGGTGTGCCTATGCATTTTGTGGTTGACTCAAAACAAATGATTGTCTTTCAGAATATTGTGTTGGCCTGTTATGCAGTGAGTGTAATCTAGTGTAATTTGTACGTTCAACAACAGTAGATTGCACGGTTGGTTATGACGTGGAGGAATTCCAATAGGGCAGGGTAGTGTAACCACAGGCGGAATCTACGACAGTCATCAGGCGGGAGCACAGTAAAAACACTTAATGATCTCAGCTAATGATAACGCGTGGTTAAAAAGAGGACAATATAACGCTCGTTTACTTGCGTTTTTCTAGAATAGTAATAGTAGGACGGTCATGGCCTATTGACTCTTGGCACCAGCGTCGACAGTTTTAACATGCAGACGGAGCGAGTTGCCAATGTGTGCTCATTTCTGTCTCGTTTGCCTTCCAGCATGGCGAGCGGGGCTGACGGGCTGAGGAGAGCGACGGCGCGGGAAGAGCAGGATGTGATATCACACGGTCAGAGCACCATGTCAAGACACGCTCGCTGACCCCCCCCCCCCGCCCCCCAACCCCCCACACCCCCACCCCACCCCCCCACACCCCTCCGCCGCCGTTCATCTGGAAAGCCTTCCCCTCTCTCCGAGTTGACAGCTTGGCTACGGCGTTTAACACACCTTTCTCCCTCCTGCCACTGGATTTGATGGACTGCCTGTGAGGTGTGCTGACGGGGAGCCTGCTGCAGTGCTCTTTTCAGTGATTCCTTCTTCCGTGCGGTCAGTGAGCCTATGCGTTGGATCCTATATGATTGCTTTCTGCTGGATCCTATGCTCTGAGATCAAGACGTCTGGATACTGTGGGAAACCTCGCTTGGCGTGCTTTCCAGTGGAAGTTGAGCTGTACCAGTGACTGCTCACGGTCCGCTCTGATTCGCCCCCTGAAGGAGTCCGTCCCAAGGCCTTCCTCCGAGGAAATGGATGGCCCCCGGGCCAGCGGGCCCCGCAAAAAGAGGAAGTCGAAGTCGGAGAGGGACCGAGGACTGAGAGCCAACGGGATCAGGAAGGGCCACGCGAGGGCTCGGTGCTGCGCCTCTCCTCCGACTCGGAGCGGGAGGGGGGGAGGGCGGCCCCTTCCTCCCGGCCCCGCCCCCCTCGGAGAAAGCGGAAGGAGTCGTCCTCGGCAGAGGAGGACGTCATCGATGGCTTTTTCATCGCCGGCTTTGTGACACTGGAGGCGCTGGAGGTGAGTGCTGGACCCTCCCCTGGGCTGCTGTCTTGTCTTGGGGGGTGGGGGGGCGGGTGGGTGGGGGGGGCGGGTGGGTGGGTGCTTGTTTTTGTGCGTCGAGCATTCAGCCTGTGTATCTACCCATGTTCTGTGGATGTCGGGGCAGGAAACTCTGGACACGGCGTTAAGATAGGGCTGCCATTGTCCCTCTCTGGCTGGGCTCAGGGGGCCGGCCTGCCTCTTGGCTCCTGGTAGCATTTTTTTTTCTCCCGTTGTGCTGAGCTGGATTCCAGCAGATGTGGCTTTAACGGAGGGCTATACAGCCAGAGATCTCTATCTCTCTCTGCCACAGAGCGGGTGTTGTGCGCTGCTCAGGATTTCTCTGTGGCGAAGAATGTGCCAGACAAAAGCTTACAGTAGATTGAAGGGCTTCCAGAAGCTCCAGGCTCTAAAAGCTACATAGAAGTCTACCAGTGGGTGACATGATTATGTTCATAATGGCACGGTTTGTCCTTATCTGTTCTCACGGAGAAGTGTGTGTTTTTCTTTTTGCTGGATTACGGTCTTTGAGATCTATTTTTAGGCCTGTCTAACACTATCGGGTATACTTACCTTGTTGAAATGATGTCATGGCATTACCTCCTCGATGAACGACGAGAGATGGAAGGGAAGCAGCAGATTGCTTTGTTGCCAAAACTGCTTTTACCCTATTTTTTTTTGTGTGTGCAAGCGCAGAGCTGTAGCAGAGAACTCAGACAAATGTTTTTCTCCCTACCCAAATCTCTTTCTGGTTCAATTTGCGAAGGAGTTTGGCCAATTTTCAAAGGGGCTCTCTTGAATCTAGCCATGGTGTTCTCATTCACTGCAACGAAATCAAGTCGTTCCACCTGGACAGCTGTAGCTGTCCCTTACAAGGGGACTATCAAGAGGCAGCCGTTTTTATTAAGGGCGGCTGGCTATTGAGAGAGGTAGGGAGCCCCGGGCAGCCGCGTATTACAACGCTTTGAGAAATTACTAAATTATTGAGCCCCGTCTCCTCTGAAACCCCGATCCCCACTGCGCTAAATAACTGCAGTGTAATCCCCCCCACTCTCAAAAATGACTTAAAGCTGGCGTTGCTGATGCCTTAAAACCACATTGCATGTTCATGTGGTCTTCTCATCTCCACGCCAAGCTTCATTTAGTCAAGACCAATAGACCCCTACTAACCAAAGAAATCGATCCCCAGTAGAAATCACAGGGCTCCCTCAATGCTCACAACAAAGGCTTTCCGTAGACTTGGAATGTACTTACATTAATTGGATTTTCCCCCACTTAGTGGAAAGTATAGTTTTAACCGGTCAAAAGTCATCGGTGGCCATAAATGTGTGAAGCACTGGAAAGGCATCGTATTAGCCCAAGGTGTCATTTATTTATTTATCATTTTCTTTAACCCTGCAACACAATTACTATTGGAATCCTATGAAAGAAAACTATCATAGCCAAATCAGTGCAATCATTATTATATGTACAGTTAATGATGGGTAAAAGCTTAGGGCGAAGAATTCAAACTAAGAACTAAAACAAATTGCATTCTTCTCGTAACGGGGACAGGTGATCATGGAGGAAGTCCTTTAACTGACGAAACGGTCTGAGCATGGGTAGCCAAAGGCTGTCCTAAACGTTGGTCCATTCGTAGTGTACACTGAAACTAAAGTCGCTCTGACCGGGCTCTGAAGCTGCCCGAGGGACACCCGGGACTAACTGACCCTGGGGGCCGTGCGAGTGACTGGTGGGTCTCTGTGTGCTGGAGGACGTTTGGTAATAGGAGAGCAAAGCCTTGTAAATGAATATTAGGCAGTGTGTGGGCACGGCTGAATTGCAGTGATGGCCATGCCTGATTTTGCAGCGGTGGCAACCGAGCAGACCGGTAAAGGTCACATCTGTGTGTTCTTAAAGCCCTTCCTATTATAAATCTCCGAGGCACTGGGGTACAAAGTGTCAGTTGGTTGAATAATAGCAGAGGCAGTATTTGTGTTGATAATGTCATCATGTTCCTGGAAAGCAGGAAAAATAGATGTGCAATTGGATCCCTATCTGTCAGAACTTTGTTATTTTTTTGCGTTGGCCATTGCAGGACTTTAATGGCAGCTTTATTGAGAGCCTTTTTTATATTGAGGGTCGACGCATGCAGTATTGTGTAATGTGAATATAAGTAAGTGAGTATTTGACCGTTTCTCCAATGTTATTTATTTTAAAGATAGAAATGCTGAGAGAGAGAGAGAGAGAGAGAGAGAGGAGAGAGAGAGAGAGAGAGAGAGAAGAGAGAAGAGAGAGAGAGAGAGAAGAGAGAGAGAGAGAGAGAGAGAGAGAGAGAGAGGGGGGGGGGATATACTATAATACAATCATACATAAAAGCTCTAGGGTCAATTGCTACCATCTCAAGATTTAAGTAGCATAGATTTAGTGGTTTCCGAACACAACTTACGCTACATTAGAGTCTATAAGAGAGACTCTATAGGAGACTATGTCTCAACGTCTCACAATTTTGGGATGATGGTCCAATTTACGGCCATTGACATGCAAAGCAACGGCGCATTAGAAGAATTGATCTGTAGCGTCCTGTGCCTAGATTGTCAAACAAAAACTCTTGGCAAGAGCAAGTCTCCATTCCTCATCTGAGACAAAGGTGATGAATGGTATTGAAGCAAACCTGGTGTTTCGCTCTTCTAGTGTTGTTTTTTTTGTCCCGTAATGCTACTCCCGATAAAAGGCTTTGCCTGCCAACAATTAAACCATAGATCTACTGTGGCAGTGTATAACAAAAACAGCCTCATGGACGATCGGCAAGAGCACAGGAGAAAAGGGTATCTTATAGTACAAGTCTGCTCAGCGTCAAACGAATTCACATGACACGTGTTTTCAACACTCACCAAAAACTGTCAATGATACAAATGAAGACAGTGAAATCAAGCAAACTCCATTGGCTCTTTGAGGACTTGCATAGATTGCTCTTTGCCAGCTTCAGAAAGAACCCATCTTTTGTAACCAGCTCTTGTAAAATGATATGCCTCTCCCTTGTACTCAGTGGCGCGTTGGCCGTTATTTTTTTATTGCGACTTAGGCATATTTCAATTTGTTTTCAACCCTTCTTTATGTGTTATATTTCAGTCTATCGAAAGTATTGGAATATTTTCGTTTGAATAAAATGTGTGCCTGTCAGTGGAAAATAACATATAATAATTGTCTCCGACAGGCCTAATGACTGACACATCAAATATGACGTTCTGTCAGGGCTGTGAATGCCAGATGATCCAGCAAACAGAGATTTTGAACACTTCCATTAACATAAGTGATATCTTTAAGCATACACACACACACACACACACACACACACACACACACACACACACAGACACGCACACACATATAAAGGAATGGCATACACATTGATGCTGGCTTACGTAGCAGCTGCATAGGACATTCAATGCCGTTTGCATTAATTGCTACAGTGCATCCTCATCACATTTGGTCTGCGACACGAACCAAAACAGATGCAGGTCAAAGAAAAAAAAACATGTATTGTCTGTTCCACGTGATCCTTCCGGGGCCTAATTCAACCAATTTCATTCAACACACGCCTTGGGACTTGGGATTTCTCCACCCTCCCATTATCACTCGTGTCGATGTATCCTTAAACTTGTCATAACAAACGCCCCACCAGGCAACGGCCATGTGATCTATCACTACAACCCCCCCATCATGCTGGGGTCTAGGAAGCATGTTAGTCTCTCCTGGCTGGCTGCTAGTCAGTTTGATTGATGTCGAGTTGCGCGGTTCAACGTCGACAAACCGGGGGGGTTGCACGCTCACCGCTGACACGGCCCTCTCACACGATGGAGGGTAAAGATCACACCAGCACTCGCGCGCTCACATGCAAAACAAACAACCGCTCGAGTAATATGGAGCGAGCCGCAGCCAAACGGTTGTTAACTACAGTAAGCGCTTAGTCTCCCTTTTTAATGGACTAAGAGCGGGCTCATTAATGGGTGTGAGGGGACACTGGGGAGACCCTGTAGAGCGAATTCAACATACTGTCGTGTCAAAGAGCACTCTCCTCTAAACACTCGTAACATCTGTTCACCCGGATACGGCACACTGCTTCCTTCGTTTGTAATTGAAAACTACAAAACCGTTTTCGAAGATGATTTTGACGATTTTTTTTTTTAACGAAACGTTTTCTGTTTAGAACGCTCACTGATTTTCTCATTCAATGGACATTGTTTAACATTGAGGAAGATACTAACAATAACAAATCGTGTCTTATTGGTAATATTTAAAGACGCTAAAAAGTATTTGACTGATCCAGAGTTAATTAGACAGCAGACCTAACCAGAAAACCATTTGTTTATGAAATGGGTCTATACGATGTGCCTAGAAAACATGTCAGTAACAAATACTACATATGAGGCAACTACTACAACGGGCTCCAAACCACTACTTTAATGTTTATTTGTTGCTTGTCAGCGTTTCAGGGTAGAAACCCATGAAAGACAGGTTATCTGTTTGAATCTTGCAGCCCGTCTGAGGCACCGACAGTAATAGACAGTGGACCTTTATTACAACCCAACCAGACCAACACCGCTGGATTTATTAGTTTGTTATGTGTTCCAAATTTCTAGATGCTGTTGCCTAGAGGGAAGGAGCTGAAAGCAGCTGCAGACATGAGCACAAGTCAACAAGCAGCCTATAATGCCAGGCAATGGAGCTGTGAAACACTGTTTTATTTATGGTTTTGTTTGTGTGTGTGTGTGTGTGTGTGTGTTGGGGGGAGGGGAGGGAGGGGTGGACAATCTGCCGCTAGGTCATTTTACATCCAGAGCCAGTCAAGAAAAGTAGCTGAATGGTTTTCGAAGCAGCTTGTAAAGTCGACCGGACAGGGCACTTGCTATAGCAGAGCTTCAATCTGAAAAGAGTCGACGCACATCTTGATTCAGATATGTTGGCCCGGATCTAATTGTCTAGCCTTTGTTGTCTTTGGGTAATACATTTCCTGGGGAGGCCACACCAGTTTTCATGATCTGTCTTTCTGATGGGGCCTGGCAGACCGAAGGGGTCAAAAGAGACAAATGTTTGCCGGGGCTGATTGTAAAATGTCATCCCGGAGGAACAGCTGTGTCCTGAGTGGCGGGGGGAAGCGCTGCCACTTTGGCCGTGTGATTCCTGCGATGACGAGGCGTTCGGTCAGATTGGGTTTTTGCACTTGAGAGGAGAACCTTTTGCTGCCTGACCGCACAGTGCATACAAATGCTAACTGGCTGGCCTGGAGGTGTGTGTGTGTGTGTGTGTGTGTGTGTGTGTGTGTGTGTGTTTGTGTGTGTGTGTGTGTGTGTGTGTGTGTGTGTGTGTGCGTGTGTCTCTGTTTTCATGCCTGTGGGCTCAAAGACAGCCCCCTGCTGAGATCCCCACCTGCAGCTTTGAACCTTTGATGTGCTCTCTTCTCTTCCTTTCAGTCCTGTGGCCTGCATTGTCTTCCCCTCATCCCGTTCTTTTGAGTAATGTAGCTGGAATCTTCAACACTGGATAATACAGGCTAAGTCCAAGGTAATAAATCGCGCTAGTCCTTGTTTTTGACACGTTACCGTAGCTTTTGGTGTGCGTCAAAGAAGATCTCCACCATGTATCTTTGCATTGTTGTCTTTTTGCGCGTGACAGAAAGCATCTGCAGCCTTCACGCCCACGTTCATTAACATCGTCTCCACAACACAAGCGGTGTTTAATTGCTAATTAAAATGGGCCTTGCTGTGGTCTGCCCGATCTTTAGCTCTCCCTCAGTGTGTCTCACCGGAGTTAACTGGATTTACAAATGTTTAGACATGTCTGGGGGGACCCTTCAGGCTATAGGCAGAAACCACGGAAACGTCCGGAGAGTTGAAACCCGGCGCAGACACCGTGCGATTCTATCTTGTTGACGTCTGGAGCTGATCCGCAAGAGTGAAGAAAGCTATTGTTCGTTTGTGGCTACCGATCTCATGGCCCTCTTGACTTTATTTGTTTCTGGTTGGCTTTGGCAACGCGGTGGTAGCACTTGGACTTTGTCGTAGCCTACTTTTAGGCCTCTTGTGTTTTAAAGGAGCCTGATGACTGCCAGGCTCGCTTTGCGTATTGTTGTCTCGTAACCCTGTGAGGTAATACGTTGCACATTGACTCTGCTTCGAGAGCTACGCCACATCTGTGATTCGGCAGTGGCTTTGGCATGCCGAGGATATTACAGATGAAAGCTGACAGGGAGAAAGGAAAAGCAAAGACGACAGTAATGTTTCGTTTGGAATGAATGAATTCACTGACAAATGTTCTTCCCGGGAATTCAGCGCAAGTCTGTATGAAAGGGTGTGGGTAGAGAACTGTGTGTTTGTGTGTCTGAGATTCTAAGGATTTTGCCCTGTCGTTTATCATGGTGCCTGCTCCCTCTGCATATCGGATTGTTACCGTTTATTTGGCAGAGTCTATAAATGCCGTGTGCACAGGGCTTGAGTAAATACAACGTTGGGTACACTTCTGAAGTGTAGCACGGTTTGGCGTAGTCCCAGGGTTTAGGCCTAATGGGGTGAGATGGCCTGGCGAGATGCTCAAGGCCGTAATTCAATTAGAAGTGCAGCGACGTCGAACTAACCCTGGACCACTGCGGCCCTGGACTGCAACCCGCTACATTTCGGGGTGTGCCGTGGGGGTGGGGGTGTACGTGCCGGTGAGGGACGTGGGTGACGTGTGTGCGTGCGCCTGGGGCTGTTCACTGCTCCCGTTGGCCGGTGTGTCCCCGAAATAGCCGGATGGAGTCGCAAGTTCACCACCTCCGGATTGAAAGAGAACCGTGGCTCGCCCTGGTTTTCAACGTGTCCTTCTGTCAGGGGTAAAGGAAAGCCAAACTGGGGGAGCAGTGCAGCTGCATCTCAATCATCAAAGCCCAAAGCGGTGAGTGCCTTGGGGCCATGTGTAGCCCTAGAGGCCCCTCCAACAGACTGGCTTCCCGTTGCCATTTTACCGTCAGCATGACGGGCACTGGGATCTGGATTTGCTGTTGGGCACAATGGTTCAATTCACCAGTCCACTGTTGGGATGAGCGGGTCCGTTTAGGTTGGTGTGCTCTCCAGGGTGGACACTGGTAAGCCTGCTATGTTTTTAAGGTTTAGGGTTAGGCTATGTTTTTAAGCCTGTGGGTTGGTTTGTTTGGGCTAGGGTTAAGGTTAGGCCATGTCTGCAGCTTCTCAGTGCAGTCTACCAACACTAGACAAATGTAAACAGCAAATCCAAACACACACAGCACGGGGATGCATGCACGTTGACTCGGATCCTGTGTGCCTGCCAGGTGGAGCAGCTAGTCGCACACGGAGGTCTAACACGCCATTCAGCCTCCAGACCGGCTGTCTACCGCCCTCTGATCCCTTAATATCTGACCCTCTTTGACCCTTTGTCACTGCGGCCAAAATCCGACACCTCCACCTGACTCCTAGCTAGCAGGCTTTCAGTGGGCGGCCTCCTAGACCCTCTGGGGCTTCGCTGAATTGTTCACCTGAACCGGCACACGCGTGTGCGTGTACTCGCTCACGGACTCACACACGCACGCTCATCCAAATTTGATAGATACTCCTTTGGCTTTGGTCTCTCCGGCTGTGGCTGTTCAGTGGCTGTCAAAGCGCTACAAATCGCAACGCTGGAGACAAAAGAGGGGTTCATGCAAATGGGCTACGCTCTTATTGGTTTACACCCCGGGCCGTGTCTGAAGTAGGCAATCTCTCTCTCTCTCTCTCTATCTCCCATATGGACAAGCACGCACACACACACACACACACACACACACACACAGTCTCCCTTCTGGCTGCTAGCAAGGCATTTGAGGGTGGATTTGTTTTTTTGCTGGCTAATAGCAGGGTGTACGGCTGCAGTGGAGTGCAGAAGGCCTGTGGGCTATCCACACAGCCCTTATCACTTAGCCTGCAGCAGACGTTGATGTAGCGGGTTGTTCCTCCACATAGCTGTTGTCACGAGCGGCTCTAGGTCCGTGGCAAAGATGGACGTAAGCACGGGAATCCGAGGTTAAATAAGGAAAGGTTTAACTAAACCACCAAACTATCAGCACGTGTCATAGGAAAGTCAGTAAGATCAGTAATTAGTGAGGGTGTGGATGCGTGGTTGGATGACGTGTGAATGTGGGAGTGTGCCACCAGAAATGCACGAAACGTAGTGGTGGACGTCAGCCTGTAGGGGCGGGAGCCAGCGACCGATTGAGGCAGACACGGCCAAGTTGTATAGGCCGCTAATGCCCCGCCCACTCCCACCACGACAGCCAATGGGAGGGGCGTCAAACTGCTGATGAGTAGCCGGCTTTATCAGGCGCTTCGTTATGTTCCTCTGCCTCCAGATCCGCGCCGGTAACCCCGGGCCGAGATAAAAGACTACTGTGGAAACAGGTGGAGTGCCGCGTCTTTTGTGTTGCACCATTTAATATATCATATTGATTTCATATCGCCTGCGTCATGCCGTTTGAGGAATCCCTCCTACAGAAATAACTTGTCGGCCTCACTCTCCTATTACGCTGAACATCAATGGAGGCGCTACTCACGTAGTTCTTAAAAAAAAAAAAAAGTATGCGAATGTACAAGACGCCCTCGTCTTGTAACGTTATGACGGCCTTCGGCTCGATTGGAGAGACAGCTGTCTGCCTTGTCGTATTGATCGCTTTCGTTTGGAGGTGTGAGGAGCATTTAGCTAGCTCTCTGGCAGCGCCTCATTGAATTTCACAGCAGAGCCAGCACGAGGTCAGGTTATACAGCTCCAGTCTAAATCCCTAATTGAACTGTTACCCTGGACAAAATCTTAACAGGCCACTGCTTGTACTGCTCTCGCTCTCTCTCTCTTAAGATCTTCTCTCCTGTAACCTCCTCTAATCAGGGTCATCAAGTGGAACGGCATGACTGGCAGCCAGAGGCTAATTAAAGCTAACAGACACATGTACCCTTTAATCTTTGCCTCCCTTTTTCCCCCTTCTCTCCACACAGAAACTTCCCCACTCGTAATGCGCCATTAAACCGCTTTAAAAAGCGGCCCGTGACACCGTTTGAAAGAGTCTTTTTGATGGAGCGACTTTCAACCCCTCTTAGCGGCACAAGAGGGCCATAGCTACGGTGGGTTTTGGTTTCAAGGTGCATCGCTGGCAATGCTGAGAGAGAGAGAGAGAGAGAGAGAGAGAGAGAGAGAGAGAGAGAGAGAGAGAGAGAGAGAGAGAGAGAGAGAGAGAGAGAGAGAGAGAGAGAGAGAGAGAGAGAGAGAGAGAGAGAGAGAGAGAGAGAGAGAGAGAGAGAGGAGAGAGAGAGAGAGAGAGAGAGAGAGAGAGAGAGAGAGAGAGAGAGAGAGAGAGAGAGAGAGAGAGAGAGAGAGAGAGAGAGAGAGAGAGAGAGAGAGAGAGAGAGAGAGAGAGAGAGAGAGAGAGAGACTATAATACAATCATACATAAAAGCTCTAGGGTCAATTGCTACCATCTCAAGATTTAAGTAGCATAGATTTAGTGGTTTCCGAACACAACTTACGCTACATTAGAGTCTATAAGAGAGACTCTATAAGAGACTATGTCTCAACGTCTCACAATTTTGGGATGATGGTCCAATTTACGGCTGCCACTGTTCCCGTCAGCTTTCCAGGAAGATCTCGCCAGCTGCCGCGGTGGTAGCGTCGCTCCGTCAAAGCAAACGTGTTGACGGGTACTTAAGAGCCGCGGGAGGCGACAATACCGACAACAGTAGAGAGTCCCCGACACGTCAACGGTCCAGAGAGGGTTTAGGCTGATGCGTGGGGCTCATGTTTGAGCAGGTTGTAATGCGTGGATGGCCTATAAGCAATACGGCTGGTCGCACAGCGTATCGGTTCAAGAGGGATGCAAAGAGAAAATAACAGCGACACACACACACACACTCAGCGGCTTAACGTCCCCTTTTCCACTTTACCCTTTGTTTCGAACAAACGGAACTTAGTGGTGCGGGGCCCGGAATGGAATCTGCGTCTGAGAATGGCCCGGCCTCACTGAGAGGAAGTGTCTATGTAGCCTCGGGCCGCCAGCACCGCTCCACGTCCAGCCAAAGGGATTCATCCCGCGCTGCGTCGGCCCCCCCGGCCCCGGGCCCCAAAGGTCACGTGGAGCCGGCTATACACAGTGGTGACACGGCAAACACAATGTTCCTTAGGCCTGCCGCGCGGCGTTCGTTAACCACGGTGAGACGGCAGAGTGCGCTCTCACTGGCTCTTTGAGGTGCAGCCGGGGGAGAAGCAGCAGCGGTGGGGTGTGTGTGTGTGTGTGTGTGTGTGTGTGTGTGTGGGGGGGGGGGTCCCGGCCGGGGAGACCAGGCTGCCCGGGAGAAGGCCCACACGGCCGCCTGTCTGCTTGTTTCTGCCTGCAGCGGCGTGCTTCCCACTCTACCTCCGTCTCTGCTACCCTCCCTCCCTCCCTCTCACTCCTTCCCTCCCTCCCTTCCTCTCACTCCCTCCCTCCCTCTCTCTCCCTACCCAAAAGGACTGCTGCGAAATGGAGCATTGATTGCATCAGTGCAGACGGAGCGTAATGCATAATATTATTGCTCGCCCTAATCCCTTCCCCTTCAGAACAGGGGAGGAGGCTAGCAGCTCACAGCAGGGGAGGAGGGGCGGGGGCTGGAGGAAAGAGAGGAGTGGAGAAAAGAGAGCGAGAGGGAGAGAGGGAGGAGAGTGGGAATTGGCAGCAGTGACTTCCACTCTACCGGGCCTGGCTGGCCTTCCCTGCTCTGGCTCAGCCACAGTCCTGATTAGAAAGCTGCTGCTAATGAATAATTTAACATGTCTGCTTCCCTGTTGTAGTCAAAACCTCCGTGCACAACCACTGATGGATACTCAGGCGCCTACCTTTTGGGTGTATTTGTTTACTGAACAAAAACTGTTCTGGGAAATCATCATTATTCTGAAGTGAATCGGTGCCTCTCCTCTTTTTAGTAGTTCTGACTGACTCTGAACAGAGCTAACATGGTATTGGTACAAAAATACTGCATGGCATTATGTGCTATTCCCTTTATGATTTCAAGATTTATTATATTGAATTAGGGATTTTGTGATTTCAAAGAGGGACTGGAGGAAATTTGAAGGCGATAATCTGTGTTCAGGGGCCACATCCTTTAATACTATCTACTATATACTCAATGAGGACATACTGCATACTGTTTACTGAAGCCAAAATCTAGTATACTACTTTTTACAAAGATTTGCTTAAATTGTTAGTGTAATCAACTGGAACATGTGACCAAAACCCCGGTACCGTTTTGTATTCTGTCAAAGCCAGAAAGAAAGTTGGCGCATTGCATTATGGGTCGTGAAGTCTAGTCTAGCAACATCTCTCGGCTACTCAAAATTTTCCCGAATTGAGTTTTTCCCATACTCAATTTTCCCATATATATAACATACTGTTGGCATGCTATCTACTAGTTTTTCGTCAAATGTAGTATGCTAAGAATGCATAGTAGGTGATTACGAACACAGCATTAGTGTCCTTCTGTACCTCTGTAACCCTCTGACAGAGGAAACTGGAAACTACTTCCTCCCAAGCTCAGGACTGGAAAGTGTATGCACTGTTCACAGAAATGTCTACACACACGCACACACTGACAACGTTTTTTTTTACTGCATGCTGAGTAAACGTTAACATTTTTTATTGCGGTACGTGTGTGCAACAACTTGTTCCTACAAGTTGGTCCGACAACCTATGTGCACTACCACAGCAGAAGAATCCCTGTGCTGTACAACATACAAGAGAAAAAAAGTAAAAAAAAAACACACTGCTGCAATAATTACAAATTGTTTGGATGTTTTAAGGCTGCTCAGCTGTCAGGGGGAATTTTGGAGGTTAGAGATTTTAATGTTGGGAAACAAACAGGGAATGTCAAGTCTTGACTTCAATTAGAGGGAATTCAGCAGTGAGGTCTCTCTCCCAGGCAATTGGCCATGAACACAGTTCAATGAAAACAGACTTGTTTAAGTGTTTCCAAGTGGTAACCAGAAAGCAACAACTGGAAAAGCCTCAACAGAGCAGTCTCTTACATAGTCAGACCTTTTCCTCCCCGGCCCTGTTTTCTCTTGTGACCTTGCATGAAGCCATTGCTACTTTTGAGGTGCTTTTTCAAACATCAGGCTACTGGTTTATACTGGGAGTCAGGTGTGGAACGTAGTTGATTTTTCTGCGTTGAACAAAACACTTACAGTGTGTTTAACCTGTGTGCTCCCATGTGTGTGATAGTGGGGTCCCCCCTGGTAGAGAGTAGGGTTTCGTATGTGGACCGTCTGACACGTGATCCCTTGTGTTGATCAAGGCCCATGCAAAGTGTTTCATAAGATTCAGTTCAATAATTGTTCTGTCTGTCCCTGTGTAATTAAACGCCAAATTCCTATATTGGATATGCCTTTCCTTGGTTATTTTTCAAGGCCTGTACAAAACAATTTGATGTATTATGAACATCTATCAGAAGAGATATTTCAATGAAACCAAGCTCGAGAAAATACTCAACAGATGTCTCCATTCTACATTGGATGACAAGTGTTGTCAAGACAACGGCCAACTATTCAGATATTGAGAAGATCAGAGGGTCGTATTTATTTTATTTTTTAACTACTGTATAATACGTTAAGTGTTCCCTTACCATCTAATTCCTTATCAACTTTTCAAGTCAAATTGAAAATAAATAGGCCTATATCAAGGTGTTTTTCATTATGTAATTGCTAGGTTTTTAAATGACATTTTTCCTGTTTTACGTGGGAGCCAAATGAGAACCTACAATGGTTTGGCTCTTGAACATTATTGTTTATGATGTTACATTTACTGTACGTGTTCATTTACTGATCTCTTTATTTCTGTTGCTTCAGCATATTCACACAGAACCGTTGCCATGACCATGTTACCCTTACCCATTTTCTTTTTCTTTTGTCTATTGAAAGTAAGGGTTGTGGGAAAAAAGTTGACAGTTGTCCCCAGTTTCAAACTGAGGACCTTTCAAACGGAGTAGTCCCGTGCCTCTCGCCACCCCCAAACTCCATCGGCCCCTGTCTTCTAGGAAGTGTGAAGCGCAGTGGCTGCTGTCAGCTGAGACTAAGCTTCTTCCACTGCCATGCTGATGTGAACCAGAACTGGCAGTTGAAATAATAATAGATTCACAGTACAGTTAAAGAAAGGAAGGAGAATAAAAATCTTAACTTCAAATCATGTGAAGAGCTCTTTATTTTCTTTTTTTCCTTCATCTGTGGTGTGACCTTTCTGTGCTATCAGTATGACAGAATATCCTCCGCACTAGACAAGGGTCCCACACTGTAGTATATGATATCACTTGCCGAAATGGGGAACTACTTTGAATGTACATTGTCGATAGTACTATTGAGAGAGTGAAGATATTTCAACCTGAAAGGCCAGTCCTCTATAGTAGTTAGATTCTGTATAAGACAGACAGAGATGCATGCCGTGGCAGTGGTTTTAGGCTGAGCTTCAAGTCGAGCAGTATTGATGCCCTGTTGCTGTGGCACAGCCTAGTGATTTAATGGATCACCACTTAAGGAGACCGAATGGGAAGACAGGAACTGAATGGCCACATAAAATAAACACACTCATGTTCCGTGCTGTAGGAAAGTACCGTTTTACACCCGGACGTCTTGTGCGGAATCGGGGTCTAAAGCGACGATGTGGAGATCTTATGGGCCTTATCTGCTTTGGTTTGGTCACAAAGCTTTGCACATTCTCGTATTACACGTCCTCCGTAGGTGCCTGTGTTTCAGTATGCCACCTATTTAATCAAAACGATGCCTTCAGTAGCCCGAAGCGGGTTGTAGACATGAACGCACTCAATTGCAACGGTGTGTGACATTTTGAAGAGGGTTTCATATTTTTCGTGACATTTTGAGTGAAGGCTCTTTAGATGATGCCCTTTTTGTGTAGTTTGTTGTGAGAGGGGTGGTTTTAATCCTTTTTTTCCTGTCGTTCTAGAGCCAACCTGACATGGTGTAAGATATGCCTGAAGTAGTTAGGCATTTGTAAATAAAGGAGTAAGTCAAAAGTAAACCTATTCCATTAGTATTCAAATTTGTCATTTACGCAGACCTTTTTGTATGTCACATGTTAAGTATATGCGGCGGAGGAAAAAACCTTGGGTTTCAAATCACCTGTGTGTCTTTATTTCCCCGTGCGGATGCCTGACTTTCTCTGTGTGTATGCGTGTGTAAGCATGTGTAGACGCTTTTAGTTGACATTGTGAATGTCAAATCTACCAAAGCCGGAGCCTGAAAGCCTGAGATGTTGAACGTGTTTCTTGTCATTCCCCAGTCTTTCATCTCGCGTGTTGAGAGCTGCTTTGCAAGGGAAATGCATCCGGGCTTGGCAGACAGATCGGTAAAACATAATCAGACGAGCTGGAGTTGAAACTAGTTCGTTTTCCTGCAGCATGCCTGCCCACATTTTGTGTGCTGTCACTACCATAAATATTTTGTGTGCCTTTCATAACATTCCACTAAGCAAAGTGAAATAGCTTATTGCTGTCTGGTGGCTAGTGTTGCCTATTCCCATACTGGCAGCTGTGCAGACAAGCCAGTGGTTCCTCACATATTCTGTTCATCTAGACATTTCACAATTTAGACACATACAGTGTGTTTTTACTCGCTAATCCAAAATAATAAGGGATACAAATATTGGGTGTCATGATCATCTGTATCGACTGATAATAGAAGAAAAATGTACTTTCGATTTTGAGCTGAATTTGAAACGTAGAACCGACATTGTCTTTTAAAATGTATTCCCCTAATTAAACACTTCAAATGTGCTGAATTTAATAAGATGTTGTTTTGTGGTCCTTGGTAAATCAATGGTCAGACTTTGTCAAAGATTGGCATATCGGTGCACAATCATGATGTCATTCTTATTTATTTTACTTTGGAATGTTTTCCAGTATAATTACGATTTGCTTATTCTGTGGTTTGGTTTTCCTTCCATCTTGAATGTCATTGGAGAATAACTTAGTCAAATCCCTTAAATACATGTTCTAATGTTATGTTCAGTACCTTTGAGGAAAAGAAAACATGCAAAAATAACTAGTTAAAACTTCACATTTTGAAACCAATTTGTTAAGACTTATGTCAATAACATTTGATTATCGCTTTGAACCTTGAACTGATGCACAACAGTTTTTAATGCCTTCTATGAAAGAGTCAGGCTGACTTTGGGACATTGGCCAAAAATATAAGGAAACCGCTGGCCTATTTTATACTTCAATGCATTAGCCATTGTACAGCATGTGGTTATACTAATATTGTTTGGTATGGCAAATGGAACTCAATAGTGTGTTCAGAGAAGTGCTTATTTGACAAGCCAAGTCGTTTTTTTAACCTAATCAGTATGGCTATACAAGCAGGGGGGGAATTTGATATTTCGAAGCTCTGCCAGTATATTGATTTCTTGATTATTCAATTTTGTTGAATAATCTTTTTTTGAACGTCATGGATACGGTTTCCTATCTGAAACCTGTGTACCATTGGCAATGTAGATTATGACCTCGCATTTTCTTTTTCCACAGGGACTAGCCTGTTTTTCAGCAATGTATATGGACGAAATCCATCCATGCCCAAAGTCTCGAGGGCTCCTCTAATACATGATGTTTTAAACAAACCCGGAGAGCCTCTGTATTGAACAGGCTGATGGATGAGACTGCTGTAGGAATTTTAAGGATCCCGGCTGGTCTGCCTTCAGTTAGTACACTCACTGAGACCAATGCGAGAAGACATGGTCAACACATCACGTACTTTCGGCCTAGACTAGCCATGAAAACGCTATGCGTTCAGTGTCGGTCATTAGGCCACTCTCGACTGTTTATCCAGATGAAAAAACACAGGCTGGCTGAACGGACACAATTATACTGGCTAAACATGGATGTCAGGGTTAATTGACCAAAACTTTTACAGCCTAGCCTTTTGATTGCATTTTTGGATGCTTCAGATGTATCGACTACCATTACGTTTAGACTGGGCTGTTACAGTATCGACACATGGAATGTACTAAAGCGTTTAAATCTGTGTACCATGGCACTGTGGGGTTGAATAGCATACTGACATATAGACTCTCTTTTAATAGAAGATAGGGGTCCTACAGGTGAATCATTGCCATAATTATTTTGACTAAGTTCAAGTATATCATTGGCTAATAATAGATGGCCAATCGTACTGCTCACTCTCAAAGATTTTGAAGGCCAACTTTTGCTAAGCCGTGCATGCTCTGTGACCTATTTGTAACAGAGTCGTCAAGGCTTTCAACCTTTTGTCAAGTTCTTTTTTCAGGTACCTCTTTCTGCCTTTTCAAATGGAATGAAATGACAGACGAGCAAACGCAGGTTTACCTTGTATTTGTCAAGTACTAAAATTGCGAGTAAATTGCAGGTAATGTCCACGTGTTAATTTAAATGTAGAAGCGGTACCAGCAGACCACGTTTCGGCTCAAACTGCTTGGCAGTCCTCGGTCAGGCAATATGTTGTAACTAATGTAGAGACTACCTTTTACTTCCAGGACTCTTTATATTGTTATCTTCTGTCAAAGACTCACCCCAGCTTTCTGGCTGGTTTTGCTGTGTTTAGTTGTTCTTTTTTCCATAAAATAATCCACAATAAGCCTGTTTGAATTCCATCGGTGTCTTTTTAGCCTACGTTTATAATCCTAGCAGCAAGAGAGACAAATCTTGTGTTGAAGTGACGGGACTTAAAAGTTGATATGTAATCCTGCAGCAAGAGGCCGTGGGGTCAAAACCAATGCCTGGAGCTTATCATGCCGATAGTATTCTGAAAACTATTTATGCATTTTTTTGTGGGATTTCATGTTTGCATTACAATTTTGACTTGATAGGCTAGTAAGTGTATGCCTCTAACTGTGTGTGTGTGTGTGTGTGTGTGTTGGTGTGTGTGTGTGTGTTGGTGTTTGTGTTTGTGTGTATTTTACACATAGCCATAGTGTCCGACTGGCTTGGTGCCTGACAGCATTGCATCAGATCTTAATAAATCCGGTGTGGACACTCCTTTTGAATCCTGTCCGGCGGCCATGTTTAAATTCATCCTTTTAATGGTCCTTTAACAAGGTGCCACCATGTCAACTACCTGATTTACATTCTCACTCAGGCACCTCCGTCAGACTAATTAGACTCTTTCCCAGCCTTCTCTAAAATACTTCTTTCAGCAACAGTAATTGATGTGGATGGCTGTCACAGGAAGTGCCCCCTTAAATCAGGGCCGGTGCCAGGGAGCTGGTGGTGGGGGTTTGAGCCGCCTTCGCAGCGACAGGGGGTGAGTTATGGGCAAATAAGTAGCTGTCACCTTTAATGACGTGTTGCTTCTATGTGCTGCCGTGGCAGGCCTGATGGATGGAGTGGTCCTGACGTAGAGCCGTGCCCCCCCCCCCCCCCCCCCATTCTCCTTCCACCTGCTTTCAATCACAACCCAATTAGTAACACCCGACGCGCTGAATGAAGTAAAAATAATCCCAGTTTAGTTGTGTTTAAAATGGCACTATCATTTTAGTTTTGTTGGTTTGTCATTCGCTTTTACGAATCTGCAGAGATGTTTAGATTCTGACCTGTTTTTTTTGTTTTGTTTACAATGTGGCAGACAGTAGTTGGGAATCGTTAAAATTATTCCCTTGTTGTCACGCTATATTTCACACGCGGCTTACAAGCGCACGATAAGTCTGCAGCAGACTCCTTGTTGGAGCAACATCCCCCCCCCTCCCCTATTCACGCCCCCCCCCCCCCCCCCCCCCCCGGCAAACGAATGCAAAGGCAAATTAATTTGTGCGCTCGGCTGCTTTCGCTATCGACGTGTTTCCAGTTTGGCTCTGCCATTAGCGGCTGATAACTGGAGCGGCGGATACGCTCAGACGCCATGGCTTGTCCTCCGGCAGCAGATCCATCTCGTGGGCCCTCACCCACCGACTGGGGGAGTTTAGCGGCTGTAATCAGGCATGGAAAGGGCCGAGCGCAGTCATGGCTTCTGCGTCTGTCTGTGCCCATCTCGCCAGACAGCGGTGGACGCTTAGTTGTCAGTCAGCCTTTTCCTCCGCTTTTTTCCTCTGCTCCTGTTGAACTACTGTCTTTCTTATGTTTTACTTGGAGCCAAGCGCTCCCTTAGGTTGTTTGGCTGATACACAGGTCCGCTGAAAAGGAGAAGTTGGGCACACCGAGGAACCTGTCTCGGAACAGTAACTGACATTAAGGAACTGGACCCCTATCCTTCATCCACTATCCTCATCATTTCAAGATGTAGGTCTACAGACGTCAACCTGCTGTCCTGTTACAAGCTACTGTACATTGCATGCACAGATACCTGTGGCACGTAATATTTGATTTGTCTAAAATGACCATAACATTTTCGTATGATTATTACTCTCATGTACTGTAGACAAGCGATAGCTTTGCCTACTTGCTCTTAGAAAATCAGCAATAAAATGCTCAAATCATGCAGTAGATTTGGACAAATGTGCCAGTGAAACCTTCAGAACCAACAGACAAGAGCTCCCAATAATGGGCTTAGGTTAATCAAATCACCTCTGTGGTGCCCTCAGGCCTTAATCTGCTAGTAATTGAAAGGACTGCCGTAAATCAGGGAAAAACCTGCCCCTTGAGCTCTGAATTATACAATCCTCCCTAATAGTGATTGGATCCAGCAAAGTAATTGAACTCTTTACTACCCGGAGCACAAAAGTATGTGGTGTGGTGAGAGGGAGGGAGCCCGCTCAGCACGACGGCACATGACATTATTTGCCTCTTGGAAGGAGGCCCCTGGGGGAGCAGGCTGAGAGGAGAAAGGGGAGAGACTGCTGTTTGTTTTCATAAGATGCTTTTCTCTGTGTTTGGCAGAGAGCTACCAGCTGAGGGGTAAACAAACAGGGCCTACACGCACACAGAGACGGATAGGGAAGGCACCCTGATGGAAGGATGCTCAGCAGGTAAACTTAAGTCAGACAGACGAGCCGTCGTACGCTTTAGCAAGGGCATAAGTTTGCTTTATGAACGGGAGGGACCTGCCCCCAACCATAGTTTGGGAGGACATAATTGTCCCCGCCAATATTTAAGCGAACTCATTCGCATTATCTTTGGAGGGAAGCCATATGAGATCATTGCCACGTGCCCTCCCAGAGGTTACCTATCCAAGACAACCAATTTAAGCATGCTAGCATTTGATTGGCTGTAAGGGAGGGGGCAATCTGAAGGCTCATTTCACGAGCATAATAAACTAACTAGCCAGCGGACACATTCATTTAAAATGAAAACCTGCTAGCTACCTACCACCAGCTTTTCCACTCAACAGCTGTTAGTTAGGCATGTTAGCTAGCATTAATTAGCAAGCTAACACTGGCTTCTGTCATCTGTAGGCTAGCAGTTAGGTTGCTAGCAGGAGGAAACATAATATAGGTGGATATATCAAATTATGAGTTGAATTTCAGTCCAGAAATCCCCTGAAAATGTCACATTTAATGAATTAGTTTGTGGGCCAGAAACACAGCCGCAGGCTATAGAAGTGGCGAAGGCTGATGAGGAATGGGATTTCAGGTGAAGTCCTAATTAGGAATTATAGTTTGCAATAATAGGGAGGCATCAGCATTAAAGTTAGTCAAGGGATGTTCAGCTAATATAACCTTTGAAAGTCAACATATTTGGTCATGACTGAGTTTATTTTGAGGGAAAAAAATCTTACGTCAGAACAAGTTTGTTTCACAAGATGTAAAAATGTATGGAACCCTATGTTTGCATGTATCTAATTCATCAGTGGATCGTTTTATTACATATAGAATTCTCAGACATCAATTAAAGATGCAGTAGGGCAGGTTGAGGGGAGAAGCAGCTGGTCTTTCAGGTTAAATGATAAAATGATACTTTTTGCAATTAAACATATGCTGTTATGGATTCATCGTAAATGACTAACTTACGTGTACTGTAACTTACATGTAATTTAACCATAGTCTACCTCTTTTGATGTTAACTTAGTTGTAATCATTTGCTAATGATACAGACCAGGTTCAGTTTTGCAGACAGGCAGTGTGAGTGAGTATAATCCAGAAGCTAGTCAGTGTAGCAGTGCCATGAACATGGGGAAGAAGCCATACCAGCCCGATCCAAAATGAATATAAGTAGAGCAACTTCCTAACAAGATGTTGCGGTTTCAGTCCAAGTGGTGCAGTCAGTATCCTTGTAGTCCAAAGCTATAAACAGTTCTTTGTTTTGAGTGTGTCAAAGCATACACCATGAAAAGACCCCTTTGGAAAAAATGAATGACCCTGCCTTCTGCAACAAAAGGTATCAATAATTGAATGAAGGCCACAGGTAGCTTTAGTCGCCAGCAAAGCACACCATCATGGAGTTACAATCAATGCACAGGAACAAACTCCAGTTCAAACGCAAAGATCAAGTGCATGGGCTAAAACGCTCAAAGAGGCGAGGCACTGTCTGGAGAAAATAATGGGGTGCTGTAAGGTATTTGGCTAGGCAGTTAGTAGCATTTCAAGGACATGAGGCAAATGAAAGGAATTTGTCCCACCTTGTGAGGTTACTTGGAAACGACAAATCTGTTCTTTCCTCTTGGCTCACCTGTTGTCATGGCTATGTCAGTACACAGTGCAAACATGAATACTTAAAGTAAAAATTCAGCATTTTGGGAAATAAGATATGCCCCAACTTACCCCTAGTTGGATGAGATGATTGATATCAATTCTATGTCCGTACGCCCAGTATTGAGTTAGTTATGTGGTAGTCGTAAAAGTAGCCTAGCAATAGCAGTAAGCTAGAGGTAACCGCTAGCATATGGCTCCCAAAAATACTCCTTTAAAAAAAATTCAAAGCTATGTTATTTACGTGTTCTACCTCCTGTATTTTGCACGTGTGAAAATGAAAATGTAAAAGCGAGACATTCCCAAGCTATTGAAGGGATGCAAGCTTCAATAGGGAGGGGTCGTGGGTTAGGGCTTTGTTTGTGTTTGGGAGGGGGGGGGGGGGGGCTGGTGTGTTGTTGTGTCCCTACCAATGTTGAGATCCAACCTATGACCTTGCGCTGTAGACACACAGGCTCATGGAAAATGTATTGCCGTTTGCCAGCCATAGGCTCATCCCTGTTCGCTACACAAAGTGAATGGGGATCGTTGCAGACGCGCCACCGGGGCTTGGACGGGCATTTATGATGACCAGAGGGCTGTGGTGCCAATGGGATGCCTATGGTTGGACTATTCCTAGTCTGGGTACAGCCAACTCAGCCAAATAACACGCTCAAGATTTTGAGCTCTCTCGGAGAGAACTTGACACACTGCAGTAAGAGGTCTCTCCTGCCTCCCAGGTAATTGCAGTATCAGTTTGTGCTGGTTGGAATTTTTTATTTTATTTTGAGCTGCGCTAGACGTATTGTGAGTAAGTTTGTTATTCCGCCGGCCGGGTCGATCCAACTGTAAGCGGAACAGAAGGGGGTGGGAGGTGCTACTTTGTCCTGCCAGGCGCTCTGATTCGAATTTGAGAAGTGAGACAAGATGTTGTCATCTCCATCCCAGCCATGCCCCTGAGCTGGGTCCCCTCTCTCTCACCTCCTGTCCCCCGGAGACGACTCAGCTCTCTCACTCTTCTCTTAGACTCTAATTATACCTTCCTCAGGATGCGGGCGGAGGAAACACTATGTTCCAGAAACACAAGTGCTGGTGTGCCTGAAGGCTGCGTGACGCTGCTTCTCACCATGAGGCTATTTTCATATCAGTTCCCATTAGGTGTCTTTGTGAAGCATTACCATTATTACATTTTTTGTATTTTTTTTTATAGATTTTAATAATTTAGTGGGCAGCCCACAAAATGTGACAGTAGTTGTTCCTATGCTTTATTTAGGTAATACAAGTGTTCATTAGTTGAATGTTTTTTTTTCTCAACCTTTTCGTGTAGCAAATGTACTGTCACCTGCCTTACTTACTTACAATTGTGTTATCGGTTTTACTCATTACTGCATTCAAATGAAGGTTTATATTAATTGAAACAATAAATTCAGTTCAATCTGTCAAAGTAAATATGTACATTATAAATTGAAAGCTAAACAACATTGGG
Source organism: Aplochiton taeniatus (assembly GCA_017639675.1). Taxonomy (NCBI): domain Eukaryota; kingdom Metazoa; phylum Chordata; class Actinopteri; order Galaxiiformes; family Galaxiidae; genus Aplochiton; species Aplochiton taeniatus. Next base: position 5,160,248 of record CM030177.1, read on the forward strand.
ACACTGAATGGAATGAATTAGCCTGAACCAGAGAATTTCTTGCTGGATCATTATATTTCCCTTCAAAATAATTTCGTCAGAGAAATATAATTCAGGAGGCACGTGGGTATGTTTAAGCAAACAGCGGTGTGTGTGTGTGTGTGTGTGTGTGTGTGTGTGTGTGTGTGTGTGTGTGTGTGTGTGTGTGTGCGCGCGCGCGCGCATGCGCGTGTGCGTGCGTCCACTTGTGTGTGTAACTCATCACTGCTCTGCCTTTCGGAGGAGCAGAGGGAATAGTAAAAGCCATTAGTATTATTGCTCTGAGTGCACAAGCATATGTGTGCCCAGCAAAGGCTTCTCAGACCGCTTTGCTTAAAATTCTACAGCTCTTCCCGGCAAAAAAATGCCCTTTGGAATACATGGAGACAGAAACAGCAACGACGGCGGTCTGGAATGCCCCTATTATTCGGCCCGTTGTTTCTCTGCCAAATTGGATGTTTCTTCAGCATGGATGTCGAGCGGGAAATGGAATCCTCCGGGAGGTAATTTGTCAAAAGATAAATGATTCCCCGACAAAACTCAAAGAGTGGCCTTTTTACTTGTGCAAAGTCCTCTGACAGGGCCACAAGTTGAAAGCAGTCAAACTGGCGTCGAATTTCCACATCCAGTAACTGAGCCTTGGTCTAAGCGAACCTCGTTTTTGTCATTTGTCTGCAAGAAATGGCACTGGTGTCCGGACGGTGACGGGCGGACGTGTCTTTGCAGGAGCGAGCTGTTAGGCTCGAGGAAGTCTTCACTGCTCTCATGGGGACGTTGAGAGGGGGAAACCGTTTAGCACCAAGCCCTGCTGATGTATCGGCATGTTCATGGGATCCAATCGGCCCCAAGACAACGCGTGTGTATGTGCACCTGTGCTTCAACCTAGTGGAGACAGTCAGTGAAGGTGTAGTCGCACGACTACCTAGTCGTTGCGTCGAAGTGAGTCCGTACGCTTGTCACCCACCCCCCCCCCAAGTCTGGCCAGCGCTGTGTAAATGCAGAGGGCAACTCTGCCCAAAATAAGCACGCCACGAGTCTTTATTGTCCCTGAAACCGAGGGCTGCGCGGGAGCGTAAACCGTGACTGCGGTTGGGCTGTGGGCTCGGACGGCGACGAAGGCCCCGGCGTCCCTCGCGTTCTTTTGGAGTGATGTATGCAGAGCGAGGCTTTCCCGCGTGAAGTGCTCCGCTGAGAACACGCGTAATCAGGCCCGCCAGGGGGAACAGCAGCCGCAGCTCTCACTACAGTCCTGGAGTCTGAATTACACAGGGCCTCGGAGGGAGGCGGCTCCCATACGGAGAGGCTTTTCCCTTCACGGGCAGGAGGGAAGGGGATGGCTACCACTCGGGCTGCTGGGGGGGAAGCGCGCGCGGCGTTTTGTTCGACGTCGGGGACGGACAGAGAACACTGGGAGTCGACCCGCTGTCGGCACGGATCTTTGTCCGATGTCTTTTGCCCTGCTCTAAAAAAGAAACCCAACTAAAAACGTTTTGCTCAGTGAAACGGTTTAAACGGAGACCTAGTGTGCAGGCTTTACTCCGTCATCCAATAGAAGTAGACAAAGATGTCCGAGGGACTTTTTCTACTGCGCTGCCATCTTCGCCAAAGAAGTGCTGTGGATTAGGCGGTGACTTGGAAAAGCCTTGTGTAATGGATCCGCCTCTCAGCTATCACCTATCACTAACCATTATGTGTCAGTATGAAACATGGGAAGTGTAGTGAAGTTGAGAAGTGTGCACACACACACACACACACACACACATATTTGCTTAGACTAAAGGAAGTCGGCTGAGTGCTATAGCTACCAATCACCAAGGGAACACATTCTAGATGTTTACCGTATTGTTCGTGGGCAGTGTAATGCATTTATTAAACCTCCGCAACCTTTTAGTTGCGTATCTCCAGCGCTGCCTTTGAAGAGGGAACGCGTTGTCAGACAGTATCACCTTAAACGTCCATCAGAATGACTTATAGACGTCATTTGTTATCTACTATCCTGGAAACATGCTTTTTACCCCCACAGGTATATAACCAGAGTCACCGTAACAAAATCATTTTGTATTGATAGTGGTGAGATCATAACTGACTTGCACAGTTTTTTTTTGATTTGCTCTTGTGCTTCAGGAAAAGAGACAGGGAAAATACTACCTATAGCATGGAGGGTAATCCATCGAGTTTCCTCCGATTTTATGTTGGAGGTTAATATATTGTAGATTTGTTTGAGCCTTCCTCTTTGGTTAGTGTCCACGGGCAGTGAATCAACCCCAGGGGGTTGGCGGAGGAGGGAGGGGGGGTTCCTGTGAGAGCCATCCAGCCATCCAACCAGACGGCCCTTCTTCAGAATTCCGTCCACACAGTCTGAAGGACAGAGTTGTCTCGCCAGCAGCAGTAGCAGCAGCGCCTCCCTCCCACCGTCTCTTGAGCAGAGTGCCGTCACTACCTCTGCCAGCTTGCATAACAATGAGCCAGAGAGAAGAGGCCATATAGCATTAACTGGCACTGTGATCATAAAGAGCCCATTATCTCCGAGCTACTATTTGTTTTTATGGGAAACGTTTGGCAACCACCTTACATATCTGCTGGGCCTGCAGTTCCGCTCTGTGTGTGTGTGTGTGTGTGTGTGTGTGTGTGTGTGTGTGTGTGTGTGTGTGTGTGTTTGTTCGCGTGCGTGTGTGTGTAAAAATAGGTGTTAGATATTATACGGTGTGTCTGTGTGTGTTTGTCTTACTGTGTCTACAACAGCCGTGATAAATCTGCAGTGGTTATTTTTTTAATGGGTAGGTTCTGACTTAGGAGTCAAGGATTCCACAAAGCCAATTGGTAAAGTTAATCCGCATCATTGCTTTTCATTGAGTAAGACGTGTGCTTTTTCCGTGGCCTGATGGATGAATGGCACAGTTAGTCAAGAGATACAGGAGATCTATGGAAAATGAATGAGAGGGATCAGGACAACCTGATATCAAGAAGATCAGAAAGATTTAGGGAGTAGACTGAGCCTCTATTATACAAGGCCATCTGCCTCATCTGCCATTTTGCAACAACTGAATTTGAACAGAACTGAAGGCTAAAGGTGGCCAGATGCGGATCACATCGTCACAGCAGGGCAACTCACTCTCACTCTCTCTCTCTCTCTCTCTCTCTCTCTCTCTCTCTCTCTCTCTCTCTCTCTCTCTCTCTCTCTCTCTCTCTCTCTCTCATCTGGGTCCGCCGCAGCCTCTGTCGCTCTCTATACCTTGGATTCCCATGGTGTCTTCCCTACACTGGGACATTTTAATGGGCCCGAACTAAGCATTTGTCTCCCCCAACATGTCACCTTCAAATTGGCGGTAGATGTCGAGAGAAGGCAGGAGGGAGCGGGTGGTGCAGGTAGGTAGATGGGGGGGGGGGGGGGTGAAAGTCTGGGTAGATTTTTCACTCCAGAACCCTTCGCCCTGGCTGTGACAGCAGAGCATTTCATCTTCTTGCTCATTCATTTTGGAGGGAGGGAGGGCGGGAGTTAGGGAGGGGGGGGGGGGGGGGGGCGTAAATGAATAATGCACTTTTCCTCCATGCCGGCCCTACGCAGGCTAACAATGCACGCATAGGCCCCCTCCAGCTGGTGATGTAGCGGACCTGTTTACACACGGCTAGCTTGTGTCGCCACAGGGAGTTCCCCCAGGCCGGGTAAATACCCAGGGACCGGTGCAGTGGCAGCTGAGCGCACCCGAAGGCTCTCACTGGGACCCGGTCCTCTACTGAAGTGGCTGGTAGGCTCTGGCGGTAAGAGGGCTGCAGGGGCTTGTCAGGTATAGACATATAGTCACGGCCAAAACAATTGTGGCTCACCCACACGTCTTTCAACCTATAGACATGTTTCCGTTTTAAAAAATGTATCGAAGGTTTTCGTATCTACATTTGTATGTTTTGGGGTTTGCCATGGGATAAAACACAAAAGCTGTGTGTCTTAGATTATTCCAAGCAGAAATCCTTAAATTACATTATTTGCCCCTTTTTATAAGTATAATTCATTTTATATTAGGTAGATAATTGTCTTTTACTTTGGAATCTGACTCACTCGTGGTAAACATGTGCCTGCAAAATAAAATCTACCCATTTAACCAGTTTGAATAAATAAAATGACTAATTTAACCACTTTGAATAAAGAAAATGACTCGTTTGACTGTTGGGTCTCACTTTGTGTACCACAAGCACAGAGAAAAGGGACAAAAGCCAGAGAATTATCGGAGAAAGTAAGAGACATGTTTGCAGGCCGACGTAGACAATCTCAAGTCTATAAACCAATACTCAGAGATATTAGGGTGTCTGCTTCCAGTCTGTGGTGTTACCACATGGTTTAAGCCCCGGGGTGTTAAATACAACCCCATCGAGGAAAGCAGCAAATGACTGTTTGAATGGCAAAGACAACACTTCGATTAACTGATAATAGAGAGATGCCTTGACTACAGTAAGCGGAGGATTTAGTTATTATTAGCCTATTATTATCATCACTTATTTTAACCAAAGAAAGTGCTGCCTTACATAACATTTATGGCGTGAATTATAGTCATTTTCATTCCTTTTGAAAAGAATATATATATTGAAATGGGCTTCTAATATGAACAGAGCAGAAAGAAACCAAATACTGTTTTTGCTTCCATTTATGTTTGGAGAAATTTGGGAATTGTAAGGGGAAAAAAATGGAGTGCCATTGTTGTTGGCCTAGGCTGTACGCTGCTTAACCTCTGAGCAGTTGTCGTTGGATCTATCCATCTCCAATCTGCATCGAAGATGAATGGGACCAGGGGATCGCTGTATGGAAAAATTATGCGCTGCCAATCTTACTCACCTCTACGTTAAAAGCCCGGGCCTTTTTGTTCTCGACATCTCTTGACACGACACCGGAGGGCGTGCATGATGTGGGAGGGCTTCCCAAGATGACAGGCTTTACAGAGTGGGAATGAATCAATCACTCACTCACTCACTCACTCACTCACTCACTTTATGGAGGGGGAGAAGAATGGGGCTGGAGATGGAGGCCTGTGCCCCGAGCAGTAATCCGGGGCTGGAGATGGAGGCCTGTGCCCCGAGCAGTAATCCGGGGCTGGAGATGGAGGCCTGTGCCCCGAGCAGTAATCCGGGGCTGGAGATGGAGGCCTGTGCCCCGAGCAGTAATCCGGGGCTGGAGATGGAGGCCTGTGCCCCGAGCAGTAATCCGGGGCTGGATATGGAGGCCTGTGCCCCGAGCAGTAATCCGGGGCTGGAGATGGAGGCCTGTGCCCCGAGCAGTAATCCGGGGCTGGAGATGGAGGCCTGTGCCCCGAGCAGTAATCCGGGCCAGATAACAGCCAGGGCGGGGGCCAATCACCCAGCTCCTGGTTGATGCCGATCATAGTGGCTGATGAATGCCGTTGTTGTCGCTCCTGGATACCTTTCAGTGCCACTCGACCTCTCTCTTGTTGGATTTCTCTCTCTCTCTCTCTCTCTCTCTCTCTCTCTCTCTCTCTCTCTCTCTCTCTCTCTCTCTCTCTCTCTCTCCGTCCCTCCTCCAGATCGCTGTCACTTCAGAACGGCTCGCGTAGTGCTGCCGCTCTTTTGCTGCTGTGATCTCTATAATTCACCTCTTTCAATGGATTTGACGCGGGGTATGTAGCCGTCGGGCCGTGTGTGTTCCCACGCTGTACCAGCAGAGTTGCCATGGCACGCACACTGCTGTGCAGCGTGACTGATCAGGCTGGCTCGTTGGCATGTCACCGTTTCAAAGGAGGCACGGATTGCGTGACGCAGGCCAGGTTATTGAACGACACCCTCGTCTAGTCGACGCGGCAACGCTCATAGGATTGGCCACCGCGGATCATGTCGCAGCCTGTAGCGTGTAGCGTTTTACGAACCCCCCCCCCCCCCCCCAGTGGGAGCTGTCCGTTTGCTGCCACAGCTGCAGCGGCTCAGGCTTGCTAGCCGTGGCGTGAGCCGCCAGGCACGGCGCCGTACTGCGGAGTGTTTGTGTTTGCCTTGGCTGACAACAGCTCTCCACTCGCAGGCCAACAGGACTCCACACTCTGGGTGTACATTGAGACGGGGGAAGGGAGGGGGGGGTCCATTTATCTTGCTCTGTGTCGGGGACCAGGCTGGGGTAATGAGAAGGGAGGGCTGCTGAGGAAGTGATTAAGCTAATTGGGTGTGAAGAGGAGACACTCGTGCGCTGACAACCCTCCAGATGTGAGCGAACGCTAGCTGCAAACCAGCCCACGCCGCTGAAGAGTGCCGGCTTGTATAACCATGGACCGCGTTTTAACGTCAAAGTCATTGTTTGGTTTTTGATTAAAGGGCCTCAACTAGAGAAATATTTTCAAAATACTGAGGTTTGTTAGAGGGAGTGGACTCAAATGTTCTGATATGACTGTTGGAAAAAAATCACCCCAAAGACCAGCAAACCCTCTGCCTCAGTTCCTCTCAGTCAAGTGAGATTAAGACAGATAAATTACAATTTCTGCCTCTGTTTTTCCTCTATAAATGCAACAAGTAGTACCGAGCACCAAGCAGAGTGACTTGGTACCCGTAGAGCCTTCTAAACATGGGGATTTACACATGCACACGCTACATTCCTGTTCTAACTCCCAGGATTTGACAGTTTTCCCTACTTCGGCTTGAGTCAGTGAGCGTGTGCATGTTTGCCTGTGTGTTGGCGGGGATGACGTGTTACGTCTTAAATCTCACCCCCCTACTAGTCAACTATCCAAATACCCTCCTGTGTGTGTGTGTGTGTGTGTGTGTGTGTGTGTGCTTGCGTGTGTGTGTCTGTTTTTTTGCCTGTTTGTCTATGTGGAGCCCGCCGCCCGAAAACGTCCGCTCTGCTCGAGCTGATGAACTCTGCAGACCGGGTTCGAGTGCTTTCACAGGCCCCTGGCTCCATGTCCACGCTCCAGGCCCCAAGACAAACAGTGGCGAGGAGCCCTGGGGCCTCTCCGTCTACGTGCCGACCGCCAGCCACCCTCCTCTGCACAGTGTGCACTGCAAACAGGCTCCGCGGCGGCCTCCCCATGTGTTTAGCCGGCGGCCCGTGCCGGTCTCAACCCGCCCCCCCCCCCCCCGTGCCGCGCTTTGTATCGTGGCGTCTGATCGTTTCGTCATTTCTCCTCCCTCTCCCTCGCTTTGTAATTTGTTTTGTCTCCCGTCGGCGCTGAGTGAAATCAGTGATGCATTGTTCGGCCTGCAGACTCCGGTGATTGATTCCTCCCTCTGTTAAGTTTTCTATTTGCCTGTCAGTCGGTTCCTACAGGTCCCCTCCTGGATCCATACTCCTGTTAAATTCCCACTCTATTCCAGTTGATTAGGCCATTTTGCCTTTTGTGCCAGAGACATTTTTTTTTTTCTTCCCGGTGTGTGTGTGTGTGAAAAGGCGGGAAAACGTCTCACTCCACACGATGAGGCAATGCTTTCCCCTCTCCTCCTTTTGTTACGGGCTGCATTGAAATGGAGGTGCTTTTCTGGGGCTTAGAGGGAGCTGGATACCAAGCAAAGACCATGGAATTCTAATTTTGTGCCGTGGAGATTTGCATAGAAAGTCCAAGGATAACGGCCTTTGTTTAATGTTTTCTGTGCAGGGAATGTGCCTGAGAGTTCCAGTGCCCACAAAGGAATTCTGAAAAATGAATGATAGTCAGATGTTAATAATAAAAAAAGAAAGAAACGCTGACCTGTAAATAATAATGATGATAAATAATCATGCAGAGGTAGTTCGCAAGCAACAAAACTCTTCTTCTTGTCTACATGGAATTTCCTCTGGTCTTCGGGATGAAAAGACAAAGCAACAGTAGCACGTCCTCTGTAGTAACCTCGTGCCATCTCTTGATCTGTAGAAGCACCCCCTTCCCTTCTTTTTTTTCTCCTCCTCTCTCCATCCCTCTGTCCTGTGGCCTGTATGCGCTGGTCTTCACCAGGGCCCCTCCTGGGTCCCACTCCAATGCCGAGCTCTTGAAATGCTAATCGTAGAGCAGAGGGCAGTGTTGGGACTGAGGGCTGTGGACCACCACACTGCTCCAGGCCTGTTTGCATGAGGTCCACTGGGGAGGTGCCGGGGATGAGGGAGGGGTACAAGGGGGAGGGCTAGGGATGAGGGAGAGGTCCAAGGGGGAGGGCTAGGGATGAGGGAGAGGTCCAAGGGGGAGGGCTAGGTATGAGGGAGAGGTCCATGGGGGAGGGCTAGGGATGAGGGAGTGGTATTCCTATCATCTCACCCCAGCGTTATTTTCTTTGCTGAGCGAGTTCAATCGGTCTGGAGACAGAGGACTCTGTGTTGCTCACTATAGGGACCCCCCCTCCCCCCGCCTCCTCCTCCTCCTCCTCCCCCTGTCCTCCTCCTCCTCCTCCTCGGCCCCTGAGCTGTTTCCCGGCCTTTCCAGGCCACTCTCGGAGCGTTTCAAGGAGCACAGAGCGCGAGTGTGTTTGGACGTGGGAATGCACACTGCATCTCGTCAGCTGTCAGCCCCAATGTGCTGCTCAGCTTCCTGACACGACCTGGCTGCCGCACTGCTAATGCTAACCATACATACAGACGCACCGACAAGGAAAGAGGCACTCACTGTGGCTTACGCAGTACAACCACCGAGCTGGAATACCCTCGAAGCAGGGTTTGTGTGTGTCGCTGTGCTTGTTCCTCTGTGTAAGTGCCTGAGGGGGAGAGGGGACTTCTGACACAAATCGACACTTTGAAGGCATTGTCAGTCCCCTCCCAAAAACACTTTGGTAGGACTGCCAACACTTCTGCATTGTCTGTCGAGATTTGTCGGTTTTCATGTGACCCTGCTCTTTTCTGCGGCCCCCGGCTTGCGCTGAACTTCACCGCCTAAGCCCTGCGCTGTGTGTTTGTGTGTTTGCATGTAAGTGTGTACGCGTGTTTGTTTGTGTTTTGCGGTAGTGGTTTTTCCTCTAGCACCTCAGAAAATCCCACCAGCCTTCATACAACAGCTGGACAAAGGTTCCGATCATTGGTTGCTTTAAGCAGAGGGAGAAATACAATCGCCAGGGGCTTTATCGAGTTGTTAGTAACATGTTTTTTAGTTTTGTTCCCGGTGCACTTAACACCTATCAGTGTTTGATCAACGTGAACTTGGGAGGGTTCCGAAAGTTTGCGGGTAATTGCTCACTTCACGCGTACCTGGACAATGAGACAGACAAGACAAGGGTGCAAGCAGTGCTAACAAACCAAGCTATCAGCTCATTTCAGGCCGGATACTCTAAAAGTACCCGGCCTGAGCGCCGACGTGAGCACACTCCCTAATGGTTTCCCAACCAGCGGTCTGTTTTATTAGCGGTGGCCCTGCCACCTTCCTGGGCTAAAAAAACACGGCCCTGTTGTCCTCATACGTCTCACTGACAGGGAGCTGCTTCCTTAGCACAGCCAATCACGGCAAAGCCAGTTGTATTCATATTTTGTTTATTGCACGGTTATCAAGGGGATGAGTTATGACCAACCCGTTATGGAAATAGTGGAACCTGTTTTCAAATTGTTTTGCTGTCTTATCTGTCAGTGTATTATATATATATATATATATATATATATATATATATATATGTGTGTTAATACATTCTCTAGACAATAGCTTGTAATTTAGTGTGGTCGACTTGGGTTAGCAACGTTTGGAATTGGAATATGTGTGTATGTGTGTGAACCACATCCCCAAAATCAGCTGTTCCTGCCCGGTTTCGAACCGAGGACCTTTCGCGTGTTAGGCGAACGTGATAACCACTACAATACAGGAACTGGCTGCTCCACAAACCCCACCCCACCCCACACACACACCCACCCCCCCCCCCCACCCACCCACCCAGTCTCCACTTTCCCTCCGATGTGAAATGTCACCCAGCCTGTCAGCAGCTGTCCCTCTCATTCCCCCGCTCGCTGTCGCACTCCCTTTCTCTCCGTCGCTCTCTGAGTCGAGGGGTAGTGTATCTCGCCGACGGGCCGGCTTGGCGGGTGACAGGTGGCCCACATTTCACTGAGGCGACGTGTCACCGGCACAAAGCCCTGTCAGCCCCGCCTGATCTATGGGGCAAAGCCCTGTCAGCCCCGCCTGATCTATGGGGCAAAGCCCGGCGCTGGCGTGCCATTAGTTATGCTCACGTCGGCTCAGTGGAACCGAGCCCATCGGTCGCAACCAAATCAATCGGATTGGCTTGAGCATAGAGAGGAGATCCTGTCCGCTGAAGTCCAAGGCTTGATGTATGTTCGTTTTCCGGCTACTTAGCTGGAGTGGACAGTTGAGAGGCTGCCAGATAGAGTTAGCGGCGCTTTGGTTCAACCCTGATAGACAGACAGATCAAATGGAGCGCACTGTCATGTAGAGGGCCTGGCTGTGACACCATACACCGCCCCCCCCCCCCCCCCCCCCCCCCCCCCCCCTACCACCCCTCCTCCGGACAGGCCTGCCACCCAGAGCAGCTCAGTGCAGCCTGGGACCTCTCCTAGCCCACTGACAGCTCTTTAAAAGTCTCGAATTAGGGCCCACATTTCCCCCGTTCACTGCATCAGACTTCAGGCCATTTTCCAGCTGTTTCGCCCACAGGAGGGGAAAAAAACGGAATCTTCTAGAATTTCCCGAACGCGCCTCAGCTTTCCTTATCCCGAGAACACGCTCCCATAAACATTGAGTACTTTGAACTAAATCAAGCAGCCAGGCATGCGTCCGTGCGGAGTTTGGTTTTGGGCCGGAGGGAGAGCCTGGGACAAGTTCACACACAGCAACCAAGCAGCACAGCGCACACTGCCTCCCTGTCCCCACTGCAATCAAACTTCTCTGTGGAGATACGGATCAACTCAGTATGGAGGCATTGTTGACACACGCGCACACACACACACACACACGCACACACACACACACACACGCACGAGTATAGGGGCTCTTTGACTTTTTCCCCTGTGTTGTAAAGTGCCTGCTTGAGCAGGCCATTGATCACGTCCTAGTGCTGCAGATGAAGGCCAAACGGAAGCATTTGAACACAATCAACATACACACACACCACACAGAAGTGTATCGAATGACCCATTTGCCGTCAGAGACTGGGGCTCAGATGGCTCTGCATAGAGAGCTTAATGCCATTACAGGCTAGGGACACACTTCATCTTACCTCATGAAGAGTCTCCAGATGGAGGTTTGTTCTGTTCTTCTCCCTGCCCCCGTCTTAGTTTGAAATGCAGACTATTCCCAAAGGGTTACGCGTAAGTGTAGTGGTACATATGATAAAGCCAGTGTAGTATTTTTCTGTATATAAATACACGTTGCTGTTATATCAAGAGATAAAGCCAAGTGGAGAGGGGAGAGGGGGGGGCGTCGGGACAGGGTTGATAATGCTGTTAGAAGCAGGCCTACTCTTTGTTCTGTCTCTCTCTCTCTCCCCTACTTCATCTTACTCTTCCATCCTCCCTCTCTCTCACACGCCGCATTTTGGGATCTTCTCCCAGTGTGCAGACAGTACGGCGTGTGTGTGTGTGTGTGTGTGTGTGTGTGTGTGTGTGTGTGTGTCAGTCACAGATGCCTGAGTCAGCATAATCTGTCAGAACAATGGATTTGGCTGATTAACGATACATCGCGCTGAAACCGTGCGCGGTAATAAAGAGCGATGGAGAAGTGTTCATTAGCGAGCCAAATGAAAAGGAAACAGCTGTTTGCCTTGTTTTGAAGAACCGCACTTGAGTACGGGAGATCATTTATCCCTGGGTTAACACAGCTGGATCGTTCTGTCAAGATCCATCACAAGGCCGTCGTTGAAGAGACCTAACGAGCTGCTTTGATCGAAACCGACCACTCACGACTGCCTAAGTAGCTGTTCACTGTTGTCGTCGGGCCCACGCTCTGTAAATTAGGACAGAAGCTGCGGCTTTTAGCAAAGGCAAGCGGCATGCTGGCACCTACTGGTGACATTGTCCTCCGGCCCCTGCATGGGGGGCTTGATGAGGGAGGGGGGGGGCAAAGCCCACTGTGGTCTCCAGAGACACTGATCAAATTTAGGGAACGGGACGAATCGTTAATCCGCCGTCAGATCTGCTGACCTAAGCATTGCACAGTGGATTTAACTTGGTTGACTTTGTTCATCCAGATTGCATGGCGAGGATAGACAAAGCCACAGGGCAGTGCCAGAGGGCGCCCGGGACCATTCTGTCAACCCCCACAGGTACAGAGTCCTAGACAGCTGGTTAGAGCTGGTGCTTTTGTTGCGCTGTGAATACAGGGTTAACTTCCAGCCTTAGACACTAATAGCAGATAATAACAGATAGAAAAGTCATGTCTTTTTTTGAACCACATTCATATCTCCGGTGCTGATAATTACACTTGAAATACCCCCACACCCAGCACGCTTAATAATGCCAGGTGTCACCTCTGGAAATCATCTTAATTATAGTGCATTCCTAGTAGCGGCAGCAGGCGAGGGTGGAAAGATGGGGGTGGGCATGTCAAGCTATTTGGTGGATCTTCATTGTTTTAACTAGCTTGAGCAATGCCAGCACGCTGTGCCTAATTCGTTATATATGGAAATCCATATTTTCTTCTCGGTTTGGCTGCTGCTCTTCTGCGGACAGTTGGCGCGCAGCGACACTGTTTAAGTTAACCGAATCAACGAACCACATGAAAGTCTGTACTTATGTCATTAGTTAGATATGAGCCGGTGGTTATCAACGCCTCAGATCGCCGATTCTGTAGACAAACGCTATCTTTGAGTTCACGCGCCATTTTCCGTTTAACGCCTGACAAACAACTCTGTTTGTTTGCGCTCTCTTTTCACCTTTCTCTTTCCGATGCGTGTGGCGGTAGCTCAGACGTCCCAGGCCAAGGCTGGTCTGCTCTGTGGGGGGTTTCAAACACGGAAATGCGCTTTGCTCGTTTGCGCGGCACTTGTCTTTCCCCTCGTTGTTGACGCAGAGCAGTTTGTTGCACAGCGCTTTTCAGGCAGAGATTAGCATTTTAACAAGACGAGGATTCTCACCAGGCTGGTTAGAAGTTCACAGCCCCGACGTGCAGAGAAGAGAGGCACCACTCGGCTCGGTGGAGGGCAGTGTGTGTGTGTGTGTGTGTGTGTGTGTGTGTGAGAGAGAGAGAGAGAGAGAGAGAGAGAGAGAGAGAGAGAGAGAGAGAGAGAGAGAGAGAGAGAGAGAGAGAGAGAGAGAGAGAGAGAGAGAGAGAGAGAGAGAGAGAGAGAGAGAGAGAGAGAGAGAGAGAGAGAGAGAGAGAGAGAGAGAGAGAGAGAGAGAGAGAGAGAGAGAGAGAGAGAGAGAGAGAGAGAGAGGCGACAGAAGGTGTGAACCAAGGCAGGTGTTCCTTCCTCCATGCATCACACTGTGGAGGCAGGGCAGCTTCAAAGGCCTAGGTCTTTAATAGATTAGATCTAGATTAGATTAGATTCAACTTTATTGTCATTGCACAGAGTACAGTACAGAGGCAACGAAATACAGCTTGGCATCTAACCAGATAAATGCAAAATAGCGGTAAAGTGCAGATTGTATACGTGTATATGTGTGGCTATAAATAGTTATATGGACATTATATATAGGAAGATATATGATACAGTATAGGGTAGGTATATAATAGAGTGCGATACCAACACAGTGGACATGTATACATAACTAAGCTGGCTATAGGATGCCATTCACTGTAACTGACTCAAAGACACAAACTTGAACACACAAACCTCTCGCCTCCTATTGATTTGGGTTGGGAAGGCTATGTTTCAGTTCCGGCCATTTAGGAGTTAAACTTTGACCCCACGGGGGGGGCCTATTTTGACAGTCCCTTGTTCAAACTAGTAATCATTCAGTAATCTTCAGGGAACAGAAAAGAGGCCAGGTCTAAAGAGCTGCAATCTCTGTTTGAAGTTCAACAAAACAACAACTGCTGGCGGAACCACTTGACCAAAGAAGGGCCAATTAACGCTACTTTAATGTACGCCCGCTGTTCGGCTGTGGTGCAGGACAGTAATTGCCACAGCCCCAGAGGAAGGAGGTGCAGAGAGAGGTCAGGGAGACACAGCATGGCCTCAGCCATGTGTGTGTGTGTGTGTGTGTGTGTGGTGTGGTCCGTGTTTAAAAGCCGCCTGTTTAGAGCTACTCTTTTGGCCTCCTGGAACAGTTTTTGTTCTTCACCTACGGTGTCGTTCAGCGGCTAATGTCTCCCGCACTGTCGACTGAAATCACTTGACCTGGAAACGGCCATGCCATGGCATTAGGAGCTTTATTTGAGGGCCGCTTGTTTTCTGTTGGTGGGTCCAAGTGCGTTTGTCGTTTGTTAATTGCACAGACACTCGAAGCTTTAACGAAGTTCGGTTTGCTTTTTTTTATATTCGGTATTCGATAACCTAATGGGTTCGAAAACAAACGTTTTTTCTTTTAGTATAGTCTTAATGCCGCGGCCCAACATTTAGGTCCCCATGTCTTCATTTGTTTCTTGAACGGGGTGGTTTTTCCTGGTCATTTTAATCCGGGGAAGACTCTCTCAGCCCCGGAAAGGCCCCTCATCAGTATCCTTAGCGTGCCGCCATCCTTCCGTTGACAGCCTCCGGTGTTGCCGTGCAGGTAATGGTAGGCCCTAATAGCCCCTGTGCCGAGTGTCCCCCTCTCTTCCCGGCCCTAGAATTGCTCTCCGGAGCGGCGAGTGTAAAAAACACCATCAGGAGCCGTAAAGCCTTTGTCTGTGCCACTGTTGGATAAACACTTGTCACCGCTGATATATCAGCCGTCTCGGCTGTTTGCTTGGAGACCCAGCCGCTCCAGTTTAGCCGTAAAGCAACGCGGACGCAGGTCCCAAAGCGAAATGACTGCCGACACGGAAGGCAAACGAAACGATATCGCACCTGCCTTTCCACCTGTCTTAATTGATAACAAAGCCCTCTTAGTTGAAGAGACTTAACAAACCCATTTTGGCCGTTGGCCATTTGCTTTTGAAACGTCCTTCATTCTCATAGCAAGCGTGGTAAAGTTCAAACCACAAGAATACCCACTATGACTATGTTAAATGGCTCAGGAAGGAGCTCATCACTTTGGCGCCCCAAGCCACATCGCCCATCTGCTCCAGCGCTGCAGCGAAGGAATTCATCGCCGTATCTTCTCCAGCCATCTCCATTTTCTCCTCACACACGCTAGGTTTCCCTCTGCTACTAATTGCCAGTGCCTGTGGGCTCACATTACACTTAGCTTTAATGTACACAGGGTGTAAAGAGTGCAGGTGGCCGGTCTCTAGAGAGCAGCAGTCTCAGATTATGGTCTTTTGGCAGCAGCAAATGGACATGTGCTCGAAGGTAGAAAAATGTCATGCTCCTTTGGCGGAACTTAACAGTTATTATGGTATGAAGGAATGTGTTTGCACAGCGGCATTTCCCATTGGAGAGTGCCCTCAGTGCAAGCTGTCTGCTGTAATAAACCGAAGCATTTTTTTTGGCATCCAAGACTTTACCTACTTTGCATGTCCTATCTATTTCTGTGTGGGATTGTCAATAGTGTTATTTCAGTCAGTCGATTAGTTGATTCTTTATCTTCAATTATTTCAATTCTGTTCAAAACGTACATTTCTTTGTTTTGTCAGACTGACTTGAGTGGGTGAACATGTGTAAAACCCCAGTTATTAACCCCTAGGGTTCAGCCGACTCCGTATTTCCGTTTGTGCCAGAGAGTGCTGAGAGGGATCCTCCGCAGCTGAACGGTGCAACAAGTACTTAGACACTTGATGGAGGATTGAGTGAGCATCAGTGCGGTTCAATGATCTGCTATCTCATTCCAGTTGTTAGGCAACCGGGGCTGTTGGGCTTGAAGCCACTATATCCTATAATAAACATGACGTCACTGGAATGGAGTGGGGCCGGGAGAGCTAGTAGGGTAGGGAAACCCCCAGCGGCTGAAACGCACACTGCCACTGAGTTCACTGACCTGAGGTGAAGGATTCGGACTAGCGCTTCCCCGTACAAACATCGACATGACTGTCTGAGGTTTCGTCCCGACTTGATAGCATCATTCCAGACAGGGAGTCATTCTCGCCCCGCCTCGCTGTTTGAGTACGGCCGAGTGGCTGTTAGCGGACGCCGTCTGGAGGCCATTGTGTGAGACTGCCGGGGCTAATCTTCCAGCTAACCTCCTCCCTGCTGGAGAGGCCGTAGAGGGAGAGGAAGCTTTTTGTCCGGACGCCATTAGCCAAATACTGATGTACCAGAGAGGCCGGGAGAGGAAGACACAGAATTGCACAGCCGCTTTTAGCCCATCTCCTGAAAGTCCCCCCCTCGCCTGATTGTTTGGTTCGGCAGCCCGGAGAGGGGCCGGGGCCTTCAGGACTGGAAGACGTTACCATCAGCCCCTATTCACTCTCCCCCAAGTCAATTTTCTGCTGTGAATCACAGAGTAGAGCAGAGGGGGGAGGGGAGAGGGGGGTGCACTTGAGAATGAGAGAGAGATGTTGTTGGTACAAAGCCCAGGCATGAGAGAAATCAAGCATTTCTCTTTCCTCTCCAGATCCCAGGAGACGCTTGTTTTTGTACTGCAATTGCGGTCCTGGCTCCACTACAGTGAACAAACAAGTTGAGTTTTTTTTTTAAGCAGCCCCAAAGAATACACACAAACTCCAGAGGAGAAATGCTTTTATTTTTTCTCTTCTTTTAAGTGATGAAGTGAATAAGCGTTGGTTGGCTACACCCAGGAGTAGACAGGAATGGTGCAGCCCACATTAGCTTCTGTAGTAGTGTTTACCCCAGGCTCTCACAACCAGGCGAGAGAGAAAGGGGTAAGGAAAGGGAAAACAGAGGCTGATGATGAGCTCTACTGTAACAGAAACATATCGCTAGGATAAGAATCTAGCCACCTCTATGCCTGGGTGTTTGAACCTTTTCAAGCTACATTCAACCTTTGTACTACCTGAAGGTTGTTCAGTTTACAGCGGATGGCACTAACATCTGCAGGTTATAGTTAATGCGTGTGGTGAAAATGAAGTATGCACCGCACCATGAAGACATCAGCAGTGGGGAAAAAAAGAAACAGCACTTGATAATTTCATCTATATCTAACAAATGTATCTTCTTTTAAAGGTGTCTCGATTAGCTAATGAAAGACAATTTTGTGAAGCTAGCTTTCTATAACACGTATCCTTTGGGTAACAGTAAAAGCTCTGACCTAGTCCATTCCCTTTGAGTGAACTCTCTTTCGCTGTGTCAGCAGCTGCTTTATTTGCTGTCACATCTGTTATCAATTAGGTGTAATTACTTAAACTGAAGAGGGCTAGCGCTTCAAAGGGACAAATCACTCCACAAGGTCAGACATTCTTTGATGGATTTCGGTACAAGATTATTATCTTTATCTTGTTAAATGTTCTTCTGTGACCTTAACAATCAAAACAACCTTTGTCATAGGCCTTCAAAACCACCTACTATGCGTCCTTAACATACTAAAGATGGCGTAAAATGTGTATGCAGTACGCCAGCGGTACATAGTATGTGAAATTTGAGCATGGAAAAAGCTCCCGGATGACGTACTATATTTGGATAAAGGTTGAGCACCCAAGAGATGTTGCTAGACGATGCTTCACGTCCCAAAATGCAGTGTGCCAACTTCCTTCTGGCTTTGACAGAATTAGAAAAAATCCTGGGGTTTTGGCCACATGCTCCAGTTGAGTATTCTAACAATTTAAACGAGTCTTTGTAAAAAGTAGTATACTAGATTTCTGATTCAGTGTTCAGGATACAATATGTACTCATTTACTATATAGTAGACAGTATTAAAGTATGTTGTTCCAAATATATCATAAGAAGATTTTACCTAATGCCAAGTTCACATAACGCTATCTAAACCCACAATATTACCGGTGCCTTTTTGACTTTATCACTCCTAGTGTTATCTGAACAAACATTTTCATTTTTTCCCCTCGTGAAATAAGTCACCTTAACAACAAGAAGCAAGACAAACGTCTCGTTCTACGTGTTGCTCCCTCCAGTTGGGCTGATGTTGAGCAGTGTTTATTTCCACCCTTCAGCCCCCCCCCCCCCCCCCCCCCCCCTGTCCCCCCACCTCCCAGGCCCGTCATCATTACCATCCAAACAGCAGGCTGACAGACAGGATCCCTGCTCCTCTTCATGTTTATTTAACCAGTGGAAATGTCGTGGGTGCGTACGCACCTCACGCTCTGTTTGCTTCTCATTAAGGCACCGGTGGTGCTGTTTGCTGCCGACGTCTGAGGCAGAGCTCGGAGAAATACAACAGTCTCCTCGAAGCTCCACCCTGCCAGGCACGCACACGCGCACACACCACTTCACTCATGTGGACGATGATCTGTTGGTTTTTGGGTCCGACCGTTAAGATCTTTCAGTCAGTGCGGCCAGCGCAGTGAGCCAGAAAGACACTTTATGGTGGCGCTGGCGAGCGAGAGCCAGCCGTCCGTCTGTTCCTCCAGACAGCTCCGTATTGTGAGGCAGCGCGGGGTCCCTGGCGCCTCGCCACGGCTTCTGATGTGGCAGCCATTTGATGGGCGTCTTTAATACCAGGCACAGCACAAGCTGCGTTTGGGTGGGCTCGACTGATTGTTGGGCTTTCGGGGCGGCGGAAAAAGTTAAAGAAAGGCTAAATGGCAGCGTCCCCCTGCAGACGTGGATTCTCATTCCAAGGCCGGCGGGCATGGGCAGGGGTGGACTCAGCCCACCCAAATGTGTGTCTTGCCCACCCAATCAAAAGTTTATTTATTTCCAGCCAATGGAAAAATAGCACAGAAAATATCAGTACAGTGTCTTAACTAACGATTGGCGGGGCAACCTGAAACTCGCCCCTCTCTGGTCGTGATCAGGTACAAACACACCGAGCTCTGAAGCAAACCTGTTGGCTGCACAGTGACTCTAGGAGCATGACGAGGGGGAGGGGTGTTGCTATGACAACTGGGAACTTTGATGGCTCAGCTTGGACACACACAGGGCAAGGCAAAGCAAGTAAAAGCACACACTGCTCGTAAAACATCACACTGAAACGCATGACTTGCTTTTACCCGTGTATGGATTGGAACAAATTAGTGTTTTAAATGTTAACCGAACGTTTAAAACACCAAAGTTTTTTGTCTATTTGCATCAAAAACAAAATGTGTGCCACCTGACGAGGGATTCAAACCGGCAACCCTCCGGCTACTTGTCACTTCCCTAACCCCTGGGCTATCTACTGACATCCTGCCAAGTATGTCTTTCAGCCCAGCCCAGCCTAATGTAGCGGGCTAGAACCGGCCCTGGCTCATACCCTCCCTGAGAGGCCTTAGATCACTGCTGGTCTGCTGTTCAACCGGCAGCATGAGCGGGATGTCAAATATCTCTCAACCCCGCACGGAGCCTATCCTGCTGTGTGTTCACCAACTCTCTGTCCAAGTTCCCTGCGTGAATGTGTGTTACACTAGATACATATGTGTGTGTGTGCGTGCTTGCGTGTGCTAAACGGGCTTGACTGTGCCTCTTAGTAGAAATGGTGTTGTTGTTGAGCTTAACATTGGCGTGTTTGTGTAGGCAATAGGGAAACAGATCAGGCTGACAAAACCCTGCAGATAATACCGGTCTGACGCGAGAGCCGTTTACTTCTAGCTACCTGCTGCCCAGGCTTCATACACGTGTTCACTGCTGCTCCGGATACCAGGCATAATCTTATCAGCGCTTCAAAGTACTCTATAACCCCCTCTGTGTTGCCTGTGTGTGTGTGTGTGTGTGCGGGTGATTGTAAGTGCGTTTGTGTGCTCTCAGTCGCCACTGGAAACTGAGAGACTGTTAAGAGGAGGAGGGCGGAATTGAACTCCCGGAGGTTCCATTCCAGAGCCTGTCGCTGTATCTGTCTCTCTCTCTCTCTCTCTCTCTCTCTCTCTCTCTCTCTCTCTCTCTCTCTGAGGCGTTCCCGCCTGCCTCCCCTGGTTGTGTGAGACATAGTTAGTCAGCGTTTTCCTAACTTAACCTTTTCAAACGGCCAGTGACGTGAAATGACAAGAAATCTAACTCTTCACGTCTGCCCATGTGCGCCATGAAACACGTCAAAGCACAGCCCCGGCCTTTTTTTTTTTAAATTTCCTGCTGACACACGCTAGAGCGCTGGCTCATATACAGTCCAGGATGTAGGTTTGACTAATGCGCCTCATAAAGACAGAATGGTGCTGCGAAGGAACTGCTGATGGCTCCATCCCCTCTCCGCCTGGGAGAGGAATCCCCCCCGGCCCGGGCCCCCTGGCATCAGAGGCCGAAATCCGGTTGTATTTACTCCTGCACCAGGCGCCACCCTGAAACGTTTGCTGCTTAAAATCACAGCGGAAAGCAATTCACTGCTAGAGAATATTGAACTTGTGCAGCCGGTCAGACTGACTGGCACGCAGCTAATGAATATTAGTAGGTAATATCCGTTGAGGAATTATGCTCTAATTACCTATCCATTCAGCGACTAATTATGGCCTGCTTTCCGTCCAGGCCCGTCCCCTCGATCAAATGTGCCAGGTTGTTGTTGCGTTTCTGCCCAGGCTCTCCTCTTTAACCACAGTGAAAATGGCAGGCAGCGTTTTCAGGCTGCCACCGCTTTGGAGCCTGAACTTGTCAGGCAGGCCTCCAGTGTGTCTGGGTGGTCTCCCGCACTGATGTCATGCTCCTCCAACCAGCTCTAATGATGCTGTAAAACAGCCTGCTAGACAAGGACTCCAGCGCCACACAAGCTATTGTTTGGCCTAGGTCAGAGCCGCCGCCTGCCACCGCTTCAGTGTGTGCTGTCAGGTTGAGGTTTGCCATTCACACCGCCCCTCTCTTTCTCTCGCTCCCTCTCTTTCTCTGGGCGCTGTTTTGTGTAAGCTCATTAATTCGGCCTGTGAGAGAGGTCTCTTTTGACTGGGCTCCCTCAACTTGCGAGCTTCTAAAGCTTAAATGCCAGTCGGGCGCTGAGGGGTCCAGCCAAGGTGTCGATCGTTAGAGACTACAACTGTTCGGGTTGGACGGCGTGCGTGCCGACAACACACCAGAACGGGGAGAGGTCATTCGAGTTTTGAGGCGAGGAATAAGTCCGTGCCAGACGGGGAGAGAAACACAAAAACTGAATCCCCCTCTGAAACGAGTGAGAAAGAAAAAAAAAAAAACGTGAAGGTTTTTTCCGAGGGGAGTTATGAAAGAAAACGGTCATAATCAAACACATGCCTGCATTTCTGTCCCGAATCTAGATCTCTTGAAAGTTGTTGCAACCCCCTTTTTGAGGACCAAGGGATTGCGGGATACAATGTGTTAGTAATCTTTGTTTCCTGCGCAGCCATAAATCTGCAATCGTTTTAAAGAGGATGATCGAAGTTTACCCCCGCACTGCAGGTGACTGGTAGTTCACCGAAACAGAAACACATGGCCACTGCTTTGGTTTCTGATCGGCTGGCTCGCCGTGCTTGGCTCGGAGACGGACCGGCTTCGCTGAGGGGAGCTGTTGTGTCGTGTTATGATCGGGAGGGCACGACCTCACATTCTGCACTGATTGCGGCGAGTTTGTGGAAAGAACAGTTGGTGAACCCCGTTGAAAGGCATCCTCCCCTCTCTCTCCCACCAGGCCGGCTTTGGCCCCTGGCTGCCAGCCTCAGACATGGCCTACGGCATCGTTTGCTTTGGCTTTCTGAGCAAAGTCCAGTGTGTAAGCAGACGCTTGCCTTTCACTGCGCGCCGTTTGTATCATCCATCTTGAGCGTTGCAAGTTATTGTTAGAGGAACATGCTAAATAGAAGCCCCATCATTTGCTGTCGACGGTCGATTGTTTCAGACGGGGGGGGACTTAGAACCACACACAGAGCTTACACAATGGGCCCTTTCTCAGCCCCCTCATGACTTTGCCGTTCCGTTTGCCGCGCTGACAATGCATGTCATGTTGCGTCCTCGGTGTGTGGGAGAGACAAAGGCAAACGCGATTAGTTTGCGTGCGCAGTTGTTTGTGCCTTTGAGCCGAATGAAGGCTTTTGGAAGTGGCTCAGTGAGTCAGCGACTGCAGCACACCCACCACACTCTCTGGCGCTGCTGTGTCGAGTCCCAGCGGCTGCAATGCATTCCCCGGTCAAGCGGTGGCAGCAGTGCGACTAGCGACTGTCCGGTATCGTAGCTCATTCGGATGTGTTTTCAAATGGCGAGAAGGTCAGCATAGCGTGGGGATTCGGAGGAATCTTAACCAATGTTTTTTTAGCGTGTCTGAACCAAATGTCCCTCAGAAATGGTCCTGACCAGCCTCTCAACAGGCTAGCCCTGAAATCAGTTCCAGTCCTTGAGCTAAACAAGTTAGCCGCTAACTAAACGTGTCATCATCACTTCCTGTCGCTTGCTGTCATATTACCTGAAATAAGTCCATGCCATTAATAGCTGCAGTAGTGTTTTTATGGCCGTCATCTGGGCCTACTGTATTTCTCCCTTTGGCTCAGAGTTAACACTGTTCAAACCACCCTGGAGTTTCATAATGGAACCCGTGGAGTGGACGCTTCTCCAGAATCGCGAAATGACATTTGCTTTTGGTGTGGTGAATCAATGGCATGCAGTCCAAAATGAGATCTACCTGTGATATGGTCTCAATTGCATCTTAGGATACGGAGGACACCGGCCAAGTAGAAAACCTCAGCGGGCCTCGGTTGACGCGCGGTTCGCAGGCTAGCGGCACGTCATTAGGAAAGCCATGCCACTTTCACACCGGCCCCTCTGACAGTCAACTGTTGGGTCTGACTGCCTGGGGCCACTCGGTTTCCATGGCTTCCTCAGTCGTTCCTCCCCTGGCTCCCTCTATCAGAGTCAGAGCCCCCCCCCCCCCCCCCCCCCCCCGACAAACAAGGGAATGGATTTGCTGAATGTCTGTATTCTGTGACGGGTCCAGTACATGGTCTCTCGGGAGCAGTGAGTTCTTTTATTGATTGTCCCCCATCAAATGTATATAACCGTTTCACAGAACCAAAAAAGAAACTCTGGCAATTTTAGTTGGTGGCCCCTCCATATTGCTTTTCTCTGCCCTGGATTTAATAAGTGGGGGATGTTGACGAACAGTTGGAAGTTTTGCGGCGGGGGCGGGGTCTCGCTGTTGCTTAATGTTCTTTGTGCTGGGACAAGGGAGGTTGTTGTTTCTGGCTAATGGCTATCCACTGAGCACACCGTGTTCTGCTGCCCTTGGTTTGTCGAATGTAAGGCCTCATTAGGGCTTAGCGACTGCGGGGGGGGGGGGGGGGGGCACGGCCAGGGGGGCCACTCTGAGCTCTGCTCGGCGGAGAACACGGATATACTGCTCATCCAAATACTTACTTAGCGACTGTTTAGCATAACGGGGATGATCGCTTAATTGAGGCCTTCTCCAAATGAAACTGGGAGATTAGATGGCTCTTATCTAAACCCTTTTATTTTGGATATATTAGCAAATAAATTAATACATTTGTTGTACTAATAGAATACAGGAATGCAATAAGTCAATTCAATAGGGCCCTGCTATGTGTTATAAAGCATTTATTTATTTTCTTTAAAGTCGGGATTTTCTTAAAAGCATTTAAATTCTGGTCTCTCTCTCTCTCTGTTTCCAGAAGGACATGGCGTTGAAGCCCCAGGAGCGGAGGGACAACCAGGCGGCAGCGCTGCCCAAGAAGAGGCCCAAGGTGCCCAACGGCCTGACCCTGGACTCCCGCAAGAACCACCACCACCACCACCACCACCACCACCACCTCCAGCACCAGCACTCGGACCAGGAGAACAACCCCCAGTTGGCAGCCCACGCACAGGGCAAGAGGAAGAAGAAGCGCCCGGGCAAGAACCACCGGACGGTACGTTCCCCCCCTCACCCCCTTTCTCAGCACGCCGTCGCGCTCGTGGTCGCGTCGCTGTTCCGTCGCAGGAAGCGGTTTGAAGTGGGAGCTTCTCCGTTGGCCCGCTGGTCGGCGTTGCTAACGGAAACAATTCGAGCGCGCTTGGGAAACGGTGTCCGTCGTGGCGCAGCGCTCGTGGCGGCGAAGAAAGGGAATCCTCCCGCGCTGTCGACTGCGACGTCAGTGCGCCAAAGCGACGCGTCCGCTCCGCAAGCCGGATCCTTTCGTTGTGGCCAATGGCTGGAGGAGCCGGGCGTCTCTCTGTGAGATGAATCTCCCGTCCAACCGGAGGTCTTAATTCATGTTACGGGGGGGTTTGAAGACGCCGGCCCCTTTCTCAGCGTCTGCCAATTAGGCCGTTCCATTAAAGCGAAAGATGTGTGAGGAGTGATGGGCCGTCCTCCTCAGAGAGATCCAGTGACAGCGTGAGACTCTCATCTCTCCCCCTGACTAGTGGAGGCTCTCCATTGACGGATGGTGTTATTAGCAATGATGGGCACCACCATCGTACAGCCGACGAAACCCCCCCCCCCCCCACCCCCCCCAACTTATTAAGCAAATTAGAGATTTGTCACTGTTGCTGGTATTGCTGGCTGCCATCGGAGTGTTGAAGGAAAGACTGGGCGTGCGCGCGCGTGTGCGTGCGTGCACGTGTGAGACAGGGTCGGCGAGTTGCGCTAATGAGTATTTATGACACCCTCACACGGTGGTTTTTCTCTGCCAGCGAGAGCTCTCTGTCACAGCACCGGCCACCGTCCACCGCTGACAGCCACACGCGCACACACACACACACACACACACACACACACACACACACACACATATACACACACACACACACACACACACACACTCCCTGGGTAGATGAGAGAGTGGATGGTCAGCTTACCCCAGGTGGTTAATCGTGCATCTTCCTTCCCTCTCGGGGTGGACCACGTTTTAAGCCGCAGCCCGGGAGATACAACCCTTTCTAAGTCTACCGTGGGACTACACTGCAGAGTGCCTAGATTAGTCATGGAGCCATCATACGGTGTTACCATCTGCTTTGAAGTCCTTTCACGTTTTGGTGTAGGTACCCCACCACAAGGGGCATACAAACTGTAGATTCATAATGTCACATGATACCTATGAATATTGTCCTCCCAGCTCGATGATGTGTGCACAGACTCACGCTGTAACCTCAGATTTGAGCGTATGGCATAGCCAATAGTGCTGTGTGAGGAAAGACCACGTCCTACTTTGGTTCTCCCGCCTCTGGAAACAGACAGATGGAGCCACCTGCCAGTCTCAAGGTTGTCTGGCACTCTCCGTCTCATAGCAGAGGAGCTGCGTGGGTGCGTGTGTGTGTGTGTGTGTGTGTGTGTGTGTGTGTGTGTGTGTGTGTGAGTATATTTGTGTGTGTGTGGTGGTTAGTTGCCAGATGGGTCTTATTGGCTCTGGCTGTGTGCGTTAGCCAGGGGACCTCCGACAACAACCTTCGTGACCAGAGCGGCTCAAAGTGGTGTTTAGGGCCGGGGGCCGGAGGGTGCTCCTCTGGGCCCCCCGTGGCACAGCCAGACAGCCAGACAGCCAGACAGCCAGACAGCCAGACAGCCAGCCAGGCAGACAGGCAGACAGGCAGGCAGCCAGCCAGCCAGCCAGCCTGGCCATTAGAACCATAGCAGCCACCATTAAATCATGGTGCTCAGGAGGCAGATGGAAACACACACACACACACACACACACACACACACACACACACACACACACACAGACAGGGTGTTTTGAAACAGAGAGAAAAAACGACAAGTGTCACACGCAGCACAAAACATACACGCATACCCAGCAGCACACACGGGCAGGGACACCAGCACGCAGACACACGGAGAGGAGCCTGCCCACCCTCCTTGGCCTCTGTGTGTGGCCACCACCGTCCGTCCGCTCCTCTTCAGCGCTCCGCGGGTCTCCCCATGGAAAGGGGAAAAGGAAGCCGGAAGGACGGCCGTGGCCCGGCAATTACGACCGTTAATTAACTCCGAGCGGGAGAAGAAAGCCCGCGCCGTTTTCCTTGTAACCTTTTGCGATATCGCGATCTTGTTTTTGTTTCGGGCGCGTCGGAATTTGCATATCGCGCCCGGGCGTCCCGGTGCTGTTCTAATCATGTCATGCTTTATGCCATATGCATAATTGAAAAGATCATCATCGGTGCCCTTCCACGCCCCTCTTTTGTCCTTTCCAAAAAAGAACAGAGACGCTCTCCCAGTTATCCCGGCAGCAGAAATATTATCTCTTCTCCGCTGGGCTATAAATAATGGTTATTAAAGCATTGTCCTCCTCCAAGGTTACATTTTTAATGTCAGAGGTTCCTCTCAAGGTTTAATTCTCTGGTTTAGTTCAGCTGCCGTCTGCGGAGAGAGGGGGCCTTTTATGTAGACCTTTTTACCTCCCACTTGGAGAGGAGGGAGGGAGGGAGGGAGGGAGGGAGAGAGAGAGAGAGAGAGGGAGGGAGAGAGGGAGGGAGAGAGGGAGGGAGAGAGGGAGGGAGAGAGAGAGAGAGAGAGAGAGAGGGAGGGATGGGAGGGAGGGGGAGAGAGAGAGAGAGAGAGAGAGAGAGAGAGAGAGAGAGAGAGAGAGAGAGAGAGAGAGAGAGAGAGAGAGAGAGAGAGAGAGAGAGAGAGAGAGAGAGAGAGAGAGAGAGAGAGAGAGAGAGAGAGAGAGAGAGTTGGAAGGCCAATAAAACTAGAGCTTTTTCTGTTTTCACTAGAGCCCACATATTGCTGCAAAATGTTATTTAAAAAAGAAATCTCAGGCACTGACCCAATGTACTGAACTTTGCGATATTGTAAGTTCAAGGGGAATGGAGGGAGGGGGGGTGTGGACTAGAGAAATGTTTAATATCCTTCTCTGAGATAGTCTCAAAGTGAAGTGCAGTGAAGAGGCCTGGCTCCCAACCCTCTGCATTGCTCTACTCGTCTGTCTGTGTGTCTGTGTGTCTGTGTGTCTGTGTGTCTGTGTGTCTGTGTGTCTGTGTGTCTGTGTGTCTGTCTGTCTGTCTGTCTGTCTGTCTGTCTGCCTGCCTGCCTGCCTGCCTGTCTGTCTGTCTGTCTGCCTGTCTGTCTGTGTGTGTGTATGTGTGTGCACGCTTGCGCGTCCACTCGCCTCTGTGGCGGAAAATCTGCTGGCCTACCTTTTTGTGGATCATTATTTGCTTGAATGGGCGCCTGCCATATGTTGCGTGTGCTATATGTTGGCGGTGTTTGTCTTGGAGAAGGCTGTCGGAGGTTTTCAAGTTTCGCCTTCCCTCAGATGAGGGATGAAAGTGTCTAGGGGCCTGAGAGTTAAAGGCACGTGGCGCGGGGCCCTTTTGTGGCGCTGTGTTGGCAGAACCCAGGGCCGTGATGGGAGGCCCATCTGCTCTGGCGCCGAGAGCAGGAGACGGGGACATGGGGAGGGGGGGGTGCGGATGGAGTTAACCCCCCCCTGCTTTCCCCCCAGCCCCCTGTCCCTGCCTGCCTTCCCCCCAGCCCCCTGTCCCTGCCTGCCTTCCCCCAGCCCCCTGTCCTTGCCTCCTGCCTTTGCAGGTCTCTGTGTGCCCTTATAGGTCCGCCCTGCCGAGGCCGCGGCCCGTAGCTAGGGGCCGGGGGAACTTCTACCGGAGCCCCGCTCCTACCCAGCCATTTGTTACTTTGAATGTACGGTCCCGACAAGCCTTTGGGACTCGCCTTCTATATATAGCCCAGAGACATTTACAATAGCTGTCAGCTGAATAATTCACCCCGCTCAGAACAGCGCCACTTTACGCCTCAGATGGAATCCCATCCCGGTGCGGAGCCTCCGTCAGCGTGCGCAGTGTTCTGTCAGCCTCCATCACTTCCCCCTACACGCCACCTCACAGAGGCTGCGGGGCTGAGCGGGAGCCCGTGTCGTCGCTCGCTCTCTTTGACTTGAGTGATGCTGTCTACTAGCTGTCTCTCCATCGGCGGGGGGGGGGGGGGGGGGGGGGGGGGGGGGGGGGGGCGGGGGGGTTGCAGAGTGTTTTGACAGCTCGGCGGCACATCCACTGGTCCCCCCCCCCTCCCATCCACCCCCAAAACGAGCTGTCAGACCCAGTACCTTTTTTGTTGACCCGTCTGAGTGCCGCTCCTGTTTGCCGGTGGTGCCCGGGGACGTGGGCCGCTCTGCCTTTCGGCTGAGGCGGAGTGCGCTTCGGTCGGGGCCCTGCTGGACGAGCTCCCCCTGGAGGAGGACCGTTCGGACGCCCCCCCCCCCCCCCCTCACAAGAAGTCCGCCCTGTTCCAGCGTGCCTCGCCGAGAAAGTCCATACAATGTTCAATCAAAATGAAAAGAACAAGCTGTGTGTGTGCAGCAGTGCATCTTGTAGGCTGAGGATGGCAATATGTCATCTACCGTTTCTGTTTCCCTCACCATCAATGCATGTCCTGCCTTGATCTTTTAGTGGCCACCGTCCTAGGCCGCGGCGCGCGGGGGGGGGGGGGGGGGGGGGGGGGGGGGGGGGGGGGTTGTAAACATTTTTAGGACGGGAACGCCTGAGGATAGGGCCGGGCGCGCCTCGAAATCCGCCGTGCAAACGCAATATTATGTTCAATTTCAGCTTTGCGGGTCACCCTTGATAGGCTTATTCGCTAAGCCAATAAGCGATGTGAAAGAAGCAGCGCGTCCTGATCGCGGGATAAGATGGTAAATCCGCCGCGGTTGGAGGGCCCGGTTACAGGGGACGATAATTGTTACCGTCACACTCCCGCTTCACAGCGGTGGATCCAATCAGACTCAATCAGGTCGGCTCGCCTTTTTTTTTCCTCTTTCTCTTTGTCACCGCAGACGCGCCGACAATTGGCAAACACCACCAGGCGTTTGTGCAAGGACACACACACACACACACACACACACACACACACACACACACACACACACACACACACAAACACGCAGCTGTGTTTTCCCCCCAGCGCGTCTCCTGGCCGCGGGACACTGCTGTTTACACACAGCGCGGGGAGGTGTGTAATGTATCAAAGACGGCGGAGGTGTCATTAGAGTGACGTTTAAAGATGGCGGCCGTCGTCCGTCAGCTGTGTTGACAGACCTGTCGGAGGAGGCGGGGAGAGGAGATGGCGGCGGCCCGCTCCACGAGCCACACTTCACCGTGCACTCAGCTGCACAGCGACCTCATAAAGAGCCTTGAGGGGCTGTTTGCTCTGGGAGTGTGCGTGGGGGTACGTTTCCCCGTCGCACGGCCGTGTGTGTGTGTGTGTGTGTGTCTGTGTCTGTGTGTGTGTGTGTGTGTGTCTGTGTGTGTGTGTAGCTAGTCCTCCAAGCAGCCGTCGGAGGCTGATGTACATAAGAGCCCTGACGCTGCTTTACAAGTCCAGGCCATGCTTGTCTCTGGCCTGCTACTATTGTTTCCACCCCCCCTCCCTTTCTCGTCCTCCCTTTCTTGGTCGTCTCTTCCCTTGGCTGAGGAACCCATTCTTTGTAGTGTCGGTGGGGGAGGGTGGTAGACCGGCTCCCAGTGGCAGGAATGTTAATAAGACTCATTTTTCCACTCCCCCCCCCCTTGCCCCCCCCGCTCTCCGCGCGAAAGTCCCTCGGCTGTCAGCGGCAGCGACAGGGGCCCCGCTCGGACGGGCTACGCACAGCCTCGCCGGCCCGGGCGCTGGGTCGCCGCGGCGACCTGCGGGAAAGGCCTGCCAGTCACTTCGCCGGGAAAACGAAGCCGCCCGCACTTTAAAGCAAAGGGCCCCCGGTCCACTTACGCCGCTGCACCCTCCCCGCCTGTCAGTCAGGCGCGGTTGTTAAAGCCACGTTTTTTGATCGCCGCGGCCCAGCTCCTGTCGCACGGCGAGCTCCCCCCTCCTTTCCGTCCGACTCACAGGGACCTAATCCTCCTGGCTACCTGTTCTGACGGGGGTCCCTTTACAGTCAGTCGCCATGCCACGTTAAGTACACGTCCATCTGGATTCCGGCAGTTTCAAAAGGGGAGGTTGGGGGTGCCTTGGTTTTTGTGCAGTTGCGCGGCGGTTTGAAGTGCAGGGGGACAGTTAACACCGGCATGCGCACACGCGCACACACACACACACACACACACACACACACACACACACACACACACACACACACACACACACATCATGTCTTCCTTCCAACTGTCCTCCGTTCTCTTTCCTCTGCTGGAGAAAATATACTTCCTTTCCAAATTCCAGTAGTGGAAAGAGAACAAAAATAATGACTAGATTTCTTCTACGTGTGTGTCTGTTCATCTCTGTGTTGCGGTTAACCGCCACAACCATAGACATGGCAAAAGGGGTGTGTTTGTGATGTTGTGTGTGTGGACTATGTTAGGATGCTCGAGCTATCCTGCACCCATGCACACACACAAAGACACACCAACCCGGTCTAGAATGCCTTGTCTTTGATAACTTATCTTTTCTGTACAGCTTGACTCCCTGCGCTTCACACACACACACACACATACACACACACACGCGTGCGTGCGTGCGCACACGCGGACACACACACACACACACACACACACACACACACACACAGCGAGAGCTGGGCTGATAACCCTCCTTCTGGGCAAGGAAAGCCGGGTTCTTGTGTCATTATTTGGTTATTAAGTGTTAATGTGGCAAACCCAGGCTTGTCTGAAGCCACAGTCGGAGCCCGGTAATGGACCACCTGGGCTCAAGCCACCACACACACACACACACACACACACACACACACTGCCCCCCTCTAAGTGGCAGGTTTCCTGCTGCACTAATAGGTTTTAATAAGGTGTGTAATTGCCATGACCTCTCGCTCCACTGCTCTTTGATGCAGCCAGCCGACCAGAGAGACCACGGCTCTGTTAATATCAATTAGCAGCAACTCTGTACCTTAGCCGGCCAAGATACACAACAGATAGATAACAGGAGCTTTGTGCGTGTGCGTGTGTGTGTGTGTGTGTGTGTGTGTGTGTGTGTGTGTGTGTGTGTGTGTGTGTGTGTGTGTGTGTGTGTATGTGCGTGCGTGCGTGCGTGCGCGTGCGTGTGGTGTGTGTGTGTGCGCGTGTGTGTGTGTGTGGTCGGTATATATTTTATAAAGTCGAAAGGCAAAAGTCGAAATGGCTCCATGTATTTTTCACTTGTCCACGTCGCTCCCCTGCTCTCCCCTCTCCTCCAGCGTTCTTGGCCGGTAGCCGGCAGGGTCAGGCAGCGGGCAGGAAGCTTTGGAGTGTTTATGGGCGCGCCAAGAGCCCACAGGGTGAAATACGCCGGAGGAGGACCCTCGGAACAGGAGTCTCTAATCCGTTTCAGGAGCAGATAGCGCTGGCTGCTGTCTCTGTCCCCCGCCCGGCACCTCCAGCCTCTCCTTAGTAAACTTAATGACGCCCAAACACTCCCTCTGAGCCACATAGATTTGTGGGGCTCCAGGAGCTTTGTTCTGGGCCTGGTGACCCCCAGCTCAGTGAGCGGCGGCAGGCTGAGGGACTGAGGCTGAGTCCCGGCTTATTCCCTGGAGCCGGCCTGATGCACACCTGCATTGTCTGAGCAGTGTTGAAATAACACCAGGGGATGAAGCGTGGGGCCCCCCCAGGGTAAAGTCTGTGTCATCTGTGTCTAGCTGTAGGAAGTCCATGGAGCAGCCGCTTCCTCTTCCTCCTCCCCTCTCTCTTCTGTATCCCTCTCCCACCAGAGGAGCGTGTGTCTAGTTAGGAAGTCAGTTAGACAGGCAGTTGGACAGACAGACGGACAGACAGACAGGCGGACGGACGGACGGACGGGCAAGCAGACATGCAGACAGACTGGCAGGCAGCCCGATAGATAGACAGGCAGACAGGCAGACAGACAAGACAGACAGGCTGCAGTCAGAGAGCTCCAGGTTTGCTTTTGATTCCGGCACATTGTGGGGAGTAGTTGTGGGTGAGAGGGAGGGGCCAGTGTCGGTTCTTGGCTGCACCTTGTTCCATATGTCATTAATAAAGAATCAACTCGGCAGGGAAATGGGAAGGGAATTATTTCTCCGTAACATTCCATACACGGTGCCAAAATGTGTCATCAAATGAAAACAAATTTATGGAAACATAATCACATTTAGGGCAACATCTACAATTCTATCTCAGTGTGTATTCCTAGTTTAAGGACTACTTTACACAAAGCTTTGCTGCCTATTAAAACACCCTTCCCAATGAGCTTGGACTCTATTGTCTCTGTGTGGGTAGTTTTACTGTCTTAAAATAGTGCGTTTCTAGAATGATTAAGGCTTTCGGAAGGCCTGGGTTTATAAAAATAAGTTAATCTCGCTCGGATCATATTCCATGTACCGTTGTAAATTTAATAAAGGCTCTGTGAATTCTAAATTGAGCCATCACGAAATCCTGTTAGCCTGCAAATTTTTTTTTTTTGGTCTGTACTTTCAATTTGCGATTTTAATCAAGCTCTGTTTGCCCAATTGTTATAGTTTCATTGTGTTCCTTTTCTCCTCGAATGGATTTGAATTGGATAACCTCCACGTTTGAGCTAACTTGCAAGCATGACCCAACCATGCGGGCCACAGCTTGTCTGCTCCAGGCGGGCCGATGAAGACTGTTGTTGCAGCCCTGTTGTCTTCCCTGGGTTCTTAGATGACCTGAAGCAGCCTCTCATCACATCAAAGCCGGATATAAGCTAAGAAGTGTCTAAAATACACCACCGATGGCCAGGAAAAACCACCAGCCAACCGCTATCTTTCGCACCGAGCGGGCGCTCGTTCCCGCTCCGTAGCCGTCCGGCTTAGTCCGCCCAGACAGGCGGCTTTGGGCGCGGCCTGGCTCGTCTCGGCTCAGCACCAGCACCGGCCCGAGCTCCCATCCAGCCAGGAGCTTCAACGTGACTCCGTGCGCCAAAGAGTGGTCTCCGACTAAGAGCGGGAAGCCGTTGCCATTCCGACCGAGAGAGCAAGCGGATTGGTGGACGGCCCTTTGACGCGCAGGCGACGTGTGCCAGGCCTAACGAACGGGCGGACCAACGGCAGCCCTAGCCTTCTCTGGGAACCCGTCGGGGCCGGGTCGAGCCGTTCCTGGAAATATCCTCACCTCCGCCCCCTTTCCATCGGATCACCACTGCCTTTCCTGCCTGTCCCCTTCGTTGCCTCTCCTTTGGTAACACGATTACCGCCCTCTCGAATTCATTTTTCCATGCAGAACGGATCCTGCCCCCCCCCCCTTCCTCCTATAATATATACGTTCATAATACATGAACAGCGTCGTTAGGACATGCCTGGCGTACGGCCCGGCCTTCCCAGGACGACGGGGTCGTTGCTACGTGTCGTCTCCGGGGCAACAGGCTGCGTAATGTAAATCCTGGGCACGCTCTGCGTCCGACTGCGCGTCATGTCCCCACCCAACTCAGAGCTGTGGCGTGGCGACCGGTCTGACACCTATTGTTTGGTCATCAAACAGATGGCTGTCGCAGTCGGTGTGTGTGTGTGTGTGTGTGTGTGTGTCAGTGGTCTGTGTATGTGTGTGTGTGTGTGTGTGTGTCTGTGTGTGTGTGTGCTCTGTGCCGTGTATCTGTGGGTGTGTGCCGTGTATCTGTGTGTGTTTGTGTGTGTGTATATCAGTGGTATGTGCTGTGTATCTTTGTTTGTGTGTGTGTGTGTGTGTGTGTGTGTGTGTGTGTGTGTGTGTGTGTGTGTGTGTGTGTGTTTGAGTGTTTGATCTGTGCCGTGTATCTATGCGTGTGTGTGTGCCTGATGGGGAGATGCTGGTGCTTTGATTGGGGCTGTGCCGTTTGTCACTGCCCATTGTGCCCAGATTAGGCCTAAGCTTTCCCAGACCGGATTTGCCGAGTGCTGTCAGGTGATTTTCCTACCGGCGTGCGGTCTGAGGCTCTCCAAATCCCCCAACCGCCGCAGCACCTGCTTGTTCCCCTGCTGCGCACACACACACACACACACCTAGTCTTCACATTCACACACACTCAGACACACACTCACTCACGCGCACACACACACACACACACACACACACACACACACACACACACACACACACACACACACACACACACACACACTGTTTATTGTGGAGTAAATAGAGACCGAGCGAAGACAAAGTCCTGTGGCAGTAGCAGTCAGAGCAGCAGAACTTTGTCCCCTCTCTCTGCCCCCGCCAGTTTTCATAGCCTTTGAATGCCACCGCACCCCGACTGAGGCTGGCCTCCATCCTCGTCCGGGTTCGAGGCAAACCGTCACGGCCTTTCGCGTTCCCACCGGCAGCCAGGGCGAAGGGAGACGCTGCGTGGGGTCTCTAGCCCCCGGGCCCCGGGCCCCAAGTGGACGTCCCGGTTGATGGGGAGCAATCTGCTAACACCAGCTAGCCTGTCACGGGGCGATCCAAGCTCAGCCAGCTGCGTGGGGGGGGGTACTGCGTGGGGGTGGGGGGGCACGGTGGCCTAAAAGGCTTAGACGACCTCGCCCGTTTGCCCTGAACACACTCCCCTGACTGTCATTGGATGTCACAAAGGAGCGATTGCCAAGTGCAGATACTGGTTATCAGCCAAGTACATATGAACCAAACCCCAGCCAGGCAAGTTCGCGTGACACAACCTCAGTTGTCGTGGCAGCAAATCCGAGATGCGAGCGACTTTTCCGGCCGTTGTTGTCCAACAGCGACGATTACAGTGTTGACATCATTGCACGTCTGACCGCGCCATTGAACGAGGCCCATCATTTTGATTGACTGCTGTATCCATTTCATGGCTGACTCTACAAGCTGTTATGACAGACTCTTTATAATGTACGCGCAGAGGCTATTCCATTTGGCGGCGGGAGACGCAATTTTGAGCCATACTCCTGCCAAATAAAAACCCAAACAATCTCAATTATAAGCCGAGCAGTAAACAGCCCGCAGCAGCAGCAGTCAGTATATCATCCGAGCTGCAGATCACTTACCCCGTGCGATTGTTGTGCCACTGGCTGTCTGCCTTTTCAAACATCCCCCGCCCCCCGGACCCCAACCCCCTGACCCCCGTTTTACCCCCAGGCGGTCTCTGTTGCAGGGGGGGGGGGGGGGGGAATTACATCTCTGGACCTTCAGCTAAAACTCTGCTACCCTCCCCTCCTGCGGAAGCTCCAGCCAAGCCTTCATCCCGGAGCGTACCCGCTGAAATGCAGTATTGATCAGCTAACCTTGCCGAGGTACATGACAGTACCAGGGGAGCCCCTAGGGGGAGAAGGGGGAGAAGGGGGGCAAGGGCGGTGGAGCGCAAGGAGAACTCACACGCCAAGAGCACCCTCCCTCAAGAGGTTAACACTTCAGTGGGAAGATGAGTTGTTTTGGAATGTTAAAGGCCATGAATACGCGCCATTAGAATAAACCTCTGATATGTTGAGAGAAAAGGAAGTTATACGTTGCCACTTGGAGGAGACGTCTGGGAGACGTTTCAGGGATCATCTCGAGGGTGGACGGTCAATGCCACACTCCCTTCAGTGCTTCAAGCCAACTGCCACCCTTTCTCTGTTACATTATCCCATGTGTGGAGACAATTTTAACGGGCTACTCTTCAGGCTTACGTACTTAAGTATCCACATTCACTTGTGCTCGGTAACCCCCCCCCCCCCCCAGACACACATACACTTGTGCTCGGTTACCCCCCTCCCCCCTCCGGCTGCTTTCGCAAGGTGCTCTCTGTCCTCGACCCCTAAACACGTCCATGCCCAGTCTCCCCCTGTCCCTGCCCGGAGGAGGACAGACTCCCCATCCAGTGCCAGATGCCTGAACCCCATCATGCAACTCTTGTGCAGGGGTTGGTTTTCACGCTGATGTATGGGTGACCAGCAGAGAGAGAAGGGGGCCTTCTACTGTGTTCTACCGTTGTCACAGTGGTGTAAGCTACAGACAGTAACTTTCTTGTGAAAATAATTCAGCTGTTGTGATGTGGGCCTGATTTCAAATTGTATTTCAAAAAGTTATCCTGGCTCTACTCTTGTTAACCATTTGAAGGCTACACTTTTTTAATAGTTGGACGGGTACATCCTGGTTTATTGCATCTGAGAGGTTGTGAGCGGAACATCATTTGTTTGAATGTATGTATTTGATATCCTGGATATAGATCCCCATCCGCATCCTGGATGGGTGCTTAAGATTCTCCAGGAACGCAGATGTCTAGACCGGCATTCTCCGGCAACAACACCACCACCAGGGAATCTACAATACCGGTGGGATGGTGTTTAGTATGGAGCGACAGCGGTCGCAGCCAGTCTGCCTGCTGCTTTGGAGTCCAGTGGAATGTGGGTTATGTGGTGCAATTCTGTGGTGGTTTGGCACCCTCTGCTGCAGGAGGAGGAGAATGGCGGGGAAGGGATTTGAGGGGCGCTGGATTCTCTCCACCAGGGCCCTCACTTTTCCATTCCTGTCAGGGACGCATTGTGGCGCAGGGGAGATGTGTAAACGTGCTTCAATTAAGAGGTCATTAATGACGCGTTCAGGAAGTAAATACCGCTTTCAGCTCTGTATTGGCCGTACGGACTTCCTTATTAATTGTAGGTATTAATGTAATGAACGGCAAACTATGGCATTTATTTAGTTTGATGCTGGGGTGCTTTGCCATTTTCTCTCTCTCTCTCTCTCTCTTTTGTTCAGTTCTATCTCAGGACCAATTTGCTGTGATGTTCTCAGGCACTGAGGCCCTGCCAGGCACTAATGATGCTAAAATAAGTACAGCTTGTTAGGCATGATACAGCGGCGCGGTGGAACAGAACACCGCGCTCTCCCTCTCTCTCTCTCTCTCTCTCTCTCTCTCTCTCTCCCTCTCTCTCTCTCTCCCTCTCCCTCTCTCTCTCCCTCTCTCTGCATATCGGCCCTGTCTCACACACACACACACACACACACACCAACCACACACTGACGTGCCTGTCGCCTCTCATTCCTCCTGAGGAGACGTGTTGCCGTGCTGGGGAGCCGTCACAGTCAACACAGACTGGCTAGTACAGGAGTACACTGCTGTGTGTGTGTGTGTGTGTGTGTGTGTGTGTGTGTGTGTGTGTGTGTGTGTGTGTGTGTGTGTGTGTGTGTGTGTGTGTGTGTGTGTGTGTGTGTGTGTGTGTGTGTGTGTGTGTGTGTGTGTGTGTGTGTGTGTGCGCGTGCGTGCGTGCGTGTGTGTGGGTGGGGGGTAGGGGTATGGACTTGGGGGGGTGGGGGGTTTGTTAATGTATACTTATTATACACCTCCTTCGATAGGAGCTAATGTGATTGAGAATGGGAACATGTTCAACTGTTCTGACAGACGTTGTTGCGTCAAGCACTGCTATCAGTCGAGAATTGAATTCCGAAAGTTGAAGCGCCTTTTGAAGTGGGCTATGGTCGATTCCCTGAAAGAGCAAAGAGCAGTCGTCGTTACTTGTAAAACAAAGCTTCTTTCTTTGCTGGTTTCCCTCTCGCGTTCGGAAGCTGACCCAGGTCAATCAGCGCTGCCCCGACAGGATGCGGAGGCCTTTAAAGTGGGCCGTGGACCATGGCGTGCCGTGCGCCGGCTGGGGGGCGGGTGTCTCTCTGCTATCTCCTCGGCCTGACCTGCTTACAGTTCAGACCGCGCCGGCTGCTTTGATGCTTCTGGACTGGCTCCGCTGCGTCTCCACGGAGACCCGCCGTTCCCCTCCAGCCATACAACACACACCACACAAGACTGTCAGTTGGAATGTTCGCCAAGCACAAGCGTGGGAGCAGTTTGTTGTTGTTTGTTGGTTAGTGGTGCGTGTGTGTGTGTGTGTGTGTGTGTGTACACACCCTGTATGTCTGAGTGACGCGGGGAGCAGAGTCGGAGGAGGGCATGCTCATCCGTCGCTCTCGCTCCTTCTCACGCCCAGGTAGGGTCGCGCATCGGCCGCCTTGTCAGTCCCCCTCCCTCCTACACCCCCTCTCTCGCTCCTTCCTTCCCCCCCCCCCCCCCCCCCCCCCCCCTCTCTCCGATGCCTTCTCTCCCACCCGCTCCGATTCTTCCCGTCAATGCTACACATGTAGTTCACGGCTCGCGATCGATACCCCACTCCCCTGCAACTGCCCCCCCCCCCGCCCCCGTGGCCCGTAATGGCCGCCGCGGCGTGACCGGCCTCTGCTAATGGCAGGCGGTCTTTTTGTCCGACACGTTGCGAGGGTTTTTAATGGGGCCACTCCCCACATAAGAGCCCTCGTGGGGGTTGCGTTAATGGACAGCGAACATGTCCACACGACCCCCCCCCACTCTCTGTCTCTCTCTCTCTCTCTCTCTCTCTCTCTCTCTCTCTCTCTCTCTCTCTCTCTCTCTCTCTCTCTCTCGCTCTCTCACGCTCTCTCTCTGTAGAATCATCCGTGTTATTGCTCTGAGGTCATCACGGCTCACACTGATTCACTCACCCCGCCAGGGAGAGGCCGGGGTTAGGGAGCGGCCGCACATTCATCCAGAGTTCAACGGCCAAGGCGGGGATGACATTGATCCCATTCGGTCTGTTGCAGCATGTAGGCTTTGGTCAGGAGTAAATGCTAACGCTGCATAATGGTGGAAGAGGGCACCATCGATGTAAAATGGACCATTAGGAGCAAATTTAAGCTTATACTGACTACTTTGGTCCAAAACAGACGGACTGTTTTTGGATCCTCATTGTTATTACCAATTGAAGTCTGCAGCCTAATTTCGGCTACCTAAATGCTAGCTTAATCCCAATGTTATATTCGTCAACGAATGTTTTTTTACGATGATTACGTGACAAAGAATCTGCATAATGAGGTTTAACAGTATTCGTTTTATTTAATACATGTTTTGACAAAATATTTGACAAAAATAAACGTTTTTCCTCTAAAGAAAATGTCCCTTTGAAGTTATTTGACGCCCTCTCCCAATCTGATGCGGTTGTGGTTGCTGATTATGTGTTTTTTTCTGAGCCGTTAAACTTTAATAATCCCATCATAAACATGCAACTGCTGCAGCAAAGTAGTTTATCCTTGGCAGCCAAAGTACATTTTTGCATCCACTGACTCAAGATGCTGTCAAAATTTGCTAGTTGGAAAAACGGACTAGTAAACAGCAGGTTGACTATTATGGCCCTGGCAGCTGTAGCCTCAGGAAGAAAACATTTGCACCTCTGGAATTGTTTTAAGTTCATAATAATTTTTTATTTTAATCTGTTAAACATTTCAGTCCATGTGTCATTGGAATGACTAAAATTGAACTAAATGTAAAGGACATTTTAGTCAGAAGACAAAGAATATGCCTAATTCCAAAAGCGTATAGATTTGCTCATTAGACTGTACTCAATCCACCAGAGAAGTTTGTGTCTGGATCCCCTCACATAAGTCTCTTTCTTTTCTCGCCTCTTCATCACTCAGCCTCTAGAGGTCCAGCTGTCAAACACATTGAATCACTGTGGCCTCGCACCTTGTCTTTGTGTCAACAGTCCGAGGCCTACTCTGAGCAGAGCAGACCATGACTCACCAGCTTTTTACCTCTCACACTCTCCCTCCCTCCCTCCCTCCCTCCCTCCCTCCCTCCCTCCCTCCCTCCCTCCCTCCCTCTCTGGTTGTGATTTGGGAGTTCAGGGGCTGCGGGTCTTGGGTGCACACGCGAAGCCTCCCCACCGGAGCCAAGGCAGACCCCCCCCCCCCCTCCAGTTTATCTTTGGTCCAGCTCCTCTCTGCTGCGCACCTCTGCCTCCACCCTGTCCCTCCTCCACCCTCCACCCCTCCTCCCTGTCTCTCGCCTGTGAGTAATTAGGCCACATTTATCTCCCCTTCCTGCTTTCATGTGATCCCCTCTCCTGGGCCCCGGGCCCCGGGCCGCGGCCCGCGCGCTGGGAGCAGAGGTGTGCGTGCGAAGCCGTCCTGGGCAAAGGCGGGGGGGGGGGGCTGGAACATCGACGGGGTTTGGCACCGGGCCCCCACCGTCTGAAAGTCATTGGAACGTGGAGTTATTTCCCCTCCTTTCTCTCTCTCTTCCTCCTTCGCTTCGCTTCCGCCCAGTCCTCTGCCCCTCACTCCTAGTCTACCTCTGAAGCGGGAAATTAGTTCCAAATGACGGCCGTGCCTCTGCTTGTCTGGGAGACTGTGTGTGTGTGTGTGTGTGTGTGTGTGTGTGTGTGTGTGTGTGTGTGTGTGTGTGTGTGTGTGTGTGTGTGTGTGTGTGTGTGTGTGTGTGTGTGTGTGTGTGTGTGTGTGTGTGCGTGCGTGCGTGCGTGCGTGCGTGCGTGCGTGCGTGCGTGTGTGTGACCATTCTGTCCGTCCACCTGCTGAATGAAGTCTAGACTGAGTTGACGAGGCCACTGGTACTGAGCTGCTGTCCATGTCCTAACAGGATCCAACTGACCCCTCCCACCCCCCCCCCACCCCCCCGCCCTCTCTGTCTCAGCCATGGTCACACTGCTGTTACACACAGACACATCACGTCATACTGCGTGTGGAGGACCTACACTGGTTTGGACAGACAGGGGGGAAATGGCCCAGTATGACATACAGGTGTGACTCTAATGCAGCTGGCTCCTTGTCAGTTTTTGATAGCAGTAGTATCCTAACCAGCTGCCTTTCTTGAAGGCACTCCTAGAGAGGTTTATGTTGCAGGGGTTGGGGTGGGGCTGTGTGTGCGTGTGTGTGTGTGTGTGTGTGTGTGTGTGTGTGTGTGGTTGTTGACAAGTGCACTCAGCAAAATCTCGATGCAGTCTCCCAGAGCCAGGGCCAACCTTCCATCCCTTACACTCCATTTGCCCTGCACTCCCTCCTGTGGAAGACATACCTACGTGAGCACACTGGCACACCCACACAACCAACCTCGCATGGTCAGCTATTAGCGTTGGAGCTTGTCTAACACTTCCCTCCGTTCACAATATCCACTTTGAAAAATCTGAGAGGGAGTCAGGGCAATTATCAGGGCCGCAAGTGTGTGTGTGTGTGTGTGTGTGTGTGTGTGTGTGTGTGTGTGTGTGTGTGTCTGTCTGTCTGTGTGCGCGTGCGTGTGTGCGTGCGTTGTGGTGTGCAGCTTTGGGAACCGTGCTCTCAGGCTCTAGTGTTTTTATCAGGCCGTCGGATCGACTCGGCTCCAGCATTAATATCTTGGTCATGCAGGAAATGTCCCCCGTCTGGTCGGCTGGCCCACAGGGCCCGAGGGGGCGGCCTCGTGAAACCAGCCTCATGTCGCGCCACGTCCTCCCCTTAGCGTGCCGCCGCACAAAAGAGCGTGACGCAGGAGGCGGGCGTCTCAGGCCTCCGTCCCCATCGCCCCGGGCAACAGCGAGCCGTTATCCGACTCTTTTTCGACGTCCCCCCCCCCCCGCCGAGAGACTCCCGAGTAAGAAAGAGACATGGAAATACGACGTAGAAGCCGGCGGGTTTGAAGCAAATCCTCAGATTTTCCTTCTCCCTCTCCTTACCCCCCCCCCCCCCCCCCCCCAGTTTGATTATGTAAGGGGCTGTGTTACATTCGACAGAGTACCGCCGCATTAGCCCCCTGAGAGCTTAAAAGATTAAAGCAACCACTAAAAGCATTTAGGGAAGTGGAGAGGAAGTTTTTTTCTTCTTCTTCCTTTTTTTTTTCACGTGAGGGCTCAGTGGGGGGGGGGGGGGTTGCTCTCTTCCCCCTCCTCCTTTCACGGCGGCAGGTTTAGCGGAAAATCGGGAGGCTGCCGAGGCTTTTTGGCCGAGGGGCCCGGGAACATCTGGAGGAGGAGGAAGGAGCCGCTCACTCGTCATGTTGTCCCGCTAGCACGCCCAGGGCGCCGGCTCAGGGGGTGAGGAGGCGCACACACACACACACACACACACACACACACACACACACACACACACACTTCGTCTGGAGATGTGTCGCCTCCAGCTGGGAAGCGTCTGCATAGCGGGGCGGCCTCGCGGGACGTTGCCAGGCGTTCCTCGCAGCCTCTCCCCTCGGCCCTGAGGGGAGGGAGCTCTGGCACCAGGAGCCACCTCAACCTCCCCAAACACCTCTCACGTGGAGTCACGTTGCCCCCCCCCCCCCCCCCCCCCCCCCCCCCCCAGGCTAAGCTCGTTCCTCCCGAACAACGTTCCTCACTCCGTCGTGCTCCCCCCGCCCCCATGCCCATATTCCATGTTAACAGTGCGATCCTGTGATGATCTGATGCGTGCTGCGTTAAATTGTTTAATCAGAGCTCCGCACGCAGCTTGAGATCCCCTTTTCATCTCCAGTGAGCACGCAGTGGGCTCCACGCGACGGGGGCGGTCACTGACGCCCCCCCTCTCTCTCTCTGAAGGCATGGCGTGGCCATTGGCCAATTGTCTCCACGGCTAATTCACACCAGGCCATAGGCCTGGCTGCAATAGGCCTTGTATCTTATCAACCCCCCCCCCCCCACACACACACACACACACAGTGATTCAGGCACAGCTACGGCTGTGGGGTGCATCGCCCCGTCTGTGGGAAGTGAGCTGGAAGGCAGGCTGTCACTTGGCATTACAGCACTGTGGGCTCCCTGTGGGCACCACAAGGACGAGGAGAGGAGAGGAGAGGAGAGGAGAGGAGAGGAGAGGAGGTTTTTATCTAAAGGCTAGAGATTTTACCTTCCTGGATTAAAAATTGACAGGGCTATTTTGTTAATTTCAGTTTTGTGCAAAATCAGGGTTTATTTCTCTACTGTCCAGGATAGGAGGGTTTCCTCACTGTTTGCGTAGTTTGACACACTTCTGATAATTGCCATGGGGATAAAGGAGCTTTTTTACTGCCGGCGGTAACCATGGTGACAGATGACATAATTCGATCCAGAGGCTGCGTGTGCACGTGCCTGTTGGCCCGCCCCACGGGACTGGCCAGAGTGGCAGAGGGTAAACATTGGCTGGGTGGCCGCCACAAAGCTGAGGAGGCGGCCATGTTTAACCCTCAGCTTCACACCGCTAACCAGAACCCAGTGGACGACAGGCTTGCGAGGATAAAAAAAAAAAACGCCTTTGATTTATTCTTATTCAATTCTTATTCAATTGTCTCGTTCAATTGTTCAACTGCTGAAAGAAACATTTTGAGGCTAACATGTATTTCGATAATGTTCATAATCTCTTGTAATGTTTTTTGAGGTGACTTTACCTGAGAACCCTGGGGGTAATCGTAC
The DNA here is from genome assembly GCA_017639675.1 of Aplochiton taeniatus. Lineage (NCBI taxonomy): Eukaryota > Metazoa > Chordata > Actinopteri > Galaxiiformes > Galaxiidae > Aplochiton > Aplochiton taeniatus. Next base: position 5,203,102 of record CM030177.1, read on the forward strand.
TGGTATTTGTTCAGTAATCAGCACCAATCTTGATTTGTTCGAAAAACGTGTGGCGGGGGAACCTACATCAAGGTTATCTGTGGAAATTACGAAGCAGAGAGTGTACCTTTACTAAGGAACTGAAGATTTGGAACGGATACGAAAGAGGGTTATACCAGGTCAGCCTGAAAGAAGAGGGGGATAGAAGGGAAAGAATAACCTCTGTGGAAAGGAAAGAGGGCACACGGAGAGAGGGCGGGAGGGAGGGAGGAGAAAGGCACCACAGAAAGACGGAACGGAGAGAGCAAGCAGAGAGGGTTGAGAGGGTTGAGAGAGAGAGAGAGAGTGAGAGAGAGAGAGAGAGAGAGAGAGAGAGAGAGAGAGAGAGAGAGAGAGAGAGAGAGAGAGAGAGAGAGAGAGAGAGAGAGAGAGAGAGAGAGAGAGAGAGAGCTAGAGAGGAGGCAGAGAGGGAGGACGAGGGAGGGCGGTGGGGAGGCGTGGGGCCGGGCAGGGAGAGGGAGGTGGTTTAGCTGCCTCAGAAGGCAAGACGTCCTTCACACTGGCATGTGCCACCGCTGCCGAACACAGCTCAAGTCCATCTGAGGAGCCCGACTGTCAGCCTGCCAAACCTGCAGCACCACACACACACTGACCCACACACACACACACACACGCACACCGCCACGCTGGGCAGGGAGAGAGAGAGAGAGAGAGAGAGAGAGAGAGAGAGAGAGAGAGAGAGAGAGAGAGAGGGGGAGGGAGAAAGGAGCGGCTGTAAGCAGAGAGGACAACCCGGAGCGCGAGGAGCTAACCTTAGCCGTCCGGCAAAACCCGTTCTCCAGGAGACTTTTGAACTTTCCGTCGGCACGCTGAATCAGCCGGGGACCGAGGGGGGCAGGATGATCAAGTCCAGTTGGTTCTACGTCAAGTTCAAATATAACGAGAAGGTAAGTCGGCAGACCCCACCGTGACTCAGGAACACAAAACCGTCAGTTTGGACGGAGTTGTGTTCTACACAGCAGCGACATGCGACATGCTGTTTTGTCTCTGTGTGTGTGTGTGTGTGTGTGTGTGTGTGTGTGTGTGTGTGTGTGCTGTGCAACATTATACAGTAGAGTTTTAGCTTAATTGTAATGGTCTCTTTGCGATCACACCCATGGGAATTCCTAGCTTCAGATTGTCTTTCACAAACACCGTGTGCTGTCCAACTGTTTCATATATATATATATATATATATACATACATATATATATATATATATATACATATATATATATATATATATATATATATATGATGTTCTGCATCATATATATGAAAATAGTTTCAATAACTTTGAATTTCCTTCTTTGAGTCGGTTAGCTTGGCCAGTAGTTAGCCATGCGTAGGTTATTAAACTAAAATATAATTCAACTCAATATATCCTGCTCACCTCCCTCCTGCCCACCCTGTCACCCACACCGGCCTGCTGTTCCTGGGGGCCTGCTGCTCAGTGTGTCCCCGGTCTGCTGGGCTTTCTTTTGGGAAAGCCAAGCCCTGAGCTAGAACTGGCAGCACCTTGTTCTGCTGCCCACAGAACCTTAACGCTAGCCAGGCTGCCGCTCTCAGCCACCCGACCCCCATGTGGATGACGGGCCGCTGAGGTGGGGGGGCTGGCCAGGCTCACCTCTGGGTGTCCAGTGTCTTCCCCACGGCGTCGACAGCTCTCCCCTTGCATGAGGAAGGGGGGCCCAGGGGGCCCTGGCTGCCGTCGGTCTTGCTGGTGGTTTCTGCTTTTGACGCCTGTCAGTGTAACTGACGTACTTGTTTATGGATCAGGGCGTTGTGCATCCTGCTTTTTGAAGTCCAGTGAAGTTGTTCAAAGTGGCTGCGGTTTAGTCCGTCGGTTCCTCTGGTCCTACCTCGGCTGGCGTTTTGTGCCACTTTGACTCGCGGCAGGTGGAAGCCCAGTCCACTCCGCCACGGCACAAAGGCTGGTACGCCAAGCCGGGACGGGCAGGGGCCCGCCGGCCACCCGGCGACGCGTGCCCTCAGCCTCTCTTCAGGCGGCGAAACGCTCCGCCTCCGCGGCGGCCTTCCCGGAGATCTCCGCACGCAACCGCGACAACCGGGCGAGTGCGTCGCCAGCAAAAGTGGCGAGGAGAGGGATGCGCCCCCTTCCGTCCACGCTCCCTCCCTCCCTCCATTAGGCGGGCGAGTGTGAAGGCTCTCACTTCCCAGTTGATAAGGGAGGCGAGGATGGGAGCGGGGGGGGAAAAAAGGGGGAAGCGAGCTGGGAAGCCGATTTATATCCGAGATGTTGGCGGGAGAAAGAGGGGGAATTAAGATATGAGGCTCGAACAGATCGCCAGGCCCCATTGAATGGAGGGTGCCTCTCATTGACGTTTTTAGCGATAGCGTTTCTTCCCGCCCCGAGTTTCATTACGCAGATATGAAATATTCAACAATTTCATCACCCGGCGCAATATTCCACAGTCGACTCCCTTTTCCCTAGTGGTTTTCCCCCGCCAGGATCGTATTTGTCCTACTTATATGTCTTTGTGTGTTTATGTGTTTTTGATTAGTCTGTCTGTGTATCCTTTCGCTGTGGGGGAGGCGGGTGTGTGTGTGTGTGTGTGTGTGTGTGTGTGTGTGTGTGTGTGTGTGTGTGTGTGTGTGTGTGTGTGTGTGTGTGTGTGTGTGTGTGTGTGTGTGTGTGTGTGTGTGTGTGTGTGTGCGCGCGCGCGCGTGCCCGCGCGCCCTGTGCTGTGCGTGCCAGAGAGACAGCAAGAAGCAGAGGCCAGCACCGAGAGAAGGGCAGCCCGTGCAGCCCGGCCCCCTCCCCCTCCCGGCTGTCCTACGCCATGCGAGCCCGTGATTGGCAGCTGCGCTCTCAGCGGTGCGCGAGGAGGAAGTGACCTTAAACAACGGGGGTCAGCGGCGCTGACGCTTTTGACTGAGTGGCGGTCCCCCCCCCCCCCCGGCTCTGACATGAGGGGGAGGGATAGACGCAGGGCGGGCTGTCACCTGGGGTCAGTCCACCCTGGGTATGGGGGTAATTGCCAGCCCTGTGTGTGGGCCCATGCCCTGAAAGGAGAAGCTGGAGGGAGGGAGGGAGGGAGGGAGGGAGGGAGGGAGGGGGAAGGAAGGAAGGAAGGAAGGAGGGAGAGAAAGGAGGGAGAGAGAGAGAGAGAGAGAGAGAGAGAGAGAGAGAGAGAGAGAGAGAGAGAGAGAGAGAGAGAGAGAGAGAGAGAGAGAGAGAGAGAGAGAGAGAGAGCAGGGTGTAAGGAGGTGGGCAACATTCCTCTGGGTGAAAGGGGAGAGTACTGGAGCTGTGTTCTGTGTGGCTCGCTCCTTTGTCCTCTGGTAGGCGAGCTGCTGCTGGCAGCCGCACAGAGTACCGACTCTGGGGCCGGAGCCCACCACCCTGCTAGCATTGGACTTATTTCATTTGGCCGGGGCTTGCTTGTGTACACAGAGACTCGCACGCATAACCACACACACGCGCGCACACACACACACACACACACACACCGCCGCACACGCTTTCGCCCTCACAAGGCCAGATGGCAGCCTTGATAAGCACACATTTGGAGGAGTAATGAGATAGGTGGCTGCACAATGTCTGGTTCTCTTTCTCCCCGAGACTTGAGTGTGGTACAGTAGCGTCCTCGCCTGTTTGTTTTACTTGCGTAACACATGTATTATCCCCGGGGGCCCAGTGAGCTTAATCACAGCCCACAGGCTGTTGCACTGACGAGGGGAAATTGGTGGAATGTGAGGAAGCCATTGCATTCGTTTACAGCCTCTACGCTGGGCGGGTAATGAGAGAGAGGGCTCCCCGCTTGACTCCTCTGTATTTACAGCACGAGGGCAAGGCTCTGTTGGCTCGGCGGCGGGAGACAAAGGGTCTAGCGGAGATAATGGCCACGGTGACTATCGGAGGCACTAAGTGAGGTTGGTCTTTGGGTGGTACAAAGAGGCCGTTTACACGTTGGCTGCTGCTCCAGGGTGGCGCATGCCGGGAAACCAGCCACCGCCTTTTGGAGCGTTTGGATTGGCGGCAGGCGGTCTTAATAAACACTTTGCCTTTATGGGTTTGCTTCTATACTTCCTAAACTTAAGCGGCACATCCCGTAATCTCGCCAATCTTCCTAGCGACAGGAGCTGTAATAATGGATGAGTTTATCGGTATGAAAGTTTGATCCCCCGTAGCCCCCCCCGCCGTCCCTGCCCGGCAGACTTTAATGAGAGTTTATCGGAGGCGTTTAGCCAAGGCAGTTTAATTTATTTATGCTCAAAAGCCGGAGTGGTAAGAGGCTTACGGAATGTTGACCCACCACCCCCGCCCCCGGGCCCCCCCCCCCCCCCCCCCCGCGCCCCTGTCGCAAAGCATCCATGGCTTTTCCAGAAAAGCGTTCCCTTGGTCACATAAAAATTCCGGGAGCGCGCTACGCGGCTTGCCGAGGGGGGGTTATGTGTGTGGGAGGGGGTGTGTGTGTGTGTGTGTGTGTGTGTGGGGGGGGGGGGGGGGGGGGTGGGGGGGGGCGGGATTACCGACAAATCCCCGCGAACTCCAGATGTTGCCGAGGCGGTGCCCGGCGAGGAAACATTGCCCATCCCCTGTAAACATCTGTCAAACAAAAGCTTCCAGTGCGCAAAAGACAGCCGCTTAGCCGGGGCAAAGTAGCACGACTGGGGAGGTCTCCTCCCCCTGCAGGCTCGCTGGTTGTTTAGGAGGAGCTCAGTGGTTTTTCGAGCGCTCGCTTGTTTATTCAACCGCAGATTGGCACTGGGCTGGCTGATTGGCTGCGGATCTAGTCAGGCGCCGCGGTCGACGGAAAGCGCCGGACCTCTGGACGCTCAGCCCGGCGCCTTCTCCCGGGATCCCAGGAGGTCCCACGCCGTTCCCCCGAGCCGGAAGTCGCGAGGCCAAGTTGGGTCACGACGTGCCCTGGGTGGGGACGATCCTATCTGTCCTTCCAGAGCCAGCCGAGGCACAATGGGTGCTCTGTCGCCCGCCTCCCCCCCCCCCCCCCCCCCCCCCCCCCCACCCCCTGGGCTCACGTCCCGGCCATGTTAGGTCATGCTGGTGTACGCTCAGCATGCCGCTCCCTGCGTGTTTGTGAGTGAGTGATGGAAATGGCAGTTGCCGCTGGGCTGCAGGCCTCCGCCGGGGCTGGAGGAGGGGGGGGGGGTAGAAGGGGGCCTGCGGGTGGCTCAGGCCCTGGGCTGGATCACATGTCCCCCTGCCATGTTTGTGTTAATTCGCTGGATGTAAACAAGGCGGCCTGTCTGCCTGCCTCTGTGTGTCCCCCCAGAGGACAGTGACAGGGAACAGGGGAGGGGGGGAGAGCCGATGCTCAGAGTGCGGATCACTGAGCAATGGCCGACCAGACAGACAGAAAGAGAGGGAGAGAGGGAGGAAGAGAGACCGGGCCGTCGGTGTTGCCACCAGATACGGGGCCGGCGAGCTGTCGGCTGACTGACAGGTTGCTCAGCCAAGGGGAAAGGCTGCTCCCACCCTCAGACCTCTGCTTGTCTCCGCCTCCTTATCGCACACCGTCTGGGCGGGTGCTGGTAAAACGCAGGCTGCGTTGTCAGTCCCAACCCCTACACTTCCGCGATGTCTGTCGAACTGTCAGCCATTGGACGGTGTTACTATCACTTTGGTAATAAGGTATGAAATGGATCGTCACCCACCCCCCACCACCACCCCACCCCCCCTGCTGGGAACGTCGCCCTTCTCAAGAGCAGAGCCCCGGAGCTCGTCACCTGCATCGGGTCCCGCTGGCCGTCTGCCGGCCGCCTGGGCCAGGCGGGGCTCGGGTTTCAGCCGGCCGGATGGCTGGCCACTAGGACGGTCCCCTCGGTTACGCTGCTTTGCGACCTCGCATGGCCAGACCCAGCCTCAATGAGGCCTCTGTCCTGGATGACACGGGCATGGAACCAGACACACACACACACACACACACACACACACACACACACACACACACACACACCACGGCAGGCAATCGGAGCTGTGGGAATGTTTCAGATCTGTGTGAGGGCTGATCACATGCTCTCCGACTGTTAGGGGAGGGAGGCCGAACAATGGCTTTTTGTTTGAATGTAAACTTGTGTAACTGTCTGGCTAATGCAGTCTGGGCTGGCGTGGTCCGCAAACACAGTCCTATGGTTCTTCACCAGCCGCCCCCGGAGCAAGGCTTGGCTGGGTACCCGTCCGACTTGGCAGGCGCTGTGGAAGGGCTTTCTGCATAGAATTACACCAACACACTAATACTTACACACACAAATGGGTAGACAATAGCAGAAGGTTTATTTAATGTTTTTGATGTCTG
>CM030177.1:5214403-5336903 GCA_017639675.1 Aplochiton taeniatus
CTTTTATTTCTGTTCACAGTAGTTTCCTGAACAAGTTTGAAGTTGTTCTCTAGCTAGAAACATGGGTCCCTGCTGATGTTTTTCATAACTACACTGACATTGTGTAATATCTTTTGAAGCGACATTAATGTAGCATTTATTCAAGTTTATGCAGGATATTGAGGGTTATAATGCAGTTATGAAACCATTTATCATAAATGCATGGATTATGTCAGGTTGACATTGAACATTATACAGCCACTTAAGTGTAAGCTCACCGCTTTGAGCTTGAAAATTGAATCACTTTGTCTTTTCTGATAGATGTTTAAACTAAACCACTGTTATGCTTGTTATGAAGCACTACGAATACTCAACAATACCTGCCATGAAGCCTACATACCAAGACACCATACTGTTTATAATAGCTTATAATCATTCTATATCCTGCATTTTACCGTTGACAATGCTATAACACGGTTATTGATCTGCTTTGCAGCGGTCAATCTGCATATTTGGTTCATAATGGCTCAAAAGTAACCTTCGAAAATGTTGCTTTATTAAGATATTACTGATTTGCTAAACTCGTGTGTCTGTGCCTGCTACGTTGGTCGCTCACTGTTGTCTTTGGTATCAGTATGGTTTTACATTGTGGAAGAGAAAAATATAATTATTGGTCCTACGTCGTGGGCCTAGAACTCCAATCTAGCCACGTCAACGGTTAATGTGCCAGGTCCGTGTGTGTGCGTGTGCGTGTGCGTGCGTGCGCGCTACCGTGTGTGTGTGCGCATGTGTTTCCATGCCCCTGTGTTGTCAGTGCTCCACTGGAGCAGGCACTTGCATGTTCAGCCTCTGTCTACAGGGGAGCCGGCAGAGAGTGGCAGCCTCGTTGTGGCCCCGTGCTCCTCCTGAAGGGCCCTGCAGTGTGTTGCGGCGGCCCTCTTTGTCTCCTTCATATTGCACTTGAGCGACCCGGCAGGGAATAACAAAGGCCTCCTATTCGCCGGAGCCTGATTGTAGTCATTAGGATGCACAGGCGCTCCCGGTGTGACAGGGCCCCTCTTCCGGGGATAGGGGCGCACACAGCGCCGACGCTCTCCTGTTTTTAATAACAATTATCTCAAATCGCTGCAATTAGCCCGCAGCTACAAGGAGATGGAGTGCAGGGGCAAGGGAGGAAGGGAGAGAGGGAGCGAGAGAGAGGGGGAGAGGGAGGGGAATGAGGGAGGTGAAGCTCGGAGTCAGTGAAGCTCAGAATGTCAGATCCCCTTTCACATGGAAAATTCAAGAGGGCCTTTGTGTCCATCAATTATTAGCGATGCAAGTTAAAAAGATCCATTGTGTATTTTTAATCAGAGCTTTATAGAGAATCTTTGAACGGATTCCCAGCCAGGCCCTGGGGCTGGAAACTGAAGTAACCCCTACTCCAGTCCACCCTCCCCTCCCCTTATTTTTTAAGGCTGAGCACAGAATTATTTGAGCTAAACGGTTTGCCCCGCCACACTGGCACAAAGGCCATAGAGACTGCCCCCCTGCACACCTTCCTAACCTTAGCCCTACCCTAACCATGCGGTTAGCATCAATCCACTGGTCTTTGAACTTCCCCAGGTATAAACAGACACACTTGGACATACTGTGTGCTATTAAACCGTACATACTACGCAGTATTTATGGGTTTACACAGACACACTTAGACATACTGTGTGCTATTAAACCGCACATACTATGCAGTATTTATGGGTTTACACACACACTTAGACATACTGTGTGCTATTAAACCGTACATACTACGCAGTATTTATGGGTTTACACAGACACACTTAGACATACTGTGTGCTAGTAAACTGTACATACTACGCAGTATTTATGGGTTTACAGAGACATACTTAGACATACTGTGTGCTAGTAAACCGCACATACTACACAGTATTTATGGGTTTACACAGACACACTTAGACATACTGTGTGCTAGTAAACCGTACATACTACGCAGTATTTATGGGTTTACACAGACACACTTAGACATGCTGTGTGCTAGTAAACCATACATACTACACAGTGTTTTGGGTTTACACAGACACACTTAGACATACTGTGTGCTATTAAACCGTACATACTACGCAGTATTTATGGGTTTACACAGACACACTTGGACATACTGTGTGCTATTAAACCGTACATACCACACAGTGTTTTGGGTTCACACAGACACACTTAGACATGCTGTGTGCTAGTAAACCATACATACTACACAGTGTTTTGGGTTTACACAGACACACTTAGACATACTGTGTGCTATTAAACCGTACATACTACGCAGTATTTATGGGTTTACACAGACACACTTGGACATACTGTGTGCTATTAAACCGTACATACCACACAGTGTTTTGGGTTCACACAGACACACTTAGACATACTGTGTGCTAGTAAACCATACATACTACACAGTATTTATCCCACTCAGAAACATCGTTGTCCTCCTTGGCCGCAGCACTGCTTGCTCTCTGCTCGAGAGTGATACGTCAGGCCAGTAGGCCTACCATTCCTCAAACACCGGCTGAACGAGGTCACGACCTAGCCATGTGCGTGTGAGACGGCGCGAGGTGCAAGGTGGAGCGACCTCACTTTGACCTCCCTTTAGCCCTCACAATAGCGTCTAAATGTCACGCCATGAAAATAACAACGCTCACTTGCTCATTGTTCCAACGGGTTCTACCCTTTCCTCTGCTCCTTTCCCCCCCTCCTCTGTGCTGACCATGTGTTGTCCTAGAGCACCACCTACAGGTCAGTGGTGGGATAGCGCGCCGGTCTGCTCCCAGCTGCTGCTCCTCTTTGAAAAAAGATAGCGTTCTGACACAAGCTGGGAAAAACGAAGGCTGGATAAAAAAAAATCTGCCGTCTACAAAAGGGCCGGGCTCATTGTTCATTCTTGTGGGACAGGGAGAGAACGCAGAGTGTGCATGAGAGAACCCAGCCCTCTCAGATTCCCTCCCTTTGTTCGAACCGCGCTAAATTATTTACCTGGGAGCCCAACATTTTGCTCTCAGGAATTTTAACATGAGCCCCCTGCGCTTGCTTGGTCTTTTCTACCTGCCTAAGAAGATCAGCTTACTTTCATGACGTGTAGCCCGCTGTAGAACATAGTGTGCTAGTAGACACACATGAAGAGAAACTGGGTTGGGGAGGGGGGTTGGGGGAGGGGGGGCATAGTTGAATAAATACAAAGCCTATGAAAATGCACTTTGCCTACTGTAGTTGTCACTTGTTTTTTGCGGTGCCTTTTTGCTCTCACTTGCTCTCCAGGGGTGAGTCTGCTGGGAAGTAAAAGCGATTCCCATTCGCACCCCCCAACACTTCAAGACACTTTTAAGTTTGTACCCAGCCGTGCGTGTTGTTCAACTTTATTGCCTTTTCCGTGGCTTTTGGGGTTGAAAATAAACCGCGCACTCTTCTCATTTGCATTCGGCACACTTCTCCATAATTCATAAAAGAAGTGCCTTTATAACAGTATAAATGCATGTGCGTGCAGGTTTGTGTGTTCCGGGCACATTGCATATGTTTATAGCTTTATATGAAAGTATGTTCATATAAAAGCTTAATATTGAATTGGGTGATAGTGGTAGGGCTGCCGATACACCGACTGAGGTTGAACGTGGCTTTGAGGACAATTATGTTTTTTTTTGGGGGGGGGGGGGGATCCACTAATGAGGTATTCCATCCTTGACAGGGTTTTATCATGTACTCTCTGTCAACCCATCTTACCTAAACAATTCCCCATGCTGTGTTTTGGGCCCTTGATGTGTCTGGAAAAGTTTGGAAGAATTTCTCAGGTTGGAGTCCTGGCTCTCATGTTTTGACTCCCTCAGTCTGGACTTGTTTACCTTTCTGGGTTGCCCTGAACTCTCAGTGATAGGACTCTATTGACGTTTCTTAAGGAAAATGAAAACATTGTTTTATTCGGGCACCACCTTACACCACTCATAGAACTTTGTGGGTTTACATAAGAAATACCATTAGCCAGCCCATATTACATCTTATGGGTTTACATAAGAAATACCATTAGCCAGCCCATATTACATCTTATGGGTTTACATAAGAAATACCATTAGCCAGCCCATATAACGTCTTATGCTTCTTATCTGTAAATCTCTTGGATTAGTAATGATACGATTGTGGTGACTTGACCAAAGGACAAACGCACGCACGCACGCACGCACGCACGCACGCACGCACGCACGCACGCACGCACACACCTCTTTATCACCAGTTAGTCATGTTCCCTTGCTGATAATGGGAACCCATGCAGTGGTTGAAGTTAATCTTATCAACCAGCATGGTGGACACAGTCTTGAGATGTGGGTTATCTACGCTTTTACTTCTCATTAGCTAAAGCGGGCTTTAATTACATGCGAGTGCCTCTTTGGCCAGTGCTTATGACGGCTCCATTGGTTTGGGCTGAGACGTGTGCGCCCCGGCTCCGGCCCCGGCCCCGGCCAGCTCTGCTCTCTGATAAGTGTGCCCTCTGTTTTACTTGCTGTTCAGGCACAGGTCGTTCTAGAGACAGGCTGTGGGTTCACAGTTATCTCCATTCCCTCCGCCGCAGTGACTAGTCAGAGACACAGCAGAAGGCCTGTGTTGTTCTCCCTGGCTTTCTTATGAGGCAGAAAGCCGCCTCGGGTTCTTATGCTACTTCTTTTAATGCAAGCAGAGTCGATTTGAAATGATTACGCCGCCAGCTCTGCCCCAGAAAGTGCCTCGAGTTTAAAGTTATAAACCCCTGAGCTGAGAACCTCATTTTCCTCGGCAAACTCCAAAGCCACAGGCAGACGCCCACTCCTGCCGCGGCGGCCTTTTAGATTGGTGTTTTATTCATTTTTGTGTGCTTTCACCAAAATTGCAGCACTGAGGGTCACGAAAATAATTTCTACTCTTTCCTTGGAGCAAAAGAGAAAAAAAAGAAAAGAAAGAAAAAAAGCTGTCCGCCCATTTTCACTTTCGCTGTGCCACAACCAGGGGCGAGTGAATATGGGAGACAAATGATTCGGTATCAGCTGTGATTTCCTCAATAGCCCAGCAGGGGTTTAGGAAGTGGGGCCGTGCGCTGCGGATCGGCGTGGCCCTAGAACAGCCGCCACGCTGTGAAAGAGATGGCTTTTCTCTGTGACAGTCCGACAGCGAGCCGCAGGTCTGCAAATGAAAAAAGAAAAAAAGAAAAAAGAGAAGAAATGTCGCCTTCACAGACTCAGGCCCCTGTTGCCTGCCTGTGCATGTCTGCTGCTGTGTTGTGTGTGTGTGTGTGTGTGTGCGTGTGTGCATGTGCGTGCGTGTGCGTGTGTGAGTGTGCAATGGATAAACAGACAAAGAGCTACGAATAATTCCCCCCCCCCCCCCCCCCCCACAAAAAGAAAAAAAAACATCTGCTTTTATGTTCTGCTGTTCGTGAATTCATCAGGCCCCCCCGGGCGCCACTGGTGATTTATAAATCTATGCAGCCCGTCTGATGTGGATGTGTAAACTCTGCGTAGGGTTATGGATGGCTGTGCAGACAGATTGTTTGCTCGGTGCCCGCCAGGCTCCCCGTGGGGTGGCACTCGGCTGGCTTCGTCACACGTCGTTTTTCGGGAGGAGAACCACCGGGCTCCGGATTAGGAGGCCGACGGTGTCGTCCTGGGCAGGGGGGCTGAGCTCGGAGGGCCGCCGTGCGTTCCGGCCGCTAGTTAGTCAGTCAGACAGTGGGGCGGCCCTCCCTCTGCTCCTCCAAGACCCTGTTTAACAGGCCCGCGGCTTACTCGCTAATACCTGGCTGGAGGAATCGGGGGGCGGGGGCTCAGCTTTTAGCGTTCATCCCCGCTGACAGTGTATCAGGCAGGCAGCCTGCCAGACGGCTGCACCCCGCTTGTTAGCCCTGTCTGGATCAGCCTGAGCCCTCTGCCTGATGCCAATGCCCAGTGAGAAAGGTTACGGGGGAGATTAGCAGGTTGGGCTGGAGGCATTCGGCGGCGTGGCCCCGTCCGGCCTGGGAGCGGCCCTGCTTTCCCAGCCTCTGCTCTTTTTTCTCACCAACGGAGGACGGGCCACCGAGGAGGCACGTGCAGTAGGTGGAGCTCTTGTGTTGGATTACGATGTTGCCGCTCAACCCACCTGCCGGTGGAGGGCAGGCCGGCCCTGCATGTCGTCCTCCTTTCCTGTGTGGGTGCATGGGCGTGGGTGCGCACGCGTGTGTGTGTGTGCGCGTGTGCGTGTGTGTGTGTGCGTGTATGTTTTTGTGTGCTGATCATTTTCACTGATGATGAAAACAGCATCTGTGCAAAGATGGCATATTATTATAATAGATTTACATGCTCTCCACATACATAAACCAGCCCTGACATACAAACACATTTTTCCTGTAGAGCTAATTGACAGCTCTTGATGGGTGGTGAAACCCTGCCAACTGTTAATGTTTACATTGGAGCCTATTAGAAATTGTAATGGGTGTATTATGCTTTCCAGCTGGGGATTTTCTGCGTTCCCTTGTGTGCTTGTTTGTGTGTGCCTGGCTGTGCGTGCGTGCGTGTGCGTGTGTGTGTGAGCGTCTGTGCGTTTTATTTACTACCTGCAACCACATGCCACCTTTCTCTCCCTGCTCCTTGACACCTTCATGCACAGGAACAAACATAAATGTCTCCCCACAATCTCTCTTCCAACTGCCTGTGTTCCCTCCCTCTCCCCACCCTCTCCTCCCTGCAATCTACCGCAGGCCCTCCATCTCTCCGGCCTGTCAGCGTGCTTTTTCATTTGGCTTGTTGCTACAGGGGCTCGGCGCTGGCAGATTACAACTCGGCAGCCAGTCATTTTCGATTTATCTGAGCCCCCTCCTATCGGGCCCCCCCCCCCCCCCCTTCGCCTGCCAAGCTCACTCCCCGGCCAGCATCAATCCAGACACACGGCAGTACCTCAGGACCCCCCCCCCCCCCCGTTTCATTCCCCCTCCCTGTCTTCCTCCTTTCGATTGGCGAGAAAATGTAGCTCGCAAGTCCTGAGACAAAAAAGAAATATTGTGGCAGGGGAAGCATTTAAGTTAGAAGAGGCAGCCAGGGCTGTATTATTACTTAGGCCTCTGTCACCGGTGATGACCCGGGAGAGTGGAGAATATCGATCGCGTGTCACTCAAGGCATTCAGCAGATTGCATTGACAAAGCTTGTCGGGGCCTTTAATAGCAAGGTTAGCAGCCTTGGCCGGGGCCCAGGAGAGAACTATGACTGTGCCCCATTACATGGTGGCTTTTAACCGTTCCCCAGGCCCAGACAGTGGATTGATAACAGTAAGGAAGTAATTTTACTCTCATAATTGCCTTCCTGTGGTTGACATTTTGTGGCCCTAAGAGCCTGTAAAAGAAAAGAAAAAAAGAAAACTTTCCGAGCAGCGGAGGAAGAGAGCCAGCATTGTTTGGATGCGCTTTAAGAAGAAGGGGGGAAAAAACACATCACAAAGATGTGGTACACCAAACCAAACATGACGGATGAAAAGAGGGATAAGTGTGATTTATAGCTGGAAGGAGGTCCATTATTTGCGAGAGGAAACCCAGACCAAAACAAAAACAGAGTGAGGGCATGTCGTGCAAAGAGGGTCACGGAGAATTTACTATTTATTCTGCCCTGCCAAGATTTCAGATAGCCTTTGCACAAGGCTTAAATAAAAAGAAAAGGAGGAAAAAAAGAAAAAGTAATTCTGAAGGTAAATAAGAGTGCTGAAGATCCTAACTAGTCATTTTTGTTGCCAAGTGATGTGGAACTGGCGCTGAAACGTAACGGGTCCCCTGTGTGTTGTAATTTGTCTCGGACACAGGTGGGGAAGCTATTTCAGACCTGCGCCAACAGTGGTAGGTGCTGCTGACAGATCTTGGATGACGACTAGCTATTTTGAGCAGCATGTAAATCATACAGACTGAAACGATTCTCTTCCAACGAGTCCGGAGTTTTTATTTTGAACTGTTGGGAGTTATTGCTGCTGGGGGAAAAAAATCTAAATAGTTTGACAGCGTTCCCACTGCCAGTAACACCATCATTCATTTATCTACTTCATGGCATGATGGAATGCCTAGTTTTTCAGTAATAAAAAGTCTGTTCCCAAAACAATAACAGCTTTCAACTATCTGTATTTTGCACCTGATGTCTTGTCAGTGCAAACCGCCAAGAACAGCAAGTTCCCTTCAAGGGTTAGCGGTCTGAACAAGGAACAGAGATATTATTGAGAGAAGGTTCAAAAATGTGAGGAATGCTCTTTCTGAAAGCCAGTGCTCCCTACCTCTCAGTCCATGAGGGCCACATTCCAGCTACACTGTTATGGCCAGCGGCATAAAAGGGTAATGAGTTCACCATTAATGTGATTACATTGTAATCTTAATGGTCATATTCTGCCTTCATCCTGGCTACCTGCCTGGGATCATTCATCAGGAATGCGAACTGTAACTGATGTTCTGTTTTGCGACATGTATTTGTTCATGGGTCATTTTCTGTAACTAGAGGGCTAATCATTTGGTTTACTATAGCACGTTGCCAAAACACAGTTCTGTCAAGAGGGAACACTTGTCGGTTTTAACATAACATTTTTTTGTCGGTCTTTATGATTCGTTTCAGGCTGACCTCTAGGCAAGGCCTTGTTTGCTTCTGACTGGGTGCTGTGTCACACTGGCCGATTCGCGTGGTGACCGCACCGCGTATGAAAGGCAGGCCTGTGTTCTAGCCAGTGTAGTTCTAGACAGAGGGTGTAAGAGTACAGCTTTGGAGTAGGCTGAGGTGTTTAGACCACCGTTTCGATCAGAACGTAGGCTTTGTTTACCTAGCATGTCGCTTCAAGTCAAAGGTCAGATGGGCAACGATCAAGGTTGAAGTCACCTAGGAACACAGTTGGTGCAGTGCTGGAAGATAAGCTAATGTGTCCTTGGATATAAGCCAGGCTAATGAGAACACATTTACCAGTGTGTGTGGAATTGTCCTTCCAAACCCATTTGGACTCTTGGCTCGGCTCCTATAAATACATTGGAACATTAGTACCATCTAGTTTCACATTTTCTACCCACAGATTCCATGAAGTCATCTAAATTAGGGTGTTTACAGCAGGAGTTAGTGACAGCAGCTGCCTTGGACAGGCACCCTGTGGGTTAACCCAAATGGAACTGTATTTTCTCTATACTGGGAGCGTTTACAGTCTACCCTAATCCCTGAAGCTGCAGCAAAATGGAGCTTAACACTGGTAAGGTGAGACGGACACAGCCTAGCCACAACATGGCGTCTGACGGACCGGCAGCCTGTTCCACTAAAAGGGAATGTTCACCTGCTGGCCAGAGATCAGCCCGGATCAAATGTCTAGCAACTCTGCCTTGAACACCACGGGCTCCGGTTCCAGGATTCATAGGTTAATGAGTGAACGCTGACAACAGACCAGATCCTAATGGCTGCTGGCGTCGGAGGACTCACAGTGGCATATGGCAGCAGGGGGATGTGATGCAACTAGGTGGATGATCTCAGAAGCAGATAATTGGTGTCCAAAGCCAATTTGGCGGTTGTCAAACTCATTTTCCTAATCCAGCTGACTCTTAACTAAACGGTGGTATGGTAACTGAGATGCTGTCTATTTCTGGGGTGCCAGACACAATCGTCAGACTTTTTTTTGTTGTACTTTTGGTCAATGTGTTAAGCAACATTTAAAAAGTTGTGATTTCCTTTGTTCTTTCATATTGCAATGTAACATCCTTTGACTAGTCTGAACTTGAACTGAAGCCATTTCTATGTCTGAAAAACTCTGGAACCGGTTCAAAGGGGCTGCATCAGTGCCGTGTTTCATTAGGCATAGGTATTATTAGGCTAGAGTGGGCACAGAATTCAATTACAGTCATTTTGCACTAAACTGTTTGCAAGTGGCTGTAAATGGACTCAAATTGTGTGTTTATTGTTTGCCCTTTGTGTTAAAGGCTTTTAGCGAAATCGTTTTAAGTGAATCTCCATTATAAATCGTTCTCGGCTTATTTACTGCATTACAATCCCTCCTGTGAGATTTTCCTGCCTGAGGGTCTGATTTAATAGCACCACAAAGACCTATTTAGGTTCTCTCTTCAATAGCCGGTCAGGCAGCGGCACTCACGCCATTTTGCAGACACGTGTGTCTTCCTCCCTTTTGCATTTTCCAATCTTCTCTTTACTGTGGCGCATCACCTCTATTCCTGTAACACATATGAAAAGAGAAAAGAAAAAAGAAACAACCTCTCTCCCCAAACTGGAAGCGTTTGTTTATCATATTACTGCCACACATGAGCCTCGCACAAGGCTTGACCTGGTGTTAAGTGTCCGCGCTAAATTTCATTGCCTCCATCTACTGGAAGGCCTGCCAATATACTGGCAGTGAATTCCTGGAGGAAAATAAATGGCAGTAAAAAAAAAAAAGAGAAATGATAGCCCCTGCAAGCCGACAGGAGAAGCCTTTTCCTCGTCACTTCTCTCTCTCTCTCTCTCTCTTTTTTTTTCCCCCCTCTTCTTTTCTTTCTCGAACTCTCTTCGTCGAAGCTGCCCAGCTCAGGGAGCTATGACTTGGCACAGAGGCTGCGGCTTAGCGAGGAGGGCTAACTGGAATCTGATATTGGTGTAACGAGTCTGTGGCAGAGATCGGGGGCTGGGGAATAATGTCATTAATTGCGCGCAAATTTCCGTTGATGAATAGTGATGGGGTGATAAACGTTCAAATGAGCAGCCTTGCCCTTCTTCTTGCGGCCGCGCGGCGGAGGCGTCCCGGCCTGGGCGTCTGCCGCAGCCATCGTGCACTGCGTTTTCTGTTGCGGCTGTCGACTCTTACGGCGGTGTGGGAGGGGGGGTGGAGCCCCGACATGGGGAAGTGTGAAGGAGAGTTATTTGATAGCCACAGCGGGGTGCCATAACAAGGTGTTCTGATATGATCGGAGGGAGTGGAAGGCTCACACTGCTCTTATTATCCTCTTCCACCTGCTCAGTTCATTATTAAATCTGGGAATTGTCCCCATAACTCAATGCACCAGACTACAGTATTATGTGGCCATTTGCGCGGAGGAAAAAAGATGATTGCAATGAACGGCGAGAGGATGGATGTTAAAAGCATATTGATTCGTTTGTAATGTCGTCATAGATCACGTATTTATGGCTGTGCATAAATGCAGCCTCCGGCTCCAAACCCCCTCTCCCCCCGGCCGCCTCCCACCTCCCTCCCTCCCTCCCCCCCTCCCTCCCCCCTCCCTCCTGTAAGCCTGTGGTTGAGTAAATGGAGCCCTTAGTATGAATGATGAGATCAAGACGGCGCCCCTAACCTGCTTCCCCGTCCCCCGCTCCCACTGCCTCCGTTTCCCAGTCCTCCTGTTTGCCGGTAAGGCTGCCTTGGGGGGTGGTCCCCAGTGGCTCCACGTCGTCACTCGGCTTCCCGTTCTGCCGCAGACACTCCGACCCCCCCCACCCCCTCCCCCCCCCTGTGGCCGAAGCTTGTCCATGGGGCTGGGCGTAGGCATTAGACCCAGCCCATCGCCCTTCCACCATAACAACGTGACAAGGTCACCAGACGTCGCTTCCGCGCAAGGGTGCCGCGGAGGTGCGAGGGGAACGGAGCGTTTCCATGGCAATCACACCCGCGGAAATGTGAGATACTGATGAGAACAGCCGCGCTGCCAAACCGTGTGTGACAGCCAGGCGAGAGCCAGACCAGAGGCTTTTGGGGTGAATATGCCAAGAATGCACAATGCACAAGAATGCACAATGCACAACCCCCCCCCCCCCCCCCCCTAAAAAACAATGTAGTCATGCTAACAGATGCACAGATGAATGCATTAAGTGTTAATTTAACCATGTCTGCCCTGCGTGACACGCACAGACCAAACGGTAAACAAAAATGGGTGGTATGAGCAGGCCACTGATGCTAAGTGGCAGGCTGAGGCAGGGGCTGTGGGTGGGCGGGGGGGCGGGCTTATGAAACCGGAGGGGACGCGGGGCGCCTGTCTGTGACGGTTAGAGAAGCCGCTGCTCGGAGCCAAACGCAGGGTCAGGGCCGGGCCACACGGGTTGGCACGGCGACACATTGGCTGTCGGAAAGATGAAGCACAGTGCTCGCCAGCCCCTTACTGGCCCCGATGGCCCACGAGTCTTCCTTTCACATGACATCGTCGTCACCGAGAGCTGGCCACACAGTGACCAGGCCCAACATTTTCCGACTGCTGCCGCCCGCCCGCCCAAGGTGTGCTCTGCAGTTCCTCACCACGGGGCTGATGGGAACGGAAGTCTGATGGGAAATACCATGGAGGCAGCATGTTTTAGATTGGTGCATTGTCGTTATGGAAACTGAGGGAAATGCGCAGACAGTGAGATATGCTTGATTGTAGCGGTGCTGCTTTGCATCGGTTTGTCCTAGAGCCGTGCAATAATTCCTGTGTGGACCAATTTAATCTAGGTGCTCACTTTAACTGCTGCGCTGTACAGCTCTTTGCATGTTGATAGACCTCCAATATAAACCCCTGAAGGTAGCATAAAGACCATATTCAAAGTATAGTCACTTTGAAGCCAAGGGAAATCGACAGTGCACCCGAAAGAAGAATTTATTTTATGCAGCCTAGCTAGCAAGTGGATTATCTATAAAACTTTCATGGTACTCCCTCAGTGGCAAGCACTCATAAAACTTCCCAAATGAGGGACTTGTTAATTCACTTGTTAAAGCAAATTAAAAATGTATAAGCGCTTTTAGGTAAATGAGATCCTCTTTCATTGCAGCCCCTAGCGGGATTCACTCTGTTGGATCCTGGGAGGACAGGTTAACTGTTCTGAAAGCCGCAGAAGAACAATAAAAGCTGTTTAAATTGTTCCCGGTTCTATTACTGCCGAGTTCCGCAGCTGCTGTTGTGCGTAACTAAGGGAAACCAGGAGCCGATAGCAACGGAATCCCACAGAGACTGGTACAGAAATCCGAGCCTTGTTTTTCATGTGAGGTGGGGTCAGTTGCTCTGGCGGGGGGGGGGGTCTGACGACGGCTGTTTAAAATGCGTGTGTGGTTACAAAAATTAGCAGGCCCCCTTTTGGGTTTGATTGTATTGTGTTTTCTCATCTAGCCCCTGGGAATAGGTCGATACACTTGTAATGTCCTCCCACGGCATTTGGCAAGGCACTTCCCAGCAATTCGGGAAGGGAAAATAATTGACTCTGCGTGTGAGTGATAATCCTATAAAACCATCAAAGGCTGTCTTCAGCCTCTGTCTTTGAGGTAATTCTGAGCTCGCTTGCGTTCCAACTTCAGACAGCGCTGATATTATGGGTTAAAGTGCCAGGTTGATTGACCAGACAATTTCTTAGAGAAAGCTGTGTACGACTTCTGTTTGTTTCTTTTTGTCAGCGTATCGTCCACTTCTGTGAAGATATTTGTATCGTTAAGGTTGTTAGTTCTCCTAATTCGGGGTAACTTTGAGATGTTAGTGGCGGTTTAACGTTACCTCTGGTATTACATGCAACCACTCATACAACATACTTTGAATCTAGCTATTCGTGTTCCCATTACATTTAAGGACAGAGCTCTACCTCATCAAACACTGGAGACAGATTAACATTATTTACTGCTCTATGAACAAGGTTTGATTGTAATTCTTTCTGGGCTGTATGAGATTATATGTGCATGAATTGGGTTTTCACCGGTGGATAAAGGACAGCTACACTTACAATAGGACACTGTTGATCTAGACCTGTCTAGCTATATGCACTTCCTTTTACACTACTGGGAATCAATAAATGGTAACCAATGGAGATAGAGCTACATTTCTTACAGGGCTTTACATTCTATTAAGTCTAGAAATCATGGAGTTTTATGAAATGACCACATCAGAGATGTGACAGAATGAGTTTAACAGTTTGGTGGTTAGGGACATTCTCTACCAAAGCATAAGGCTTACGAACGATTGAAAACAGTTGCTAATTCTATACTCCAATAAATTCTGTCTGGGAAGAAAAGGAAAAAATGTTCCCTCTAACGTCGAACAGATTGTTGGAAAACAAGACCTTACTGTATTGAAATTGATGGCAGATGCACTAACTCATAGTTTAAATGTTTCATTAGATGCTAATGTCTCACAGTGCTTTTAATTGTTGTGAAATTCGCCTCTGGAATGTGAAAACCATCTGTTTGTTATCTTCCTGCAGGGCTACGCTTTAGCCAAGCTGCGCTGATCAGGTCATTAAAGGAATGCATTCTTACGCTTCAACCTGCCTCGTAATGAATGGGTTTACATTACTGTACAAGCTCGCGGCGTCCATTTTGGGCAGCTACACGCAGTCCGAGACCCCCGATCCGTCTTCTCCTTGTATCTTTCATCAGCCTTGGCTGAATAAATTCCATAGAGTCCAGTGATGCTCACTGTAGGAAGAGAGACTAGAAAGGGTATAAAAGGCAATTAAGTGATGAAATGATCTTTCCCCACAAGTAACGAGAGAGCGGGATCAGGCCAGTGCTTCAGACCAGGCTTTCAACATGCACATTGTGACTGCTGTCTGCCTCAGATTTATCCTCTAAGGGCGGCTATTAAATCTCGGCTCAACTTTTTGATGGGGGTTATTTATTGTGACCAGTAGCCTTTCGTCGTTCATTTAACACGGCATAAAAAAAAGAGGTCCGCCGTGCCAACAAGCCACACCTCCGAAAAGGGAATGGTGACAAAAACCGCAATTCTCTGATGTCGTTTAAAGAGCTCTGAGAGAAATTAGCGGAGGGACACATTAGCAAAACGACTGTGTAATTGGGCCCTGGCGATGTAATATGCTTGCCCTGAAACACAGAGCTCATCTTTATTGGCAGTGCTCTTCACACATTATGCCAAGGTAAATTTACTTAAGATACTTGCTTTCAGAGAGTACCTTTCCACCGGTTACCTAGGATAGAGAATGTGCTCGAGACTCTCACTTATTAGTTAACATCGAGGCAACAGTCATTTTAATGTCACCTTAATCCACTTCAAATTAGCGAAGTCAAACTATAGCTTTGATGGTAATAGCCTATTGTATTGAGCGAGTGTGTGTGTGCATGGGTGGGTTGAGTGTGTGGGTCGGTGTGGGTGGTTGCACGCGGATGGGGGTGTGAGGTCCACAGGGCTGCCTGTAGGGACAATGACTAGCTGGGGTAATGAACATTATAGGTCAACATGTTTTGAAGAGGACTCGCAGTCGAGGGCACAAACACTCCTCCCTCTCCCCCCTTTCAACTCCCTTCAGAGACATTGGCATTTCACAAGGAAAGAAGAAATAGTTGTCGGGAAAAAAAATTAAAACGTGTCGGAGGTAATTTGTATTCCCGTTGCGATATGTCGGCCTGCCTATCTCTACGGGGCCGTGTGTGCCCTCCAGCCCTGTCTTGTGTGGCCCAGCCTTCTTCGCTCCGCTCGTCTCCTCCACACGCTCAGGCCCAGGAGGCATTCCCCTAGCCCTGCCTCTCTTATCTTGCCCAGCACTCTGGCTAGCCCACCGCCTCTTCTCAACCCCCCCCCCCCCCCCCCCCCCCCCAGCCCCCACCATGCAATTCTCCCAAGGAAAGGCTTCCTTTGACTGCGCTAATAGCTACAGAAAGGGGAACACTTTCGTTTTAATTGCACGCTTTCAATCAAGGGCTCGGTAGGCATTCCCTCATCCTGCCTGCTTTCCATCCCCAAAATGATAGCCTGCCCCAGAGCGGGGACTAAAAAACACAGGGTACGTGTATAAAATGTCTCGTGTAGTGACTCTCCACTTAAAGAATATGGGGCCGAGAGAGAGAGAAAGAGCCAAACTCTCGTCAGCCCAGAGGCCAAGCGCTCCGTGTGAGAGCCATGTTCTGCTTTAGCTATTAGTTGTCATCACTGCCGTTTATGACTCCGCGCCGGCCCGTAAAGCAGGGTTTTATGTGCTTTGAAATAAAGCCTGTCTCACTTGGCAGGTCCGGCCCAGTTGGGTCTGGTCTGGTCCGGTCCGGAAAGAACAATGAGGATGCTTCAGAGGACATAAAGCCCAGACATGGAGCTGGATGGACCGCTCCAATCCCCCCTGAGCGAGGGTCCCGTTGTTCCGCAGAATTCTGACGGGCTCAGATGTTTCTCGGATCGTGTATCCTCCCCTTTGCTCTTTATTTTTTTTGGTGGGTACTTTTATTTTGTAAACTTCATCCATGCCTCTGACTGGGCGCCTGTCATGTGACACCCGCTGAGCTCCTGCAGCCTCAGCGTGGGGCGACCCCGCTCGGAAAAGAGAGCGGGGCGTTTGAAGATTTGGGGAAAAGCCACGGCGCGTCCGCTCCCCTCTCCCGAGGCGGCTGGGAATTCCCCCCCGCTGCGAGATCAGATGGCGGCCGTCGTTGGCGGGCAGAGTGCCCGTGTCTGGCTCGGGAGCCCCGTAAACACGGCCGCCTCCCACTCGCAGCGCCGCGGTCCCTGCCAGCTCGCGCGGATTCACGAAGAACTTCTGCCGGTCGGCTTCTCCTGCCAATGTTATCGACGCAAAGCGGAGACCTGCCGCCTTGCCAGCCACCTCAAGTATGTTTACGAGTTTTTTCTGAGTGTGTGTGTGTGTGTGTGTGTGTGTTCTGTATTTCAGCTGAAGCCGGGCCAGAACAACTGTAAGGGCAGTGACAGCGAGAGTGCCAGTGGATGCTCCAAGCCCTCCATGAGGAGCAGCTCCCGAGACAGACTCACTGACGTAAGTAGGCCGGATAGCACACTATACATGCTCTGACACTAAGGGGTTAACCAAACTATTTTCAGGGCATGCTACAGTAAGTTCATTCATGAATCAACAGTATTCGTTTTTTTCTAAATAATACCGGTTAACACAGATTCCATTGACTCATTTGAGCTCAATTCTACATTTGTCGACATGTTGTTTCTCTTGAAACACGTTGTTCCTCACAGTTCCACACAGTGAAGTCTGCAGAAAATAGGGCTTGCTGTTTATTTTTCTGTCAAGTATGTGACATTTCATTGAGGCTAAATACCTGTGGCCTTACACCTGGGTTACAAAAAACTGAAGGTAAGTACCGATACAGTGGAATTTAAATAGTCCCTGCACCAGTATATAGTGATGAGAGGCTTATGAGAGCTCACGCTCTCCGACGGGCTGTTGTTTTCAAAACGGCCTCAAGTGAAAAGCATATTTTGTTCCCGGAAACCATATTCTGGAATACATCGTCAGGGCGTCCTCTTCTATCTCCTGTTTTTCAGTTCTGTAGAAAGACCCAGACCAGTGTGTAACGACACCTAAAGGAAGATGTGTCCTTCTGTCAGTCTGTGACTGTGAAGCTCTGAGTCATGAGATGAGCAGGCCGAGGGAGCTGTGTGAAGAGCTGCCAGCTAGTGGACCCCCTGCCCTATGATTTGTGTAGGGAATCCACAGTGCAGCTATCCCATATCTGCTCATTATTAAAGCTGTCAGTCCAAAGGCTAGCGAGGGTTTGAGAAAGACAGGGTCGAGCAAGCGAAGCAAAAACGATTCGCCGTGTAGCTATATGATGCTTGGCCAGGCATGAAATGAAATAAGTAATTTGATGTTGATGTGAGAAATTGAAATGATACCTGCTGCTGTTCGTCAAACGGCATTGTTGTACATCAAGGCTGTGGATTGATAGGACGAGCAAGACAAACATTGGGGAAAGGATTGAATTCTGGACACGTCAGCCTTGGCAACAATGATCGATATCCACAGCTGTGACTGCCCGTAGAGAATGAACACAAGCTTTGTATTTGTGATCACTTAAAGTACTGTATGCCTGCTGAATAGCAGTAAACTAGCGCGGGCCAACACACAGTGGTGCTTTGGATGATCAGAGAAAACAAACACACGCTGTGTAATGGCCTTGTTCAGGTTTTTTTTTTTTTGTATGTTCTTCTCCTGAAGCAAAGTCCTTTCAGAATACAATCAGACACGGCACTATTGAAATTGATGGTTTGTGTATTTATGTCTTTTTTACGTCAGCTTAATTCCACAGTCTTAAGTATCTTGAAGAGATGCTTATTACTTGCTCAAGGCAATTGAGCTTGGCTAGCGCCCAGGGCCTAATCCTTTACTCCTTTCAGATCATGAGTCATCACAATTATTTGTTTTGACTCAGAGCAATGAAATTTTCTTCATGTGATCTATCAGTAATTGCAGCAAAGGCAGTTTAATTGCCTGGTTAAGGATCGGGTGCCTTTTTCAGTATTGTGTCACTTACCAACATCCTCTTCAACTCAAACACTCAAGTACGCCCACTGGAAAAGAACCTTTTCATATCGTCTTGGAATAATTTCTCGTTTTCATCTCGTAAATATGTTTTAAAGCACCAATTTCCTCTCCGCGATCCCTTCCCCTCAAGCTGGCCTATTCCACCTCTGTGAGGCCAGCAGCCCAGTCCCCCAGACCGTCTGGCCTGACCCACCGGCCCACTGGAAGCTGCTCCGCCCGTCTGAGGGGAGCCGCTGAAAGCTGGGCTGCGTGAGGACAGCGTTTTAGCCAGCCGGGCCACTTAGAGAGGCATGCTGTAAGAGGGCCCATTTCAAGTCCCCGCGGAACCCTGAACCAGTCCCCTCTGGCCACTCTGTAAAAACCCACTTCACACCTCGCAGGAAGCGCCAGCCGGGGCTTATGTAGCAGGGCCACTTCCACGAGGAGGTGAGGGAGAAGGAGGGGGTCAGAGCAGGATTTGGGAGGGGGAGGAGAGGAGGTATTTGGCACTGGACACTTTAAGAAATAAAGATAGCAGGATCAGGGGGAAAGGATACAGAGTGTTTGGGATCAGGGCAGTGCCCTCAGTGGAATAAGGGGCCTCATTAGAATTGACTGCTGCTACCGGTTGAGGTAGGACGTAAAGGAACAATATCGTGGAAAGCTCAGACGTAACTTTTCTGAATTCATCGACAAAATCTGAACGCTCATGCCCTTGATACCCTCAATGAGCTCAAGTAAATTGTATTCTCCAAGATATAAACATTTTAAGTTTATTGTGGTAGAGAAATGGGCCTTACATGAACTTTTTGGGTCAGCAAAGATATATTCTTCTTTACTTGATTAGGCTATATTGCTTGCAATATTCAGGGTACCAACCCCAAAACAATAACTGTAACTTTTTCTTAATTTTTCTACCTTACATTGTGCCTCAAATTAAATGTAGTGAGGATATAGAACAGACATCGTCACATTGTATATATTTCATCAGTCTAGCCTGAATGTATTATGTTTTCCTCATGGGTAAAATATAGACTCATTAACGGGCCAAGTCCTACAGCAACCTGCTTTTAGACTACACACACCTACACAAACACGCACACACAAACACACGCGCAGATGATCATTGTATAACCCGCGCATCAAACCGTTATTAATCTTACGAAGCAGTGAGGAGCATGGGCTCGGATTCACCCCTACCATTCGTTAGAAGCCAACAGTTTGCTAATGATGTCTGCTCTGGGCCTTGCCGTTCCCTCCCTTTGCCCCCTGACTCTGTTCTAATGAAACAGATAAGCCCAGTTTGCTGGCCTTGCCCTGCCTTGGAGGGGGAGGGGGGTCAGAGGAGGTCAGCCTAGCCTTGCTGTCTTTTTATTCTCGCTTCTATTTCTGCTGCCCTCCTCCCTCCGTCCGGCCAGCTCATTAAGGTCTACAAATCGCACATCAGCCTGGCTGTGTTCGCCTTAACCCTAAACCCGAGCTAAATTGGCAGGCTCTGCGGCATTTTGCTCTAAAGCGCCCGGTCCCCTTTTGGGAGCGTTTGAAGCCGCCAAGGCAGGCCTTACCACCGCCACCACTGTCTCCCCTCACACCCCCTCCCTCTCTCCACACCCCCTCCCCTCTCCACACCCCCTCCACCTCTCCTCCTTCCGTCTGGGTGGCAGGGAAGGCAGGCAGCCGTCCTGGGCACGGGGAGTCTGCTCCATTGGGGTGGGCGGGGAGCCCAGGATGAATCACTCGTGTTTAGTCTCTGCGGCAAGGGGTGAAATGCCATCATTACCCGGCTGCCTATCAAATAAATTGGCAATTATGGGCCTTGGAATGCGAGTAAACAGCACGTTACTGCATTTTTTCCACCCAAGGCCCTTGATGAGAGGCGGGCAACGAGAGACAGGGCTGGGAGCACTGGGTGTCAGGGCCTGCCAGTCAACGAGCAGTCATGCTGATGAGACGCGTAAGGAACTGGCTCTAATAATTATGGCCCAAATATGGCAACGGGAAATGCATAGTTTATGGAATAGGTGAATCGAATCACTCATTTGCCATTTGGTCTCCTTTGTGGTGGCTATTTAAGAAGCCACATCCCACCTTGTAAATTACTTTGCCGGAAATTATGTTTTTTCTTCCTTCTTCCCTGGAGTGTTTTTCCTAGACTGTATCAACGGTACCCTTAATCAGAGTGAAGCAATGCGTCATGCGTGGAGCATTTCAATATCTGGCGTTTTTACCCTCTAAAGTCTAGTATACCTTCCATCTGCTAGGCCTATTGGCAGCTTGAAAGGGAAACAGTCTGTAAAACTGTTATTAAAACCGGTGGCTGATGATTGTGGCTTAAAACACCTCTTTTAAGAAGGTTTCCAACAAATATGAAAAATGTTAAAATGGTGGGTTTCTCTGAAATACATCTACCCACGGCCAACTTTTATGTGAGAAATGTATCTCTCCCTGTGCTGATTTTCTTTACAACTTGCCGACTAATGAAACATCTGGAGGTGATATTGAAACAGTCTGGGCCGTAACGTCCTGGCTCCCCGAGTAGTTTTCAGCCCAAGTGGGCCTAAAGCCTCCCTAACGACTGCTAAAGCTGAAGCCTTCCATTAGTGGCTTTCTGATTAATACTTAACAGTCTATTTGGAATGCTTCGAGCATGAAGGAAGCCATTCCGAAAGCTCAAATGACCGCGTTCGAGAAACCGATGAATGCCATATAATAGAGCTGTTTTAACCGATCACCGTTATTATTTAATTTGCCGTAACATACGAGGAAACCGCACCATTTCGCTGGTATTTTGTTTTGAACCTCGGGGTACTTGCGAGCCCTGGGGGACTGCCCTCCCCGTGATCTCTGTCTGAAAAGGGCTCCGAGGCCTCCTGTGGAGCTGCTCGTAGAATCCGGTCAGCTCGGGTTTCCATGACTCTCTGCCTATATCCCACCACCTCACTAGGCATTGCGATGACGCCCTGACACCGCAAATGAGGTCCCAGTCCCCCGACAAGGCCAGACACGATGGTCAATTTGCCCAGACATGGCACGTGTAATTGCCTGCATCAATTATCCGCTGTGCGCTTTGTATAATTTGAAATGTTCCTTATTGGAGACGAGTGTTTCGCTACGGATGTGGGAATGCCGTACCTATAATTAGCTCGTTATCGCCGCATCCTACTTCCAGCTCAGCCCCCTGATGGCTGCTCAATGTGGAGGAGACTCGAGGCAACGATGGCAGGGTAGCTTTCTAGATCCACCTTCGTGACTTCACTGTGAGTTATCTTGGCCCTTATGAATCTCTGGTATTGTAGCTTATGATCAGCTATTTACCATAGCTTTTTGGCTAGGAAGACACATTTTAGAACTCGATCTTGCACGCTTCTTGTTCCCCTGGTTTTCCACGTCAGTGGAACGGGCGGACGAGGAGACGAGTCATCTCCCGTTGGCCTCTCAAGCGGCCTGACGCAAAGACTTGTCTCCCAAGGAACTGCGGAGACGTGGCCCTCGCCACCTCTGGCGTTCCCAGATCCGAGCCCTCGCTGTCCGTTCCGTCTCCCTCTCGCTCCCCCTGTCATCGGAGGCCCGGAGTCTCAGTGTCAGGAACAGATGGTGACACTTTGTGACACGGCGGCCGGGCGGAATTACACAGCGCCCGCGTCCCCCTGTCATCACCCGACAGCTGCCTGTCCGTCAGGGGCCGTCAGAGGCTCCGCTGGAACACGCTTCTCTACAGGCGCCGGCGGGTTCACTGGGCTGCCAGCAGGCGCGAGGTTCTTACCCCGCATCCGGGTTGAGCTAATCTCCAGAAATATAATTAGTGTAAGAGGAGCGCAATGTGACAGTGCGCGGTGACCTCCGAGCGGCCCCGGGGTCGAGACGCCTGCTGTTGGTTCATCTCTGCTAATTATTTCCATCACCTCGAGGGTCTCCGGCGTCCTTAACGCCGACCAGGGTCACATAGTTTAATACGGCTGGCGGTGACTGGACGTTTTAACACCGCTTAGTAAGGTTACCGTGATCAGCGTTCCGACGCCATCGGAATTCTTTTTAAATGGACGCAAGGGCAGACCGAGTGGTTAATATACGGCCCTAGATATCTGTTCCTATAGGAACGCAACGGGCGGCGGAAGTGGTGTTGAATCCCACCGTGGAAGGTTCAAAGTATTGAGCGCCTGAGTGCTATGAATATGTTTTCAGGAACGACAGAAATAGGCTCAGCCGGAATCCATTTGAACTTATCAAGCATAAACCAGCGCACGAGTACCACAACAGTGTTGCCAAGTATGCTGGCTCCGAGGCGCCCAATAATAAATCCTATTCCACATCATTTCCACTGAAAATTGGGCATGGCTGCACACAGCATAACCAAAGACAGGACAGCGATGTGTCCCCTCAGCTCTCGGCTCCCGTATTGCTTCTGTACCCCCTGTAACCCGAGCGTGCGACCCCCTTTTTTGATGCCACGCCGGTGCTCGGGCGGCGGAGTCTCTTTCTCCTCTTTGTTCCAAGCCTTTTCAGCGCGGAGGCTGTTCCGGTGGGGTAAGCTGAATAAGTGGAGCCCGGAGGAATCTCCACAAAGGTCTCCCTCTGATTGGATGCACGCAGAGCCCAAGGAGAGAACGGCGGTTGCCATAGCGATGAGCGCAATGTGGGAACTGGCTAGGCAGAGAGAGGAAAAAAGGGGGAGGGGCGTACATTCTTCGGCAACAGGAGCACTCCAGCGACCTTTCTCCTTCCTGGAACAATACGCGTGCATGCCAGCACCTCCATACACAGTGGCGCACTGGCACACACAAACAGCATGACATATACCCCCCCCCGAGGAGAACCCTAGCTGGAGCGCGTCCTTCAATCACAATGCCCCGGTGGGGGTGCACTTAGGCACAGGCTGGAAGCCAGAGAAAACACAATCCAGCTCCCCAGGAGCCCAGCACCGGCTCCCCCTCATAAACATGATTACCAGCCATTCGCGGCTTGGTATCGCTTACCTCTCCTGGGCCAACAAATCATCGTGACCCCTCTTGCTGGCTCTCTTTTTCTGCATCAGGTCCCCTGTCTCGTCCTCAGGGCATATTCTTGCATTCGTTACCCCCTAACGCTCACACCATATGACTAGCCCACCTAGCCTCAAAGGAGACACACAAACCCTGCTGAGGTGCGTGTATTCTGAGTGTGCATGGCGGTGTGTATGTGCGTGTACACCAGGGAGTGTGTGTGTGTGTGTGTGTGTGTGTGTGTGTGTGTGTGTGTGTGTGTGTTTATGTTGGTGAAAAGGCGTCCTGGAGGCCAGCAGAGTTTGGCTGTCAGGCACGGGGGCTGTGCATGCTGGGGGAGTATGGGGACTCCACAGGAAGGCCGGCGGGTTCGTGACCTGGCTCCCCTCTCTCATGTTTGTGGCCCAAACACAGCGGTCTAATATTCACCTCCTCTCATGCATGCGATCCTGCCGAGCCCCCCCCCCCTATAATGGTCCATCAGAGATGTGTGCACGCTCCGCTGCAGGTAGGTTCCTCATTTGAGTTGGAATAATATCAGTGGTCAGGGCCGCTGTACGTTTATTGCGTCTGGAGCCATGCGTAGTGAGCCTTTTAGTACATTATGCTACATCAGTTCTGATGCAGAGCTGTATAACCTGTGCCAAATGCCCAAACTTTGTTGAGGAACATTCGTAGAAAACCCAAGGTCAAACGTTTTCCATGTTCCTTGTTAAGTTGAGTCATGAAAATGCAAGGCCAGTGCTGCGTGCTAAATCCTGGCTGAGTTGTGATTTAAAGTGGCTGCTCCAGTGAACAAGTTGTTAACAGGCATAAATCCTTTAGAGTGTGGTAGCCCCCACCAGGCTTCTGGAAGGATCCTTCAGTCCACTGAGGGGAAATGTATGGATGGCAGCCTGAAGCTGGACATGCTAAGCCTGTTGTTTAATCAATGCCTCTGTCTACAGACGTGGAAGTAGGCCCAGCGCTTAGACCAAGGGGGATAGCCCTGTATACAGGCCAGGGCAGAGGCCAGCTGGGCGGGAGGGAGGGGGGGGGGGGGGCAGGGTGTGCAGCCTTTTTCCTCAGCATAGCCTTAGGACTTGATGGGTTGTGGTTGTGGATTGATTTGCATAGTGCAGTCACTGCAAGTTATATTAAACAAAATGTACAAGGAGCAGGAAAGGCCATGAATACAGATGGAAACGCTGTCTCGGAAAAAACTGATTTACTGGCCTCAGCAGCGTGAATGTCAGGGAGCGGTTTCAGGCGTACAATCTGAGAACATTTAGCTAATATTATGTTTTGCATGTGTTTTGAATTGAGACCGTGTTTTTCATTTTGACAGATTCCACTTTTCAGGGCTGTCGATGTGTATTAGACTATCTCCCCCCCCCCTTGTGCAGAAGAAGGGCATGTTCTGTCTCATCCAAGGCCTGTTGGCCTGACAGGATTACTGTGTGAGGCTTTGGATGTCACATCACTTCTATTTCAGAAGCCAGTGTAATTTCCCTTAAACCACAGGGCAACAGCCCAAGAACCAAACCAAATAAATATATAAATATGAAAACAAGCCCCTGGAATTATTGTTGAAGAAGATTATTCAAGAGACATTATTTCCCTCAAGTCATGGGCTTAAGTCAAATTTGGAAGCCGAATGAAATTGCCAGGAGTGAAAAAAGCAGACAAGGTAGGAGCTCATGAGTAGAGAAATAACATTTTCATTTGTTTCTGCTCCCATGGGAGAGATGTTGGCTTCCAGTAAATAGAAACTGTTATGAGAAATGATGTTTTGTCAACGGGATGTGGTTTTAAGGCTCACTTATCCATCTGCAATCTAGATGTCAGGCCTGGGGAAGCCACAGGATGGCTCTATGACTTGCTAGTGGTAGCTGCCTGCTATCATTTCCAATGCCTCCCATTGACTCTGTTTACTGTTTATTTTTCATCTCCCCCTAATATATTATGCTGCTGGTTGGATTCATTGCTTTCTGCTTTGACTTAATCATACATTGTTATGGACGGTAGTTTGGTAGCTAACATGTTTTTGGTAGAAAGATATTTTCCTATGGCTCTTCTAAGATTTCGGACCATCAGTGCGCAGCGGCTGCTTTTGCAAATGAATAAAAAGTCCCATCTAAGCCCATGAAATGCCCCTCACTTGGTTTGAAGTGTGACTGTGGAACGACAGCATTGGGTTCACAGCGCCGTCATTCTTGACACTCCAATGGAAATGTGTCAAGCGTGATGTATTTCTTTCCTGAGGTGTGCGTTAACGGTGGGTCTTGGTGGGCTTAACTTGTTCTTCACTTTGTTCCCTCTGTATCTCTTTGTGTCTCCTCATATCTGTATTTGGGGAGTTGGCTTGCCTCAGGAAAGAATGTGTCACACATCTCTGTGCCTTTGTTTGTGGTGTCAAGCTCGTCTTATCTTGTCATAGGCATTGCACCTGAAGCCCTTGCTTTTGTCACCACAATCATTTGATATGTTCACGCCTTCCATTTTGCGAAGACAGTGTAAGTTGGAACAGTGCTAATATACACTTCAAACATGTGCTTGGACGCCTGGACGACTGTGTAACTAATAACTCTGTGTATTAGTACATGGTGTCATTTTCGTAAAAGGCATCTTTATTGGGTTTGCTCATGTTTATTTATATGATTCATTATGGTCCATGATTAATGTCGAAAACCCAAAGCTTTGATGCTGAACTGTCAGCCGTGATGCACTCTCAGGTGATTAGGCTTGTCTTATCTGTTGACACACAAAGGACTCGTCCACCAAGC
Source organism: Aplochiton taeniatus (assembly GCA_017639675.1). Taxonomy (NCBI): domain Eukaryota; kingdom Metazoa; phylum Chordata; class Actinopteri; order Galaxiiformes; family Galaxiidae; genus Aplochiton; species Aplochiton taeniatus. The sequence goes on from CM030177.1 coordinate 5,240,313, forward strand.
CCGTTTTGATTGTGGTCGATATTGACACAGAAATTGAATAAGTGTACTCAGTAAGGAGATTAGTGTTTCTGAAGAGGCCCCCCCCCCAAACCCCCCCACCCCCCCACCCACCCTTCACGTTCACTCCCAACGATGAGGCGTGCCGAGCCCCTCGGAGACGTGCCTCGCAGGCAAATCCCATCTCGAGCCGCGCCACGTGTAAATAGAAGGAAAAAAATAAATATAAAGGCCGGACGGAGATTAATCTGCCTGCCGCCTTTAATAGAACGACAGCGGCCACGCATCGAGCAGGGGTGAAATTGTGCCGAGCCTTTGTTGGGAACCGCTCCACATTAATCGGCGATTTGTTCCACCATTCACCACGCACACACGTCCCTCAACCCTGCTATAACGTATCGGAGATCCTGCTCTCCAGATCATCGTTTCTGCTCCAATAAAGCGACTGACGTGGATGAAATCCATCTTTGTTTACCCCCCACCGCATAAAGCCCCCGCTCCCATTGTGGAATGTTGTGAAGTGGGAATTTCCAAACCATTAGGCCTGGCTTGGATTTCCTTTTGTGCTAGGATGATCTTAATGGCGTAGACTGCGGAAGATAGTGTACAGTGTGATAAGTTACTGGTTACAGGATTTGTGTTAAAGAGAAAGGGCCTTAGCTGAAGACTCAAAAGATTTTTTACCTTCAAAATTACATAGTGTGTGGTGTATTTTGGTGAATAATATAATCAAGTATGGTATATATTGCTATCATGTTTGTTAGCTGTGTGACCTCACACCTGTGTGCAGTGAACCTCATTTTCTTTCGGGTGAGATTGGGATTAATATCACCGTTTGTTCAATTCGATTAGTTTGTACTTGTAAAGGTATTTGAGGTCTTGTTGTTGTCCGTGTGAGTGAAATCCTCTGTCAACCGATTGAACTGTCGGCCAATTTAAATGGAGTCACCCTGGCCATGTTTTTGTCGCCACAGCTTGAGGTTGGAAGTAAGAGGATTGAGCCGGTCAACCAGGTCAAGGGCTGGGGCCGGATTAACCTGCCCCCCTCATCCAATTACCGCTTTAACTCCCGGCCAAATGAGATCAATGCATGGAGCGTCCGCCGCTCGGGCCGACCACGGAGGAGGCCATAGTCAGCAGCAGGGCTCACGCCGCCCTGCTCCCCTGTGGCGCAGAAGGAACCAAAGCATGTGTCTGAGGCACCTTGCTCATGGCGGCCGCTGGAGCCTGGCCTGGACCTATCAGCCAGGACACCCTGGTGTCATTTTTTGGGGGGTCAGGAGGAGGGCAGGTGGGGGGTGGGGTTAGCTTGTGCTTTTTGCTCTCAAGTGCAGCACTTAGGCGCTGTGATGTTGTGCGGGATTGCAGTTTTGCCTCTTAGCCTCGATGAATTTACGCTGCTGATTCCAATGCCTAAAAGGCACTACAGTGTAGCAACGGGACATAATTGCTTTTTGTCCATTATGCATGTGAAAGCCACTTCTAAGCATTATACAATGGCTAAAGAGCAACCCTTGGTGGCTAATGTAGTCCACTGTTAATTTTCTTGTCAATTAGAGGGGAAAACAAATGTTTGACGTTTGGAGATGTAATTAGGAGAATAATTAACCTCAACGTGTGCCCTATAAAAGCAGACTATTTAGTCTTCTCTCCTCTTCTGGAAAGGGATTAGTTGTTTCGGAGACTGAGGTTTGGTCGAAAAGAGGGTCTTGATTGAATTCGACATATTTCCAACTGTGAAATTACATTTTAGGGGCATCAGTATGCTTTACTGCAATTCACATCATTTAATTACGTTTTTCTTTGCTCTTAACACATTTTTTATAATATCTGGACCAGCTTTGAATATTTCTAGACTTTGAACAGCACAGAAATAATTACAAATGTTCAACTCGTTTTTGGTCTTATCTCAGTGTAATAAGTAACAATTTATTGTGAGACAATCATGACTAATTCATTTCTTTGATCAAATTTGTCACAATTATGTATGCTCAAAGGCGCGGTTTCTGTTTAATATGAACCCCCCAAAAAGTGGAAGTTTACATTATGACGTTATGGCAAAGAGAAAGTGGAGATTATAGAGCCTTTCATATTTACTCTTGCTCGCTGCCGGTGATTGTATGGCACCACTGGCTTATCCCCAGGCCATCTGGAAGAAGGCTCTATGCCCACAATATGGCTGAGGAGAGACCCATTCCCCTAGATTTATAGACAGCCATTTCTCCTCACGTTAGTGTCCTGGACCAGAGGGTCCACTGGAGAGCAATAGATAGGCTGTACAGAGAATCTGTCCTTCAGCTGCAGTCTCCTCCGCCGCCGCCCTCCACTTCCACCCACCCACCCACCCAGCCAGCCAGCCAGCCAGCCAGCCAAACAGCAAGTCCCTGGCTTCTCCTCCTCTCCTCAGCCCAGTTAGATAAAAGGCCTCTTAAATTCACCACAGCAGGCTGGCCTCACAGGGAGAGCTGGCATCACAGGGGCCTCATGACAATCAGCGCCCGGCCAGCAATCACTAATGAGCACGGGGAGGGGAGGCCCGGGCGTCAGCGGCGCTGGGTACAGCCAGGGGGAGGGGGTCTGCTAGGAGACGAGGCTGTGGGCTGGCATGTTGTCGGCCTGGGTCCTCCACAGCACTGACTAGATTAGCTTCCAGGGGGCAAAGCAGCAGTCAGTTTGGGAAAATATCACAGCCCATTAGTTAGGAGCAATGAAATGGAGTCAACTTCTGGGACTCCATTAGGCACGCTGTGCTTAGGCAGACGGCGTCCCTGGGCGTGATGTTGCTATTCTGGAAGGATTGAGCACAGAGATATAATTGGACTGGGGAAATCAGGCAAGTTTCAGTGGTCCTGGTGGGGCTTTCAGACAGAAAATGAGAACACAGCCCTTTGTATTCCCCCCCCCCCCCCGCCCCTCCCCTCCCTGTTAGCATTACAGCTTTTTGAAAAACAGCAGTGAAAAGCAAGACAGTGTGCCGTTTATTTTCCCTCCCTCTGCTTGGCTTCCTCTCTCGCTTTTCCATTTCTTTCTTTCATTTTGCCATTGCTTATTAGATTTTACCCACTGCTTCACATCCATTTTTCTTTTTTTTTTCCAGCTCTGGCTAACCCTAAGCTAAATGTTATGCATTTATTCTTCCGCTGTTTATTCAAAGTTGATAAGGCTGAGGATCATGCTTGGTTATAAACAGGATTAGGCCTTAGACAGGCTGCTTGGTATGGCTCACAAGCCAGTTTACCAGCGCAAATTGCTGCCAGGCAACTTATCAAGCTTCAAACTGCCTTAGCATAGTAATAGTAATAGTTTTATCCTGTTTCCACCTTTTTTTATTTGACTGGAATCAAATCTTTAAAGTATGATAGCTGTTTCTGGCTTCTCAGAAGAGGGTTTTATACGAGGACAGAGAGGACAGGCTTCAGCGCTTCAGGTAATTGATGTGCAGTTTTTAGCGCTGTCAAGGGACGTATCTGTTCTTCCATCTTACAGCCACGGCACCGCACTTGGTTTTCCTAAACGCCCACTACGTCCTGTCACAAATAGAGGACGCTTTGACCATCTCGAGTTAATGTACTGAACCGAGGAAGTCCATCATTTTGTTTTCTTGTCTAGAGTGCCTGGTGTACCATTATATTTGGTGTCTGATGTTGTGCTACTGTCATTATTTTTAGCTTACAGAGCTCAAGCTGAGGCTGTATAGAAGATGTCAGTGCGCCGCTTACCAACGCCCTTTTTAAGGTGAAAGTAACTCCATTTACATACTGCTGTTGAGAGAGCCAGTTGGCAAGCCCTTGTTTAGAGGAGCATTAAGAGATCGATAATGTTCTAGCCGTTTAACGTAATTGGTTTTCTGGGGGATTGATTTGTGTCATTAGATTAGCAGGTTAAAATAGATGCATTCAGGGCCGTGCACTTGCGAGTCCCTGCTCAAATGAACATGCTTTTTCTCTGCACCGTTTTAAGATACACCTGACCTAGCATGGAATGTCAGGGGTCTGGAATGCTAAAATGCAAGACCCTGACACTGCTGCTTCACAAAGGCAGGGTTCCCCTTTTCTTTTCCTGTCCCTCTCTCTTTCCCGCCCATGTCTGCCGCTGGAACGGTTGCCGCGGTAGCAGGAGAGCGGTGACATTTGCGCGCCCCCCCTGGGAGTCCATCACCATGAATGTTATCAACGCCGTAAAGACAGCTCTCGGCCCTTTTACCAACCCCGGGAGGCGCTCTGAGCCCAGCCTTAAAGAGCCCACGCCACCTCCACCTCCCACCCCTGACCCGTCTGCCAGCCTGAAGAGAGAGCCCCCGACTGGCCCTTTGATGGGAGTGGATCGGTGAAAACGGAGGGTAAAAAGCAAGGCCAAGCCATTTGAAATATGGCCAGTTCGATCTTTATCGGGGCCGCCGCGGCTGCGGTCGTCTCAAAAGCGCTGTAAAATGATGCCCGGGCTGTCTCTCACAGGTCTAGGCCTCACAGGGTGTCTCATGTCAGACCTCCCCCACTTCCTTCTCCCCCTACGCCACCTCCTACCTACACCCCCCCCCCCCCCCCCCAGCAGCCCTCTGGAACACATCATTGCCCGGCCCTGGCTGTGGATTTATCTCCCCCCTAAACCCGCCTTGACAGGTTTGTTATCTGTTCACCCGGACGGCGAGCCCCAGAGGGTTGGAGCGCTCGCAGTTAGGAAAGGGAATGCAACGGGAAAACGGGGCAAGCAAAATGTCAAGTGAACCGCCAAGGATGGATATTATAGCTGCTGGCGACCGGAGAGAGTATCGTCTGTCTTTGCCGTCTGTTTTACAGTCAGACGCTCCCCTTGCAAGATGGCACTCTCCACTGGACTCTCTCCTATTGATTTTCCGACAGAGTTATGTGCAGGTTAGAATTAGAGGGCTCCCACAGAGCAATGTTATACACTATCCCCCGCCATGGATCGACTGGAAACGAGCAGTGATTACCGCACACCTCATTTTTCCTCTCATTTTCTCTGGAGCTCAGCACTATCTTAAGAGCATTGGAGTATTGAGAAAATACATATGTTTAGCATAGTCTGTAGCTCCAACCCTGCACGTTTTTGTGGTGGGCCATTTAAACTGCGAGTATGCTAACGCAGCTAACAATTGCTTTAGCTTAATCTTGAACATCCGCAAATATAATGTGTGCATGTGCACGTGTGTGTGTGTGTGTGTGTGTGTGTGTGTGTGTGTGTGTGTGTGTGTGTGTGTGTGTGTGTGTGTGTGTGTCTTTGACTGTTAATAAGCTACTTTCCTTCAGGTTGCTGGGCCAATCTTGTTTCTTTTGTTTGGAAATTGTCCTTCGTTAGCTTGCACAGTTAGACTTGGTGTTTTTGCAAAGGAAATCAAATTGAGCAATTTTTTATCCACTTTTTAACGTTTTACCTGTATTTTTAACACAAGGTGCCAACTGTATTAGTGATTCAGTTCTGTTTCAAAATAAATTAAATAGTGTGCAGGTCGCAATACAGTGGTTGCCATACAGGCCCCCGATGCTTTGGACTTGTTATTAAACCTGCCTGCCTGGTTTTCGCACATCTTCATTTTCCACCCATAACTTTGTAGAGCGGAATCCTCAGGTGAACACACGGAATGAGTTTTTCAGTGGAAGGGGGATTACATTTGCGCTGCTTGATTAACTCACTCCCTAATAAGGCTTGTCACAACAGCTTTCCCCTCCGGAACCTCGGCAATATCCAGTATGGAATGTGGGGGCAGGACCCTGCCTCCGGTCACGTAAGACGCCGGGTAATGAGATTTAGACGGAGCCTCCGCTGTGTTTGCTGTTGACGTGCCACTTGTTTCTTGTCTCGTGAGTGCACGTGGGTAACTGACAGGCCCAGTGTAGGCCTCCTGTAACCTCTTGCCATATGGGTTAGGCGCGTGGAATCCAAATTGTACGATCATTTCTCTGACCTTAATTGCGAGGGCTTTGGTGAAAGCCTTGTCGCTCACTCAAACCTTTTTAGAACTACTTAAGCGTTCCACTTCGGTGTGGATTATTGGATAATGGCCCCAGCAGGAGGCCAGGTGCAAACTATTGAAATGTTCCTGCGATAGTATTAGCGGGCCCTGGGGTGGGTGGCGGGGGCTGAGGGGGCTGAGGAAAGAGAACACTTCATTGTTGGTGTGACAGGTCGGTGAGTGGATTACATGCCGTTTAGGGGAACTGGATTGGATTGGGGCTGAGCCCAATTATCCCCTCCGATTGGATTGCAGGTGAATAACCTCCCATCCCAGTTTGCAGCTCCTCATGCTTTGGGGCTTTTTTAGAAACCATCCACAGATTAAACCTGTCCAGTAAATCGGCCGTGTAAACATAGGAAGAAAATCAACATCACCGCATCTCACTCCTGATTCCCTTTGACACACCGGGTCAAGTGTACTGCATGTCAGTGTCCTTTACTTGATCTAGAGTGTAAGGTGAGCGCACTGGCAATGGGTCGGTCTGTTGTCCCCGGCCATGAATTTATTTATGATGCCAATTATTGTCCGAATCGGAGCGGCACTGCCAAGCCCCGGCTCACATTAAAACGGTTAGAGGCTGGTGTTCCTTAATTACAATTTAGCAAAAAGGTCACATCGTCGCTGCCCCGCGGCCTAGGCAGCTGTATTCCTGGATCCACGTTTGTTTAAAGAGCCCCGTTGTCGTCAGCCGAGGTGTTTGAATTCATATCCAGCGCCGTTACAAGATCAGCGTCCCTTCATGCGCTCGGTTCCCTGCCATCCGGTTTTAGCGTCGTAGCGAGAGGTCCATTATCCGAAATGAAATTCAATCCCTTCCCTTCGGGTCCCAGATAGACTGCTTAGGTCTGGGGAGACAGTGCCAGTAGATCATTCAGTTATCATGGATCTCAAATGCCGCTCATGAAAACACACAGTCCCACCCCCCCGGAACCTTCTGGGGAAACGGATGCCACTATTTTCCCAAATCAGATGAGGAGACGTGCAGCAATTTGAGCCGCTCCCCGCATCCCTGCGGTAGTGTAGGAAAGCATTAAGGAATATTTGCCATCCCATTACATTTTTGAGATGAAAATGTCTGCCCCCCCCCCCCCCCTCCACCCCCATCCCCCACCGGTTCTTTCCAGCCGGAGCCCCACAGAGAGCTGCTCTTTGGTGTTCGTCTCTCCCCAGATTTAGCCTGTAATCCGTGAAATAGCTGCTCTACACACCGCCGCCGCAGAATGAGCTTCATATCCCGGCCTACCACAGAGAATATACATTTACTTTCACACTTTCGCTCAGCTATGTATTTTGAAAAATGCCCTTTTTATTCCTGCCCATTTAAATCCCCCCCCCCCTACCCCACACACGTCTTGGAACCCCTTTCAATTCATTTCAATTTCTCCCTCTTAGCCGCTGCAGCATTTGCAATTCCTGTGGATATGGGAGGCCTTCTAGAAAGTGCATTATGCGTAGCTTTCCAAAGTAAAAAGTATATTTTCCCTGTATTACGGTCCATGGTCCATAAAGGGATTTTTTTTTCCAACTGAAATCTGAAGTGTCCAAGTTTGTTCGCCCCCCCCCCCCCCCCCCCCCCTTGTTTTGACATAGATTCTCGTATGGGGAGCTGTCAGAGCTTGCTCCCACCATAGTGCCCTGGGTTTTGCAGGATACTTGCGACTGGGTAACAACGACTCCCTTGGCTGTGCTCATCTGATTCCATCAGGAAGAAAAGAAAAGCAATGCGGTGCCTTGGGAATATTGCGCCTGAAAATGGTAATTTGCCAGCCTGAGCAAATCCTGGGAGAGCAGAGAAGATGAAGAGTAGACAGATTTCAGTTGCTTTATTTATTAAATTTGATAACCGGTACAGGCCTCCTGAGAGGGGGAGAAACATTCGGCTGTATGGCGTTTGGAGGGAGGGAGTGCAGCAGAGAGCTGTCAATGACAGATTTCCAATCATTCCCCACAGCAGTGGTTAGGCAGCAATCCGTCCACTGCTACCTATATTTATGTGCTGGCCTTCTCATACCTCTTTCCGCTATGAACAGATTATTAAATGGCCTGACATTTGGCTTCCCCTGCAGATTTATTGGTAAATATTTCTTACATCAGTTGTAGAGTGGGTTGCCAATAAGATAGCTGGCTTTAGTGACTCAATTGACGGCCAGGGAGCCAAATATATTATTGCAGGGTTCAGCTTGTGCGTCCAACTTCAGCATATTTGTTTTTTTTCCAATAGTGAGAGAAGTGAGTCAATAATTGAAGCTGATGGCCTGCCCAAAAGCGAAAGCACCAACTCTCCCATTATTTCCGTAATGCGAGGCACCGTTTCCAACATGGCGACTGAGTCATCCTCAGCTGGCCATTTGGCAGAGAGGAAGTAGGCTAATTAGATTAGCTGGCAGTCACCGCAGGGAGTTCCACCTGACAGCTCCCCTCCTGACCGTCTCCTAAGGTGGAACTACACAACTAGGTTGCTTCCCTTTTTATCTCTTTGTCGTCAAAACCTCCGCGTCCTCCACAGTGGATCCTTAGGGACACCTCCGTCAATTCCGAGTGAGTGAGTGAGCGGGGGAAGACGGGGAGGCAAGCCCAAAAAAGCGAGGCTTGAAAGGTATCACTTTGCAATCTGCCGTCTCTCTGCTCTGGCGTCTCATTTGTTCTGTGTGCTGATGTGCATCAGGGCTGCAGGGCAAGGTGATAGTCTCCAGGGACGAGTTGCAAAGGAAAGTTACCTGAGGAGATAAGATGTGAGAGAGACACACAGAGAGAGAGAGAGAGAGAGAGAAAGAGAGAGAGAGAGAAAAAGATCCTTTTCTTAGCCCGGTGTCTTTTTGTCTATGCTTAGACCAAAAGCACAGTTTAGCAGCAGCTCTGCTGTAACTTGACTGCGGAGCCAGAGGTCCTTGAATGGGAAGTCTTTGAATGGCGGGGTCTTTTAACTGTGCTCCCTTTGAACGAAAGGGCTTTGACTGGGGTGGTCTTTGTGATTCTCTTGTGCTCCTCCAGTGTTATCAGCCTGACTGGCTTGGTGCGCCGCAGCAGAGGCAGCTAACAGCCTCTGTATTCTCTGATGAGCCATGTTTATGCACGGCCAGAGGAAGCCCTTCATGGCTGAAATGCTCATTTGATAGGGTGTCACTTTCTAATCTGTGACTAAAAAGCTTTCACTCTCCCCATCATGAACAGTAGGAAGTGACTGGTTAAAATGCCCCCAGAAATGTTCCCAAAGCCTTTTAGGACATTTTTCATTCTGGGGCAACTGAAACAAACACACTATTTAACCACAAAGTAAGAACACAGAGTGTAAACTGTGATGGTGGTGACTGATCGACACACCGCACTGAGGAGCTATCATGACTTTAGCATTCACACTGTGTGCTCAATTTAATCCTTACTGCTGGAGCTCTGAGCCACCTCATTTGAACAAAAAATATTTGATTCAAAATAAGCTCACATATACTGTGTATATGCAGTATATGTACGTGTGTGTGTGTGTGTGTGTGTGTGTGTGTGTGTGTTATATATATATTTTTTCTCGCAATTAACAAATCACATTTTAATCCTCAGTGCATGACAATTCAATTTGTTAATTGCTTCTTTCCCCTTTCCTCGTCTATTTGGGCAAGAGGGAGCAAAAAAAAATGTCCTGTTGAATGTTTTAATTCAACATGATGAATCCTGTATTCAAGTCAGTGGACTGAATAATTAAAATTAGCTGATAAAACTTTCAGCAGAATTACTTTGTGAAATTGCTGAACAGATGTGTCATTTTAATGAAAATCCACAGCCAAGCCCCCTTTTCCTTCTCCTCTGTCGGATGAAAATATTATCCCCACGGCACATACTTAATTTGGTGGTAAATACACTCAGAGTTGTCTCCAGAAGGGGGAGAGAGGGCGGAGAGGGAGGAAGAGCAACTTGTCACACTTAGTAACTTGATTTCTCCCCCTGCACGCAGTAACAGCTATCTGCAGTAATTCACAGCACTCCATTGTTACGGCAAGTCCCAGTGAGGACTTATTAAAATGCAATAATCTCCCTATTTAAACAGAAACAATAACCATTAGAATTCCCGCGGACCTAAAATGGAGCGTAAGCCCCCATCTGCTATGAATGATTAGAGCCTTGACAGGGAATTTAATTTGCAATATTCGAAGAGGAGAATCGGAGCAGATCTCTCCTCTGAGGCTTTCACCCTCAGACTCATTTGCCTCCCACTTTATGTGCTGCTTTATTTGTTTATATACTTTAGATGTCATTAACTTTGCTCTTGAAAAATGCATGATTTGTGGTAGGCATCCTATTGAATATATAGCGCAGTCGTGCGTACGGCTTTTCTGTTGGCTGATGTATTCTGTTTTATCCGGAATCTCAGTTTATCATACATGAAAGGTCAACAGACCATTTTTAATTTGTGCCATGTATTGTAATGTATCCAGTATTTTTGGGCTTGAAAGCAAACGTGACTGTTTGTTCATTGAAAAGCTTAAAGCTGTTTAAAAGCATAGTTGGTTTTCCCTGTACTGTGGGAAAAGGAGCTAACATTGTTCAAGATCTGAATACTCAATGGCTGCTTTAAGCTCTCTCCTGGCCTCATTCCTTTGTGGTTTCAAAAAACGGAATTGTGACAGGGAACCTCGTTTATTTCCTGTTGTGTGACTAACAAAACAACACGGCTGTTTTCTAGCTTTTAGCAAAACACACAGGTTTTAATCAATCCCAGCAGTGGGAGGAGTATACACTAGACAACGCTGTGAGGCAACGCTGTCTCAATGGGAAATGCCTTAATGCATAGTGGGGTCAGGGCTTTATAATGTTAATCCAAGGGCCAGGCTCCTGCTGTAGGAAACAATCCATCACTTTAAAGAACGGCCCCAAAGTCCCTGGCACACTAAAGTTTTAGTCGAGGAAGCAACTTTTAGCCTTGGCTGCACCGTGAGGACAGGGCGTGCAAGCAAGGGTACGAGAAGGGTAGGCAGGGAAATCGGAGCAGGCGAAAGGGAGGGTGGTTCATTCTGCCGAGTCCTCTGTCCTCATATCTTGCCTCCATCGTTAAGGAGAGCCACAGTCGACAGGAATCCGCATCCTGTCTCAGCGCCAGCCGCCTTACCAAAGAACAACCGGAGCCTCCAGTCAGACAGCGGTCCCATCTTCCAAATCCGTGGACGCAAATGAGTCGCCGAGAGAAACCGGGCCTCGCCTGACTTTCGCTTCATTTTAAAAACATCTATGTGATCGAATGCCGTATGCTTGTGGGCTAGAACGACACTGTGGTCTTGTGTGGTCACAGCCTCATTTGAATGTGTAGATCTCACCTAATCAAGCTGACACAGGGAGCGGAAAGCACAGCACTGTGAGCTGCCTTCAACTGCGGGGACGCGACATAAAAGGCCTTTCTGACGTCTTTTGACTGAAGCAGACCGAATAGATGAAACCCCTACGTCTTTCCACGACGTTCAGCCAATGCGCTCCATTCCCTAAGATCTTGTACGTTTCGACGGTGGCACTCGGAAAACCTCGGCCTGGATCTCGGTGGTTTCTGCACAGGTGCATGGCTTAATGGAGTTTCCCCAGCTCCTCGGCTCGCCTTGGTGCGCAGAAGATCACGGCGTGGAGGCCCGTTGGTGCTTCATCACTTCAAATGACTGTGGAAAAGGAGAGCAGGGCCTGCCGAACGGCGCCCGGCAGGCTGAGACGTAGCAGGTGTAATGCTAAATATATTTTAAAAAGCACCTTACTCTGCAAGTTGCTGTATTCCTGTGGGCTCCCCCCCCCTGCCACTGATCTTTCTGCCTGCTATCATCCAGTTATGTCTCCTAGTGTGTTCCGGGAGCCCCCTAATTCCTGTCTCTCTGGTTAGCGGTGCGCCCCAGAGACTTGTGTTCTGGTAATGAGCTCAGAGGTTAGAACAGAGTGGAGTGCCAGTCCCTGAAGGTGCCACTGAGTTATGGATGGGCCAAAGATCCAGGAAGCCTCCGGAGACCCAGTTAGAGCAGCTACGTGTTTGGCAGAGCGCATATTCTTCCCCCGACACGAAAGGGAAGCCATGGCATTTTGAAAAATGGCTAATTGGCACTCAATAGAGGCAGATTTCTGCAGGCAGGGTTTGATTTCCAGCAAAATGCTGGTAAAGACCATAAAATCAACATGGAATTCAAAAGTTGATGAAATAGTTGCATTTCATTATCTGCGAGCGGCCATTTTTTCTGCGTTTATTATTGCATCACAGATGGTTGCACTACTTTTCATAGGACTAGTTTTAGGCTTTTCAATAATCCAACGGAAATGACCCTAACTAAACCACAATTGCAATTAGCTTGAATTAGTTATATAACGTTCGGTCAAATTTGCATTGTTTTTTCAAAGCAGAATGCGTAAGTCATAACTAGCATATCTCCAACGTCATTTAATTAACATCTCTGCGATTTTTCTTAACCTCTAGGCTTGATAGTTGTGTGGTGTTGAATACTGCATGGCTAAATCTTTATGAAGCTTGTATGACATACGTCTTAAAACAAAGAGATGGGGAGCAACATAGCTCGTCAGACTTCTAACCTGGTTCACTAAGCTGCCATTTGATTTGAGCAGGTCACAGTGATTTGGTTTGGCAGAGCTGATATGCTTTGTCAACGCTGGTTTCGCTTGGTGCGTATCGGTTTGCGGTCTGACATTGTGCTAGATCTTCTGTCACAGCCGTAGACTCTGATTGGTCGTGACACTGCAATTTTGTCAAAGTTAGGGCGACTGCCAGGGTGTTGGAAGAGGTAAGGCTTGGGTTAGCTGTTAGTGGCCACATATGCTTCCATGTTGACACGTTGGAGTAAAGGGTGTTGTACAAAAGCTATTGTAGAGCATGACTCTTTTGTGAATGTTGTCATTGTAGCAAAACACAGCTAATACTCATACTGTTGTGGATGTGTATGCTGCAATAAGGCTTTTGTTTGTAGCATGTCATATATCGTCCCTGTACCAAACTGTAATACCTGAGCTCTGAAATTTTACATTTATTGACCGATATGCAATAACTGTTCAGATGGACCCTCACAAATGGATTCCATTTTAGCCCAACCAGTCATAGCAGTATGACATCCTATCACATCCATTTTACTGACATACAAAGCAAATGCAGCTAATGCATTCAACTGGAGTAGACAAGGAAAACCACACGTTTGTTCATTAAGGAAACTATACTTATTGCCTCCATATCACATTTTGGAACTGCAGTGAAAGGTGGTTAATAATGCCAGGTCACCAGAGAGAGGTAGCCCCTACAGCATAGGGCCAGGGGCAGAAGAAACCAACCACTGGGGCCCGGCTGTTGATTCTCACCGTGTATTGGAGGTGAGAGGGAGCAATACACAGCGTGATGGGGTAAGACTAGTGCCTGGCAGCCTGCTGTTTATGGTCATCAGTGCAGTGTGCAGTGTGTGGAGTAGAGGGGGTTTCCATTACGCAGACCTAGTCTAAAGACCAGTTTTATTTCTGCGTTCTGAACCAGCCGGATAGGATTCATGGCTCTCCCACGGGCTCTTGCCCGGGTCCAGACACCACGACGAAAGCCAAGAACAGGACCAGAGCAGCACGGTGAGGATCCTGACCCTTCTGATGCTTTAGAGCTGGCATCTGCACAAGCACATCACTGCTGCCGTGCTAACTGAGAACAGCTGAACATCCAGGGGCAACCTCAGGCTTTTTGCAGTTCGAATTGAGGACACGTTTAAGTGGTTCATTCATTGTATTATTTTTATCCCAGCAACACCGTTTGTGTCATACTTATTTGAACCCACCTGAATGGCTCTTTCACACCAAGTATTATAAAGAATGTTTGAGCCTGAAGGTCTTAGTGATATGCTGGGGGTTCTGTATTAAACTGTGCCCATGACAGCACTATTCCCTAACAGTATTGCAGCACTATTCCCCAACAATGAAGAAAAACCTAATCGGAATAAAAACCTTCCAGAGTCCTGTTTGCAGCCCTTATAAGAACCCTGTTGAATGCTCCTACCAATCTGAAGGTCTCTTAATATATCATTAAGTGTTTAACTTGACGAGCAACAATACAGAACTAAATAGCTTTGAGCACTAGGGTTGACAAATCCTTTTTCACAATTACTTACCATGGTATGTATACAGAAACCAATACTATCATAGAGATTTTAAAAGAAGTTGTTGCAAGCATAGGTATACACTTTTCCCCTCTTTAAAAAAAAAAAAAAGACGTGTCTGTGTGGTTCTTTCAAAAAACCTGGTTACCTAACTATTACACTGATTCCTTTGATGAATCATTCTTTTTGAATGCAGCCTTTTCCTTTAATGTTTCTACTTCATATTTTTTCACAATCAAGACCAGAATAAGCAGTCCAAATAAATTGCTTGGTAAAATGGATGAATTGTCTCTCTATATCTACACTTTGCACTTCAGCTACCAATTGTTTTTGCCGACTTACCTCCATTTTCATTCTGGTAATTGCCAGCTGAAGAAACTTGAAAGTGATTCCAATTGTGTTGACGATAATGTCGTTAGGATCCGTGGTGACTTGGCCTAACAAGGCTAATTATCTATTGTGGATGTCCAATCCAAGCAAGGCTTCTTGTGATTACTTTGATTAATTACAACACAGAGCACTGCTCTTATAGCTTATTAGTGTGCCTGGGAAATGAAAAGCCGTAAAACTAACAAGCGAATTAGCAGTGGGCTGCCAGCCAGGAAAACGCTAAAAGACCTCCCGTTGCAAAAAAGCCCTACATCAGCTTTTTCTAGTGTTATAGCCAGGTAAAAGTACATTTAATGCTGCGACAGTATATTACTGGTGCATGTGCTTAAAGAACTGTGCTATGCCACTGGCATAAACCTATGACTTTTATATGGCACATATGTTGTGTCCTAGTAATGCAACGTTTTCATGACACTAATGTTTAATTTGTTGAGTCTTTCATTATTATTTATGTGTTGTATTTTATTGTAGATAACCTAACATTGCCGTTTGTTTATTTGTGGGTCTTGCATTTAACACGAATCTAAAATGGCTTGTGCTGAGGCAGGTTCTTTATGTAAATGTTTTCCGCTTCAGCAACTGGTGCAATACGATTCATGGTCCATTAGCCTTGCCAGCATTAGCACAACCCTCATCAGTTTCTCTGGTGGGGCCCAGTACAAAACACATTACAGTTGACACCTCAGCCTTATCGCATACTTCTCTGCTCGGTTACACTACACAAAACCTATTGGAGAGCCGTAAGTAACCTGATTTAAATGATAAGTCATGCCTACCTATCTGACAGCTGTGCCGACTTTCTTACTTCAAGTCCCTTGGATTTTCATTTTTTTTTTCTGTCAATGTAATTGTTTCTCTTTATTATGTCATGATATTGACAATTAGTTATATTGTGGATTCCTATTTCTAGCCTGTACATCACTGTATATGCCTCTACTGAAATAACAGCATTTTTTTCTACATAGAGGACAGATTATATATAACTGTGAGATATTCTGTATCTAAACACCGTGACGAGTGGGTCTAAATTCACTCATTCAGGCATTACATATCAAAATAACAGAAAGTGGTGGGAAAATGTGTTAAAGTGTAGGCCTATCCTCAAAGAACATGCTGTGTCCACCTCAATTCATCTCCCAGCCAGTGTGCAAAATGGGTAATGAAGAGAGGCAAGCGAGAGGGAGAAAAAAATCTTGACCGGGATTTTGTTGGTTTGGTGACAATGAGAAAGATAAGTGGTTGTGACAGTCGTGAAGGATGTTCTGCCACGGGCCTTTGAGCTGCTCCACGGCTAAATTGACACCGTTGTCAAACACACTTTCCACAACGCCTTGACCTCCCGCGAACCCTCTAATACGGCAAATGGGAACCCTAATTCTTCATTAACTCTCAGAAGAAAGGAGATGGGGGTCATGTAATTTTCTCTGCTGCCTGTTTTAAAGATTCCAATAACCGAGCGTTTACAGTTGACTAAGCAGGAATTGCTTTTTCCCGGCACCCCCTCCCCGCTCCCCCCTTTTCCTCTCCTCCTTCTACGACCTCGACGCGCAGGATGTGAAACCTAGTGACGCTTAATGCCAGACTTATTGCCGCGGTTATCTCTAATGACTTTCAAATGTATTGGCCTCGCTAATAAGCAGTGGGGTTATCAATTCCTCTAATTAGGCGATGCGGTCCCAAAAGAAATTTCCCATTAAGCCGAAAGAGGAGACGGAAACCCGGCGACGGCGGCGGACGAGACGTGGGGAGCGCTGGAGCAGGGAGGAGGTTAGCCGGCGTTAAAGCTGGAAGTCACAGCTTTCCATTTGGTCCGGGAGAGGATTAGCCAGTCAGTCGGTGCACATCAGCTCCCCCTGCACTCTCTCCATCTCCCGCCCCTACTGCCTGGCATCCAAATCCTCCGGCCCCCACCCATGACAACGACTGTTTCACTTATGCATTAGTACCATCAGTAGCTGTGGGCGGGGGGGGGGGGGGGGGGGGGGGGGGGGGGGGGGGGGGGGGGGGGGCAGGCGTTAGGAAGTTAGGCACTGTTAGGAAGGGTGGTGGTGGTGTGTGTGTGTGTGGGGGGGGCAGGCGGGTTTGGAGTTAACAGGATGAGAGCAGCGGTGAGGTGTGTAATATGATCAGGAGTTACTGTCGTAGGGGGCTGCTGTGCATATCTCCGGCTGACATGTTTAGGGCGCGCCCAGGCCATTCGGCTTGGCTTTATGTGGCGTGGCAGTCCACCAACCCATAGGCTGCCATTAGCTTTTCAGATTGAATGGAGAACTGGCTGTAGGGATTAATGTAGCTTAATGTAAAACAAAACATAAGGTTGTATCACTCAAGCGTCCCCAACGACAAAGGCTAACATTATGTATTTGCCTTTTAAATATTGATACATGCACATGAATACCAAACATGCTTGCTATATAGTTTTGGCATGCATAGTTTTATGTCATTTAAATGAAGGTGTGTATGCGCGTTTATGCGTGTAGGTGCGTGTGTGGAAATAGAGATTAGCTGTAAATGTCTGATACATTTGTGCTGCATCCCCAGCAGCAAGAGTGAACCTCCTGTGAATTTATTGCCAAACGTCACTTTTACATGATGGGTTTGTAACAAATATCCGCCGCATATTGTTAAATTAATCTTCCATTTAAAATTAATGGAGTTAGACTCCCCAGGTTCAATGTAATTTGGTGTTCACGGGTAGAGGGGGACGCGGTATGAATACTGAATGAGCCTGGGCCAAGCGGCCTAATCTTCCATCACCTTGAACCTGCGAGGAGAGGACGCCTCATCCAGCACTGGCTAATGAGATTGTGCTCACCTCCCGAGAGAGAGAAAGAGTGAGAGAGAGAGGGGGGGGGGAGCGAGGGACGGAGGGAGAGGGAGGAAAAGAGGATGTATGCATCAAATCACTTTGAGATGGGAAAAATGGAGAGAAGAAAAAAGAGGGATGGGTGGAAAAGCCAGGTAAACGAGGTTGAGCGGAGATGTACACAGTGCAATCAGAAAGTATTCCGACCCCTTCCCTTTTCCCACGTTTTGTAGCGTTACAGCCATATTGTAAAATGGAGAAAGTCCTTTTTTCTTCTCATCCATCTACACACAATACCCCATCATGATGAATCGAAAACGGGTTTGGACAGAGAGGTTCTTGGTGAGCACCTGCTGCAGAGCGCTCTGAACCTCCGACAGGGGTGAAGGTTCATCTTCCGACAGGACAACGACTCCAAGCGTCCAAGACAAAGCCGGAGTGGCCTCAGGACGAGTCTGTGAATGTCCTTGAGTGGCCCATCCCGAGCCCGGACTAGAAGCCGATCGAAAATCCCTGGAGAGACCTTGAAATAGCTGGGCATCGACGCTCCCCGTCCAACCTGACAGAGCTCGAGAGGATCTGCAGAGAAGAATGGGAGAAATTCTCTAAATACAGATGTGCTGGTAGCGTCATATCCAAGAAGACTTGGGGCTGTAATCGCCGCAAAAGTCGCCTCAAAAAGTACCGACTAAAGGGTCTGAAAACGTATGTAAATGTTATATTTCAGCTTTTTTATTTCGAATACATTTGCACAAATTTCCATAAACGTCTCATAGCAGCAAGCAGTTTTTCATTTTCCCTGATTCTGCCCCGGACGATAACTGGTCGTATAGAACATGGCTGCTGTGTATATGAGAGAGCCAACGTGAGTTGAGATGGAATGAATTTCAGATCATTATTTTTAAACCCTTATCGGGGCCATAACAAAGAGAGATCAGAGAACACATTTCACAGTTAAGTCTGGGCTCCACAGCGGGGTTGCTTCTCCCTCCATAATTGATGTTGATGCCCAGATCACTTTAACAGCAGACGCCCCTCTGTGAGAGCTGGGCCTGGTCACATAGGCGAGATGATATAGTACCGTGCAATTGCAACTGTACTGTGAATGTAAACATCTCAGATGTGGATGGATATCACTATAAAAAGTCTTGTTCAAGTGCTTAAAAAAGTTGTTTCTATATATGGATCATATTCTCCCAGCTCGCTCCACATTCTATGTTTGTTTGCCTTCCCTTTATTGAAATCTGTAGCAGTGTGGTCTCTGTCAGGCAGCAGCCATAGGGGGAACAGAGGAACTGCATGCAGACAGGCCAAGTCACACAGTGGCTTCTGGATGCTTGCATTTGGATGAGGAGGCAGACGCCCAGGCCAACTCGCTGGATTAGCGGCTCTGTAAAGTCGAACACAAAGCAGCACCCCAGGCTTGTCCTTCTGTATGCACAGGGATATTACCAGCACAAGCGCTAATTCCTGCTACCCTTCTGCTCTTGTGAGTCCCACTTGTGGACGCATGCCCTGAACATATTTGGGCGTAATGTGCCGCACGATCCTCCACCGTTGCTTTGTCATGTGGGGGAATGTTTACAGCTTTCTCCAAGAATTGTGGAGCAATTCTGCGAGCAGAAGGTAGCTCCACAGTAGGTGGAGCTTGGGGACAAGTTGACCCATCAAACCACCCTGAGATCCCTACAAACATGCCCAGCTGCTCGCAAACAGGCACCCAAAACAAATAAAAACACAGATGCACATTTCCCATTCATAACACTCACACCAAACCGAAAGAGAAATACAAATGACTGTTTTATACAGACGCCAACAATGACAACTGAGTGATCCAATCACAGCAGGGAACTGGGGCAGGCTACCACATTTTAAAGGAGACCTATTATGCTCATATTCACACTTTTTATTTTATTCTTGGACTCCATTAAAGTAGTTTTTCATGATTCATAATTCAAAAAAATCTTTATTTAGCACATATTGTCCATTCATGTGATGATGATGATGATGATGTCCATTCATGTAGCACACCATTTTCTCCTCTGAAACACACCATTTTAGCTCCTGTCTCTTTAAGGCCCCCCTCCTTAGAAGCCCACTTTCTTCTGATTTGCCAACTTTGTAGAGGCCTGCCCAGGGCAGTGCTGTGCCTGTAGAAGATGACCATATAAGGAAACCCGGGGCAAACTGATGTCAGTTCGCCCCCGAAATAGATTAAAAGCGAGCGTTTAAAGCAGTCTAAAGCCTGAGGTTTTTGTTTAAATGAATTACTTTTACAT
This sequence comes from Aplochiton taeniatus, assembly GCA_017639675.1. Lineage (NCBI taxonomy): Eukaryota > Metazoa > Chordata > Actinopteri > Galaxiiformes > Galaxiidae > Aplochiton > Aplochiton taeniatus. Next base: position 5,259,849 of record CM030177.1, read on the forward strand.
ACGTTTTCCTCATCATTTGAAACTTTGGTCACGTTTAATATAACATTCCGACATTATAACCTTATGTGTATGTCAGAAAATACGGGAAAGCTTAATAGGTCTCTTTTAAATAGACGTTTTTTTGGGGGGGGGCAATGCCTTTCTTGCTATCTTTCCAGATAATAGACATAACTGTAGACTGTTGTCCTCCAAAATCCGTGTGGGACGGTGCTCAGCTATGCGATTGATCTTCCCTGGCTTAATCTCCCACACATATTTTATTACATCCTCAACATTCAATCCTTTCTCTCTCTCTCTCTCTCTGGTTTTCCTTACTTCCTCAAGCCTTGGGCACAGTCATTTACTCACCCACACAGTAATTTGTCAGTGCGTTCTTTCATCCATTGATTTGGTGGCCCTATACTCCTTTAACCTACCCGTAATCAATGACGAGCGCCTCTGTTTGCCAGTGATGTATTGGACCACAGAAGAGCATGTGAGGCCTAGTCCCAGAGCAACTGCACCTCTTCGGCCCCGCCTGCCACAGTAAGGGACTGGCTGGCGCTGACATGAGCTGCCTGCGGTAATAGTAGTCCCACACTAGCAGAGGTCCCTCTCCCTCCCCAGCCATCTTTAATAGCACCGCAGCGGATGAAACCCAAGATGTCTGCCGCATGCTGCCGCCAAGACTATCGGCAGTTAGGAGTCCAACGCTGCTGCTGTGGTGTCACTGCATACCTCCCCGCTCGATTTAGATTAATGTCCGTCCTGTATGAGTGCCTGACTGTCTGCCCCCCACCCCCCCACCCACCCCTCCACCCCACGGGCTCTCTTTATTGATGGCCCCGGCATCCAGCGTTCAGCCAGTGCAGATTGATCAGCAAATAAGTTGTTGTCAACCGGCTTTAAAAAAGATTAAAGATTTTGTGCTTGTCTGTTAAAATGGATCCGTGCGTTTCGCTGTGATTATAACTCCCCACCCTGCTCCTCTTCCCCAGGCAAAAATGTATTGAGTGGACCAGGGGGGTTATAAAGTTCCAGCTGGCAACGTTTGTTTAATTACTTAAATCCGTTCGATCAACGCTTTTCAGGCAATTATGGCAGGGCTTTCAAGGCCCTAACACGGCGATAAATGGATTCATTTTGCTCGTCACACGGCGACCATCGCCCTCGCGGGGTCCGACCAGGGTCAATAACGAGCTGGCTGGATGCGTTGGGTCCGTGTGCTGTTGAAGAGGGGAAGTGTTTGGCGGCCCCAGGCTCTACAGAGGGGGATAAGGACCTCTGAGATTATCGAGGCCACGTCGATGTTAACGTTGCGACCCGGCCTCAAAGAGGCCAAGGGAGCGCGATGTGGACCCGGCCGCTTCGACGTCCTGTCATGTTTCAACGCCCATGGCAGGACAGGGAGGCCGGCAGGCGGGCAAACACAGACAGGAAGCTGCAGGGTCGTGCACAGGAAATTGTCTCTCTGACTGAACAAAGATGGGGTTTCCGGAGCAGGTCTAACAGGCTCAAGGCTGGGATAAGTCGTTCCTGTGTCCGTGTGCCATTGATTACACGGGGTGGGGGGGGGGGCCACACGACATGTCCTTCCCCAGGTAGTGTCGCTGAATGACTGGCACACTGACTGACTGACTAGCTGGCTGGCACTGCAAAGACAGGATTCTAGTGACAGATCTTTCACAGCATTCTATGGGGTTATTGCTTTTTGTTAACACTTGACATGTGTGTTCTTTATATCTGTTGATCCGTGTCAACTCAATCAGCCATGAGCAGATTAGATAAGCTTTTCTGGATTCGTAGTTGAGCTTTGAGAAACATAGAATGCACTCAAATGGCAACCTTCCATCTGCGAGGAAGTAGTAAGTCAGACTAATATAGTACCACCATCAACATCTCATTATTCACTACGTCTGCATGTGTATGGGGGTTTATTACGCGAGTGTGTGTGCGTGCACGTGTGTGTGTGTGTGTGTGTGTGTGTGTGTGTGTGTGTGCGTGTGCGTGTGCGCGCGCAGGCGCGATCTATGCTTGCGGATCCCAGAAGTGTGTGGGCAGCAGTGGAAGGCTGCGGCAGGCCTAGCTGCAGCCGTGTGTGCCAGGGGCCAGGGAGAGCTTTGATGTTCTTCAAAGTGCCCAGATCAAGACTGGCAGGACGGCTCCCCGCGGACACGCCGCCGCGCCATAGGTAGCTCCCGACGCCCGGCTACATCTGCCTTATTTAGCTGTCAATTAAGATTTGTTTACACCAAAGTTGTACCGGAGGTGGATGGAGGCAGGATGCCAGGGTCACCGGGCTTTTATGTCTGGCTTGTTTATGAATTTCAACACGGCGGCAACATGAAAGTGAGGGCGGAGTCTGTTCTGCCGAGACTCATCAGGGGCAGGCGGGGCTACAGTGCCACAGTTAACCCGACACACACTGACTAATGGCAAACGATTCCCTTTAGACCGGATTAGAGAGGAGGGGGGGGGGATTAAAACGTATTGGAGAATAGCGCTTGACACGCTTTATTCAGCGTCGCCCCGGTCGGTACTCCTGCCGTCTACTGTGTTGAGAAGGTTTCGTAACGTGAGCATCAAAGCCCTCTGAGGGCGCGGAGCCCCGTCCGGTTTGGCAGGCAGCAGGGTTGCTGTGAGTGTGTGGGCCAGGCAAGGCCACGGGGCGAGACCCAGAGTCTTCTCGGAGGTTAAAAACGGCAGTGTTGGTAGCCACAGGCTCCTCTCAAAGCGCCCACTGCCTGCACGTCATACCTTAAGCCTTTGTACTTTCAGAACAACCCCCCCACCCCACCCCACCCCCCCAGCTCTGCAGCAGCAGATCAATAGAGAGACAAGGTGGCGAGGCGTGCATCTCGCCTCCGGTATTAAAAGATAGAAGGAGTAAATCCAAACAGAGGTTGAGCACCACTGCTCCCCGCTCAGCCTGCCGGCTGTGTAATACAGCAGATTACAGCAGTCGGGAGAGCGCCTTGGCCCAGCTATCGCTGTGTCGATAGGGCGGTCCCTGGAGTATCAGGCCCAGGGTTAAGGTTGCCAGGGGAAACTAAAAATCCGCCCCCTGACTGCCCTTGAAGGGCCGGGCAGCTGTCTCATATCCAAAGCCTTTGGAGAGCCCTTTCAAGTTGTTTCAACTACTGTATGCTGTATGTGTATTTAGCCCTTCTCTTTTATCGGGTGTTCATGGATGTGTCCATGAACACAGTCTTTTGATTGTTTGTTGTGAAAATTGTATTGTTTCGAAAATTGCTTATTTGGTCGACATGGACAGATTAAGAACTGCTAGAACATCCTTTCAGCTCGGGTGATGGGCAAGAAAGTTTGCAATTGGCGTTCCTGTCTCATACTATAGAGGTATGTGGGTTAAGTTGTATTTTCCTGTTAATGGCTTTAGAAAGCCTTTTAAAAAGAACATGTCCGGATTTCTTTTGAGTGTCTTTCGACTTGAATTCTTGAGCAGGCTGGAAGTTCTAGCTAATAACTATCATTCAACTCTACTTAATATCGGTGGACTGTTAGTGGCTGGTGTGCGCGGGCTACTTTTCCTGTGAGCTAGTGTATTTTCCGCACCCTATATATGTTGAAGTGCCCCTTTTAAAGCGTAATCAACAACACATTTTTTGCGTCGCCACTTGGTGCTGAAAATAATATATAGTTCACGTACACTCAAAATGTGGACATTTTGTACATGCAGTATTTGATCGTCCAACTCTTGACATGGCGAATTCTTGAAGAGCAAGAGCTAAAATGTGTCTTTAGTTTAATTGTTTTAACAGTAGTTCTACTGAAGCATATGTGCATGCATAAAGACACCAGCATACATTATGTAGCCTCTTACTAACTTTAATTAACCTTTTTGTCCCAGTTGTAAAACACACTGGTCATCTGCTCACCAACACCAGTCACATTTTGAATGTCATGGTACTGTCGTGCTAAAGCTTCAATGCATTCATCCCCTGGCCTTAAACCTTCAAACTACTCTTGCTTTCCTAACAAATTCAGTACTTATCTTTTCTTTTATTACATATGGATGTCATTTTAATCTCATGTTATATAATCTATGTGTTTAATCTTTCTAATAGTACCAGATTTTGTAAAACATGAAAAAAGAGTGCGGCGTTGCAAATCTATGTGAATTATGCATGAAAAAACAACAACTACTCACCGCCTCATGCCTTCCTATGTCAAGTCGCACCATGTTTCACATTCTGAGCATATGGTTTTGTTTATAACGTTCAGCTGTTTAGTTGAAACATCGCTTGACGCTCTACTGACACAACATGATATTTTCACACCAGTACCGGGCCAAATCCAGCGATAGCAGCATTGGGGTGGGGAGGGAGTGAAAATGTCAACACGGTCGGACTGTCTTTTTGAACGCCTTACCGAGGCATACAGGGACGGGCGCATTGCAACACCTGCTTAGCGAGCACACGGCGCTTCCCAGCTCCCTCGCCCTCTTTCGTTGGCTCCCTCTCTGTTCTTAGCCGTCTTCTCCAAGCCCTAAATCTTTTGAATTAATGGCCGTTTTTAATGAGAGGCTCTTCAGGGAGTTTCCGAAGACTAAGTACAGATTCCGATATCGAAATGCAGGCTTAGTAGTGGCAGCCGTTCTGCCCAAAATGGATTTTCCCTATTGCCCCTATGGTGAAGTAGTTAAGCCTCTCCTCCCACTCCATCCAAGTCTGGGCTCCCTCCTTCTTTTATGCTCGGTAATGAAAATGTTGACAAATCCAACCCGCCTTCGAACTTTCACTGCCCTTACAAGGTCAAAGGGACGTTTCGTTTTTTTTACGGGGACACGTTTCAAAAACATGTATTCTCACTCGGTTGTATATTGCAAGAAGCCGTCGTAAAGCTACACCTCGAGGGCGGATGTGAACTCTGCACGGAGGAACTGGGTGTCGGGTTGCATGGCACGGCGTGAACAACTGCTCTTCCGCTTACGTTTTGGATCAAAGGAAACAAGAGCACGGGGCCCTGAAACATTCTTGATATACGACTACGCTGGGTGGGGTGGGGTGGGGGGGTGACATCCTAGGTATGTCTGGAACATTCACCAGGGGGGGGGGCTCCCGCGGCCCCCGGCGAGGCCCTGACTGGAGCCCAAGCTTCACTTGCTCTCCTAATTTATGCCTTTGTCACTGACACTGGCACGTGTTCACTGGGAAGCACCGCCATCCCCTCGGTGAATAGCTGGCGGGTGACAAATAGCTCCTGCTTTCCACTCCATTTGGTCTGAGGCAGCCAACAGCCCCCATCCTCCTCCGCCCCGCAGACCATACGCCCCGCCCCGCCCCTCCCGCTTCCTCTCCAGGCACTGACCTTTGGAATGACGCCTTTCTCGCCCCCCCCCCCCCCCCCCCCCCCCCCCCCCCCCAGCCGGAGGCCCCCTGGGAGCTGTAATGGACTCTGCGTTAATTGCCTGTTGAAGGACAGAAGCCGTTCCTGGCGGCCTGATTGCAGACTCCCCGGAGAATACAGCTGTCCGTTCCACTGACTGTCGCTCTAATGCGCAGGGTCCGGCAAACCCACTCAGCACACTCTCACGCACAGGAACACACACAGACTAAGCAGAGATGCACGCATGCATGCTAATCTTTAGTTATGCATTAAATATTAAGAATGGGGCACATACGTTTTATTTTTTTTCCTTCGGTTAATAAAGCACGCACCCACGCACACACAGACAAGCAGAGAGGCTGAGTGTCAGTCAGTGGATCTATCAGCAGGGACGGTGGCCATTTTGGTCATGAGTGGTCTCCATGCTTTCCTTTGCTGTCCCTGCACTCTGTAGCCCTCCGCCACCAGTGAGGGGTCACATACTTACACTGTATATCCCAGTGGCCCGGGTGTCTGGCTAATTCAGACTAATTTCCCGGAGAGCACAGCCAAGGAGCAGAGATTTATCGCCCGCTCTGCCGAGTGTTTTTGTATGTTTTATGCAGGGGAACTGGGTTGGATTTGAGGCCAAGTCCTTTCAACATCGTACTCTTTAGGGCGGTTGAATAATGTCCGTCTTGGGTGTTGCCATTTCTATGGTGACTGGAACACTGCTTTTATACCCTCCTCACACACAGTTCAAGACGCACAAGCTTAAAAAACAGTGCAACAACTCCCGAGACAGTGTGGTTTCTGAACGAAGGATACGTCAATCTTCACCTACAAATTCCCCATAGTTGACATGGAGTTTATGGTTATCAAAGCTTTAAGTTGTAGAAAAAGAGTAGTCATGTGACCCAGTGAAAGCGACCCCCTTTCTGCCCCAAAATACCCCCCCCCTCCCACCACCTCAGAGTAGACTCAATGTGCATGGCCTATGGCTGCACCTTGATCTCGGCGGTTTGAAGTTGAAAGTCGGTAGGATGGCTGTGGGGCTCGAGAGCGTCTCCTGCCAGATAGAGGCCCTTTCATCCCTGTTTACTTGCCGGATCTGTGTTGTCATGGTGAGGCCGATTCAGATGAGCGCTGCGCGGAGCCTCCCGGACAGACCAAGGACGGCCCGGCCGCCATGTTTAGACTCACTTTGACACACCGCTGAATTCCTGTTGGGCCGCTTTCTGGAACATTAATTTTCACAAGAGCTCCGGGCTGAAATGTCGACCTTGAAGTCCATAAACATCCCTTCACGGACATTAAACTAATGATAATGCCCGTGTGGTTTGAAACAAAGAATCTGTCATGTTGTGATTCGGTCGCCTCGTGAAACCAGGATGCTATGTTTGCATCTCTGTTTATTTGATTTGACTCTTATTGGCCGTGCATTTCTCCCTCATTAACTCTCCTAGCTGTAGCCTGCCGTCTCCACCGGCTCACAACAATGTTGTTTGGCAGAAATATGGTGACCGTGTCATGGCAGCGTCCATCAAGAGACGCTTAATGCTTTTGAAATCTGTTTTGCTTAAGCGGACACGATAAATCATCTCCGCCGCACGCACGGCTAATGCTGCCGAACGGAGCCTGCAATTCAATTACCTGGGGTCTGAGGGGAGGGTGGCTGTGGGGAGGTGGTGGTGGGGGTGGGGGGGGGGGGGGGGGGGGGGGGGGGGGGGGGGGGGGGGGGGGGAGAGCCCGCAGGCCCGCCGTGCAACTAGTCACAGCAGCCTAATCACATCGAAAAGCATGAAGGAGCTCTCATTAGAACCAATGAGTCCTCTCTGGTTAGGAACGGGCTAATTGAAGGAACCGTGGGCCTTACGGGGGAGGCCATGAGGAAACTGCTCACATTAGGCTTCTCACCTGGGCCTTGTTTCACGCTCAGGGCAGGACGAATGTATTGTGACTGGCAAAGAAGACGCTTATTAGCAGGTGTTGACATACTAGAGAAGCAGGAACTGGTTGGAATTCAATTGATCGCATCCAGGGTTTTTTGTATGTGGTCCCCCAGGTAACGCCACGGTTCATACGCAAGTTTGTCTGAGATCAGTGTGTTTTCAAAACGGCGGGCTTGGGGTTTGAGGCCCAAATCCCACACATTTGTTGGCTGTGCGTGAGCTACGCTAGAGGCCCATTTCAGAGTGCATAAAACCAGGCTAGGTGACAACATCTTTTTGGAATTTCGCAGTCCACCATTTCGTGTTGGCCTCCTCCTCACAGCGTTGAAAGAGATAACACCCAGGCAATGGCTCGGAAAAATCAGGTAAGGCACCGCAGAACACCGGAGAGAGTAAAGGACGAATTGGGTGTAATGTGATTTACTTCTCATGACGGCATGGTTCAGGCCTCCAGTCTGTCTCTCTCCCAAATTGCCGTGACGGCTGTCAAGCAGGAGAAGAAGGGGCAAACGGATCGCGGGCGGTAGATTTCCTTTTTGTCTTGAACTGGCCTTACCATGCTTGTTTAGTTTTCTTTTCTCTTCTCTCTCTTGAGCAGCGGCATCCATCAGGGCCCCCCGTAATGACTGTAAGAAGGCTAATGGCAGGTGGCTGTAGGTGTGAAATGGGCCCTTTGGACTCCACACCCACAGGCAGCATAATGCAGCCTTTCAGACCCTCTCCATAAGGGGCTCCCTTTGTCCCTCGAGCTTGCATGCTGCTCCCCCCAAGCCCCTGAAAGGGCCATTTTGTTCAATTTGTCTAAAAGCCACTGGCTTATGTGACAATTTAAAGACTTTAGCTGTTAAAGTTTCTTTAACCCGCCGACTACTGAATGGCTTTTGTGTTGCCCTGTGATCTGTCCATCATTTTCCGAGGGCCATACAAAAAAAAAGAGGAGGGGGTTTAAGAAAGGAGGGGCAGAGACGGAGGGCGAGACGGGGCCCTGACCGCGGTTCCCCCAGGCTCTCCATCTCTCTGAAGTGGCCCTGGTGATTTGAATGCAGTGGAAGGCGTGAGAACTGAAGGGGAGAGGGCGGAGGAGTGGCTGGATTAGGGCTCCCATCGGCCCAGCCACTGTGGCCATTTTCACACAGCACATGAATTATGCAGCAGGGCTGATTGACTGCGCTCGCTCCAGTGGCTAGGCCAGCGTGACTTGTTAAAACCTCCGGGCTCCTCTCCACTCCTCGTGTGTAGTTAATAAAACATAGAGGGCACCTGCCTTGGGCATACTAGTGCATTTAGCCACATTTGCAGTGGCAAACAAAGGATTTGGTCCTGTCCGACTCACCAGGACACGGTTGGTGTATAAACATGGTCGTGAACATCGTGATAGCATTTCACCTAGACGCTAGGAGCGATTCACCCGGGGGATGGGTGGATATTCATTGGCTCGTATTCTTTGGTATCGTGCTCCTCCCACTCAAGAGAGGGGACAACACGACAGTCAATAATTGTCATCGGGGAGGTTCCCTGTGCGCCCAAGCGTCCAGAGATGGCTCCTCCAGCCGTCAGCCCGGACCCGCCCCTTCTGGAGGGGAGATCACAGTGCCACCGTCTTCTCCTCCCGGCTCTGTCTTCTCTACCGTTCCCCCGGTGTGCATGCAAAACAAGGAGACACACAATGGCGGTGCAGCCAACTGTTACAAGCTATCATGTCTTCGTTGAACTGAAGACGAAGCAAAGGGCGGGCAATCTTTCTATCGTGTTAAACGACGCCAGCAGGCTGGTACTAAGTGCGGCCGATGGCTGTCATAGCAAAACATGTACTGCTGACTCTTAATTATGGTCGGGTTCGTAGATATGTAAACGTGAGTGCGCGTGTGTGAGAGAGAAAGCGGCCGTGTGTGGGAGCTGGGTAAAATAAGCCGGCAGGTTTAATCAGGCTTTAAAGTGTTAACTGGCTGAGGCAGGCCTTAGTTGCACTTTGGATGTCGCTATTCATCTGAGGAGCTGAATTTTTCATGTGGTAATTAAAATTTGTAGGTCAAATCTCCCATGACACCTATTTCTGCTAATACAGGGTAAAGCAGCGGTAGCTCTCGTTAATGCTGCTCTTTTGCCGATCTGAGATTTAAAGGATGAAGGGTGACATTTTCCCCCATTTTGTAAATTAATGCGATTGATCTGCCTAACAAGAACAAAGTTACGCTTCCAAATACCACATGATAAAGAGATTAAGCCTTTAAATAGCTTTCCAAAGGCTGTTTTTATTGCTAGGCCTGGAGCGGGGGCATTGAACTTTCAATTAGAATTTCTAATAGGCTATTGACTGGAATGTATAAAATGTTGCTACACAATTATATAGATCCAGGGAGAGTCTTTTGTTTCTGATTCCAAGGTTCATAACCCAGAAAGCCCTTTGTCTGCCCCGGACTGGAATTCACTAAAGCCATAATGTTTAGTGCGGGGGAAAAGGATATGTGTGTTCACTGAGTAAAGCATGTGTTTTCTATCAAGCTTTTCAGGTGGTTCTAATTGGGATTGTTTGATGTGCTGGCGTTTACTTAAAACAGCATTATGCCAAACCACCTTTATAATCTGTGGTAATTTTACCCAAATCCCTTTGATCCCTGTGCTCTTTATTGTGGTCAAGATATTTTTCTCTGTCAGTTTAGTTATTTCTCATTGCTTTCTCTTTCCTCTGATGTTACTCCAATGCCTGGTACTTTTGTTGGTCTTCGTTTCCAAGGCTCCTCTTTTCCAAGTAAAAGGGCTGTTTCTAATTTGCCCCATGTGATCCCGCAGACTAAATCCGATTTAATGGCCTCTAATGCCGCACTAACTGTTGTCAAAACATTTTTTACTTATGTTATCCTAATTCAATCTGCTACACCTAGAGCCCGGAGGAGACAGGCCTGGTTTTGATTCCCTCGCCCCCACCCAAATCTATCCTTTCCATAATGTCTCTATCTCTCTCTCTCCGTCTTTCGCTCTGGCACGCTTACTGTACATGCAGGTAATTATAAGCCTGGAGAACATGGCATCAGTGTGCAATTTGTCAGGGCCTAACAGCCCATTCTGTTCTGAGGGGCTTGCATTTTGTTTATGTTGTACTGCGTTCAATGTCTAATTAAAACCACATTATGGCCCACATCTGCCAATCTCCAGTAATCTTCTTTAATTGCGGCAATTAAACTATATTTACATGTGCAGAATACTTGTAATTTAGCAAATTGCACTCTCCTCTCTGCACATTTAATCAGGGGAGCTGTGGCGGCGTGGAGTGATTTCAGTGTTTTGATTTCAGTGGTGGGCTGTTTCTGACAGGGTAAGTGGACCTCTGCCGGAGGCCTCTGGGAGGTTAGCAAAACAAGCCAGTGGAGAGGCATTGTCATTGAGCTCTGATTACAACTCATGGGCCTAATTACAGGCCCGGGCTCCCTAGCGAAGCAAGGCGGCGCGCACACACACACACACACACACACACACACACACACACACGTGTGGATATGTGTGTGTGTGGGGGCACACTTTCAGGCATGCAAACCTGTGCGTTAGTGTATGGGAGTTTGGATACAAAGTATTATTTACGTCAACTCATTCCTTTTCGGTGTAATAAATCAGTAAACCACATATTTATGCCGCAGCCTTCTTTGATTTAATTGCTATTATCTAATTGCCTACCACGCACAGAAAGCTCTGACATGAGGAGGTAAAAAGACCAAATGAAAAAACAGCAGCTGGTTAAACAACTGCTGTTGTAAGGAAAACATCAAGTGCCGTATCCGACTGCGAAAGAACAGCATGCTTACTCTCAGATTAATGGCATTAGGTGGGGATTAATATGGAAAGGGGGAATTTGTAAAGCCGTCGCATAACAACAGCGCGCACAATAGGTGGGCTTGAGATGCCAGTGTGACGGCGCATCACTCTTCATCAGCCAGCGTCCGTCACGGGAGATTGTGATGTTCAGCCTGAGGTGGTGACTGGACCCCAAGCCCAGACATAAGGCAGCCTGGCCCATTACCCTGTCAGGTTAAAGTCCACATAGTGGAAGAAAGCTTCTCCGATGTGGTGGAGCAGCTTCCATTAAGCCTGTCCACCCCGCCTAATGACAGCCCTGCATGGCCGTGAAAGGCCCCATCAGGCCAGATGGAGTCTGCTGCTGGGTAACAGCTCAGCAGTTTGGAGTCATGGGTCCTGCACCCAGGTGTACCTCTCTGGCTGCAGGCTGGAGGCGTGGGGGCAGAATGAGACCCAACCGGATGCGCTGCTCAGGTAATTGGTTTGGATCTCAGTTAGGAGCCACCCCCCTCCTGGAGTGGCTTATTGCCCCTGGTCCCTGCACTGCTCACGTGACTGGAATGCACCATGTCTGAAAGCGGGGGACACTATTACAAGGCAAGGTTGCATGGAAGAGTGGCTAGCTTCCCAGAATAGTTCATATTTTCTCTCTGGATAATAGTGTCTTGAGTAAAACTTTCCCTTTTTTGTATCATCCACTGTTGGATTTAATTGCACATCCTATTATCATCGGGCTCTGACTGAAACAGAGGATGGTTTCATCTGGTCGGGTTGATTATAAAAGGCTGCGCAAGCTCCAAATTGAAGAGAGCGATTCGACTGAGAATGGTAACTATAGCTGGGGGGTAGCACAGAGCAAATTATGTCCTGAGACGGACAGAGCCCCATATCCTCATTAGCTGGAGAGCTAGTTCCTCCTAATTAGTTTCCATTCACTGTAATTAGCATGGATGACGCTAATCATCGGATGTGAAACCAATCTAACGCTTGGGATACAACGTCCTTGGCCTCTCTTTCATGCAAGGTTCAGAGAATTATTTCAGGTGCCGCTTCTCTTTCATACGCCTTTCTAAATAAAGGGGCAGCGTGTGTTTTTCCGTTGAGTTCTTTATATAATTTTTTTAAGGTGAGGGTCTGTGTGCCCAACAATACAGGCGGCTGCATATCTTCCCAATGCAATTTATTGGAGTTAGTTTTGAAGCAAATTACACAACTCTTTTCTGCTTCAAAGGCAAGGTCAAGCAGGAGGCAGGGGAAGATGGCTGGAGGAAAGCTTGGAACACACAAGTTGGACAAACATGAAAGGCCTTTCGGTGGTCGCTGTTAGGGGATTTTTCCTTCACTATTGTTATTTTGCCTTCATTCACTCCTGCCCTGTAATTTTTTCTGAAGGCAGAGTGTGTCAGTGCATCAGGATTTGATGGTCTCCTTTTATTTCAATGGCGCCGCTATTTTCCAAGCGCATTCTTCAAGGCCTTGGAAGGAGAACTAAATAATAGAAGAAAACCAGGAAATTACCATCTGACATTTGTGTGATGTTAGAGGCTCTTTTCTATCTCTCCTGACTTTCCTACTAAAGAAGGGTTGTTTCCCCCCCCCCCACTGATCAAAACCGAAATTAATGTTTCTGCCTGTGCGACACAAAAGCTAGGAGCAGAGAAGTGATTTGTGGAGGACCGCATTGTTGGAAGCAGAATGATTGATACTCTCTGCTCGGCTGTCAGGCCCTGGAGAGAGATCTTCCTCCCACTAACGTTGCATCTGCTGCCAATCAAGGCTTTGTCGGCTCATCCTCTGGTGGTTACTGCTCCCAGCTCTAACAAGCCTCCTTCATGCACAGGTCTTCTGAGATGCTAAAGAAAACACGATGGCAGCTCATTGTTTCTACAAGCACACAGGGAGCCAAAACAAGTGGCTGATATAATCCCGGTCGTCATATAGGAGGGATGCTCACAGGATATGAGCTTTTTATTAGTTTTTTCCCCCCCCGTGTCTTTGAGTCCCCTGCTATCTTTGCCTTTATTGATACCAAATCCCTCTGCTGAGCTCTTCAAATCCTAAATGTGTATCCACTCCCCGCAAATGTTCTCGCGCCTAATCTCTTGGCTAGAGACAAAAGGATGTGCACGGCTCCCAAGCCTCCAACCGACATCACGACTAGGAGTGTGCGGTCCCCCCCCCCCCCCCCTCCCCCTGCCCCCTTGAGCTTGGGATTGGGTTCTGATCTAAAGCAGAACCTAGTTTATCCCTCAGCCCCATGTCATGGTGGCAGCCACGTCTTTTGAATGAGAAGAGGTAAATTGGATACATACACAGCCCCGGCACACCAGATAGCATCATAAGTCTGGTATTTCAATGTCCCACCGTCATTTTCCCTGTCTCTCAGTTCCATTTTGTTTTCTCTCTTTCCTCCGGGCTGGATCTTCTGGTGAAATGAAGCGTTTGACATGAACTTTTGCCACATGCCTGTAGTTGTGCCAGAAATATTTAGAGCAGGCACTCCTTCTGAGCCAAGTATTGGCCATCTGTTCAAGTCTTTAACCAGCGGCGTCCGGGGACTTCATCAAGCCCTAGCTGTGAAGGCAAATGGATTCCTACAGCGTTGAAGTTGAAGCTAATGCACAGCTCTGGTTCCCCACCACATTAGCCATATCAACCTTCCGTATGTTACTAAACACTTGTCAGTAGCGGTTCTAGATGGCCAGGCTTTTTTTCCACGACCACTTCCCCAACCCTGGATATAGATAGGTTCCAGTGAAATGGTAAGATGACCAATTAAACTGTGTAGTCTCTTTTAGTGCTGTTTAAGAAACCAACCCCGGCAGAAATGTTAACTGTATAGCTCTGTTTTTTTTTTTTTTTTTCAATCATACAAGGAGAAGAGATCGGGCGAATAACAAAAACATCTGCCCTAGTCAGTTTGAAGGTGCGCCATTGTAGCCGGGCCCCTCCACCCTCTAGTTGATATGGACCACACATCCCCTGGCTGGAGGAGTCTTTTACAACCTGAGAGCCTGTGCTGAGGAATGCGCACCAGCAGAGGAGACGAGAGGGCCTTCGAACGGAGAGGAACATCATTATGCAGTGCGCGGGACACCATTATTAGCCCCATTACACACAATGACAGCTGCACATTCATTTCCCTCTACCTGCTTTTTAAAGCCGCCAATAAATAATGAGGGCTCCGGTCTTCCCGTTTGAAGAACGAGGAAAAAAGTCATTACGGCTCGCCCGCCATTTGTCAGAATTATTTCATGATCTCGGGTTGCAGGGAGGATTTTTGCTTGGTTAATTGTAGATGGGACCATTGGACATAAATTCCCATTAGGCATCGATTTGTTACCCTCCGCAGACTTTGACCCTTTGCCGCCTCATCCAGCAGGGTTGGTCTTGTTGTTAGGGAGACGCGACGGGGTGATGGTATTTCGTCAGCACCCCGTCGCCCTAGTGTTGCGTTGACAGTGTCAGCCTGGAGCGCATGGATGGCGTGTTCTTCGCCCGACATTTATTCTTCCAAACCCAGCCGTTTCATAGCGGCCCATATCGGACGTACCTTGCAGTCTTTCACGGTTCATGTCTTTTGTTAGAGAGATTGGCTGGCGCCCCACTGTGGTTGGGAGGTCACCTAGGTTGCACCCTGGTTAAATGAGTTGTAGGTGGTTGTGACAGTGACCTCTTTGACAAACCTAGTGACACCGAGGGGGTCATCTGAGAGCCCAGAGCCTTTCTATCTGTCCTCGTTTCACCGCAAGGCCCCGCTCATGAGACCTGTCCTGGGCCTAACGGTAAAGATATTGTCCCTGTGCTCCCCGCAGACGGATAATAGAGTGGTGCTCTTTGGCAGACGACTTACCCGCACAGGAGAAACCAATACCGGGCCTATCGGCTGATATATGACACTAATACGCAGGCTAACTGAGACTCCAAACAGAAAAGAGGGATTGCTCCGAGTTTAGGCTGGCCCCAAGAATCCATGGCTCCCAGGTACCACAGTGTCTGGGGCCCTGAAACTACTCTAATTGCTTTACATCTGTACAAAGGTTTCTTGTAATCCGGCCTTCTGCCTCCATTTGTCTTCCTTTCAGTCTCCTGGTGAAGGCCTTAATTGGTCTTAGTGGGGCTTTTTTTCCCTCTTTTTTCCTTTTTCCCCGTTAGCTCCCAGGCTCGAGTAAGAAGACTTTACCTCTGGGGGCTCTTGGTGGTGGGGCAGCAGAGGAAAGGAAGTCGATACTTCTTTTACCTTTAACGCTTTAATTCATGTTCTCCTGACAAGGATTCCCCCCCCCCCATAGCTTCATATGGGAGTGCTCCTGGGAAGCACACTTGAATCCAAGCTTGTGGAGCACAGAGAATAAAGCTCCCATGCTGTCTCTAGCGGCCAATCGGGAGTGGCTAAGCCAACTCAGTTGTGTTTACTGAGAGAATGATCATATGACATCATGATCACATTTGTATTTATTGGAATGTAGCTAATGAAACAAGGTATTCGAGTAACATTGCATTGTTCTATGCTTTTTAGCTTGATTGTACTCACGCTTCATATCAATGCAGCGAATGACATTGGAACGTAATGCCTTCCTCTTAAAGGGAGAGTTCAACTTCTTTGGGAGCTCCTCTTATTGCTTTGTATTTTCCCACAGCATACTGGAGAATCATCTTTCTTAACAGTCGAATGATCAGGCACGTGTTAAGACTGTCGCCCCAGTCAGCGTTGGCCTTCATTAGCCACTCCAGTGTGCTTACTTGTAGTGAAGTGCAGCTGGGAGTGTTTGGTTTTTCCACCGCCCCCCCCCCCCCCCCCCCCCCCCCCCCCCCGCCCCCAACACACTCTTTTTTATCTCCCTCCTTCACACTTGTCTTTGCAGAGAGATAGGATCTTAAGTACACTTCCCAACGAGCCACACGCCCCATCTTTAATCTTAGATAACACAGCTATTTCCTGTTGCTGAGCCCCCCACCCCCACCCTCCCCTCCTAACACAGCATACAACTCTGACCGCAGGAGTTCACTGGGCCAGCTCCTGAAGCCCAGAGACTCTTATGAGGAGACAGCCTCCACACAACAAATACACATGTTGCTATAACGGCGGTAGCATATTGACAGGTTGCAGTGTTAACAAATTGTTCGCCTTCATTAATACAAGCTATTTTAATCTAACTCAATTGAGTATGTGCTAAGTTTTTAAAATTGAAGCATTCATCACAACTTAGGCTACATAGGCTCTTTATGAAAACAGTAACTGCCAATCCTCTTGGGATGTAGTGTGTCCCTAACTGGCTGGACCACTGCCCGTCTGACTGAGTGTTGTGGAGGGGCGCTCAAGCCAGTGGCCTGGGTCGTGGTGGCCCCGCTCAGCTGTGCTCCCCGCCTTGGCCGCTGACGGCCTGATGGAGCTGTGCTGCCAGCGCTTAAATAGCAGCTCTAAGCGTCCAGCTGCTCCCTGCCACGCTCCACTTCTCCCCAGATGGCTCCGAGACGATCCAGCAGCCCTCCGCGGAGTGCCCGCTCGCGGGGAAAGTGTTATGGAGTGGCTCTCTGAAGCACCAGGGAGGACCCCCCTCCCCCACCCCCCCCCCCCCGCCATTTTTTTTTCTCACACCCCTCGGGCCCCAAGCCCAAACCAGTGGAGATCCGCCTGTGCACCCTCGCCGGGCCAACTCGCCGGCGGGGAGGCAGCAGATGGCGCCAACGGCAGCGCTGGCCAGCGTGCAGCAGGGCCTGGGGGGGGTCCCGGAGAGAGCACGCACCACGCCTGGCCCCGGACGCCACTCGCACCCCGCAGGAGGAGCTCTCCACGGCCCGCAGCAGATGACCAACATGCCTCTGGCCAAGTCTCCCCTTTCCCCTTCCACCACACACACACACACACACACACACACACAGTGTAAAGATTTGATAATTGGGTTGTTTCTCACTTTCAAAGTGCTGCCAACGAAGTGTGTTAGGGAGAATGTAGCACTTTTGAAAGTAATGGACTTCAACACTACAACAGTTGGTGTGATTATTTTGTGTACGACAGGGACCTTGTGGATGCAGTTATTTTTAACAAAATACACAAATACTCCAATCAACGTTCTCATATATGGTAATAGGGGTAGAACTGGATATTTGGCATATTCCAAATGCAGTGATATAAGCGAAAAGATCTAAGCCCAACTCTGTATTCGCCTCAGTTATTCGCCTCAGTCACCATCGACCTACTTGTTTCTTGTTTCAGGAGGGGCTGATCTAATCTTGACTCTGAAGTAATGAAAATGCTTTTCATATTGGAACCATCTGACACTTACGTGTGAAGTCAACGGGTATGCCAAACCTTCACATGGCCTTTTATGAACTGGCCTGCAGCCTCCCTCACGTTGCCGATGCCTCAGAGGACTGGATGTCCCAGCCTCAGACCGGGGGTAGAGACTCTCCCCGCTGCCCCCCCCCCCCCCCACACCCACACACTGTTATTTCTACCCTAACAGGAAACAGGCATCGTAGCAGGGCCCCTTAATGCCAAACACATTCCCCCGCAACCTGATCAAAGCCGGCCGGCCCAGACAACAAAGTGTCCCCTAATGCTGTGTTTGGACCGTATAATTGGAGAGTAATTATGGCTGACAAAACACACCACGTGTTATTTTTCCCCCTCGTCATGGTCTCATGCTCTTTCGGGCCACGAGAGAGAGCGCCGAGCCGCGTGCGTCGTCATGAACTTTTCAGGATGTTGTGTGCTGAGTCAGCTACCAAAGCACATGCAGGGAGGTCAGTTTTTATTGGAGCGTAGACACAGGCACACACACACACACACACACACACACACACACACCAACAAACAGTGGTGGGGTGCGGCGGTAGCCAGTGGCCTAGAAAAACACTGGCGAGCCACACCAGGGGGAAACCTGATCCGCCGCTGCTCACCTGCTGACAGGCCGACGGGCTCTCCAAAGGGCCGCTTGGCCTCTTACTCAGCCCAGGACAGATTTATCCTGTCTCTTGTTGTCTCTGACAACACACTGTTGAGGACAGGGGTTACGCGAGTTCCTCTGGCCTCTGGCCCAGCACATGTTGGAGTCACTGAGCCAAGCCCAACTTGGCACGACTCACCACTGTTTTTAAGATGGTCTCATTTCGGACTCGACCAGGGGAAAGAATTCTGACAAAAATGTGATCAGTCTGATAGTTTAGTAGAAAGATGAATGAAGTCCTTTATGGTTTTAGTAAGGTTGTTTTTGTTTAAGAAGTATTAGAAGTTCTAGCATCAAAAAACGATTGTAGTTTATAGAAGTGGTACCACTATTCTCTCAAGTCAGTTTTACCACTCTGTTTATTGTTTCTTTGTAACTTATAAGACTGCTAGAATAGAATTTGCCTAACAAAACTAAAACTTCAACATACTGGGTCATGATTCCTAAAACTTCCATCCGATAGGGCCAATACTGCACATGACAACCTAAAGACTAAATTGACAGAATACTACTCAAGATGCAAGAAAATATTGTTTTAACAGATGACATGACAAAGAAAAGCTAATTGTTATTTTTCAATCGTCTTAGAAAACAGCAAGCCTAAGTAATTGTATAAGTGTATTTTGAAAGAATGCATATCAATTGCGGTGCTAAAAAGGGGGGATGTTGAAGTGCCAAGAGCTTGAAATATTGTACACCGCAGGAGCGGTGACTTACGTACATTAACACATACTTTTTTTTACCAAATGTGAGCTGTTTATCACAAAATAAACGATTCTATTTTTAAGACGCCTCACTAATTGAATGTGGAAAACATCTTTGGAGGGTCATTTTGAAAATGCCTTTTTTTCTGTCAGAAATTATTCGGTGAAATTACTGTAATTTTGTTTGATATCATGATCTGAGGGATGTTTGGCGTATTTTCTTTCCAGCCTATTCCATGTAATTGGTGTGTCCTAGTTTGCTAGCCTATCACGTGTGTTTGTGGGGAGCTCTGTCATTCATACTGAAGTTCACCCCCTGCTGGGACAATCGATCTGAAAACAAGGGCCTTAGGGGCGGCTCTCTGCAGTCTAGCATTCTGCCCAGCGACGATGAAACACTCAAAAAACATAGCTGCTTGAAATCTGGGAATGGGGATTTGAAATTTGAATGGAAAGCATCAAAGCAGAAATAAGTGGAAGTTCACAACCCCAGTTGAAGCCCCATCTCAATGGTTTTGGGGAGCTGAACGGATGAAAAGGAGTTCAGAGTAGTAGCATGATCCCCCCTAAACATCCTTGACTTTACATCTCTTAACTGGACTTATAGGGTATTGGGCCAAATCTCTGCTTTTCAGCTGTTCTCCCTCCCTTGAAGGGGTGGTTGAGTCAAGTTGCCAGCTGGTTTCCACTGGCAACAGGATGGTTTAGTGTGGAAGAGACTCCACGAATTCCACCTCCATCTACCACCTAAACGTAACGTTGCTACTGTCGTCTACTATGCTTTGTATTGTGTTCTTTTTCAGCGGAGCACCATCACTCTTCCTTCTTGGTTCATAGATGTTTCTTAACCATGCCTCTGCTCTGGCTTCCCCCCCCCCCACCCCCACCCCACCCGCCACCACCACCCCCTCTCCCCCTGCCCAGCCTGTATGTGTTCGGGGATTGAGAAAGGGGCTCTGACGGACAGAGCCCCGTTGGCTCATGGTGATGCTGGAGGTGGGATGTCAGCTGGCTGGGACGTGGCCCGCCGCCCGCCGCCCGCCCCCACACTCCTCCACTTAGCATGCTAATTAATCCCAACCAGAGGGCTGTGTCAGTCACCCCGCACTCCGCCAGGGACGCTCCCACTGGGCTCATCCCGCTTTAATTGAGCACGTTTTGCAGGAGCCCGCCGTCCCTGGCATTACATTAGATCCCTTTAATTCCCCCGGCCTGCCACCGGCACGGGCCACAGTAGAGAGAGAGAGAGAGAGAGAGAGAGAGAGAGAGAGAGAGAGAGAGAGAGAGAGAGAGAGAGAGAGAGAGAGAGAGAGAGAGAGAGAGAGAGAGAGAGAGAGAGAGAGAGAGAGAGAGAGAGAGAGAGAGAGAGAGAGAGAGAGAGAGAGAGAGAGAGAGAGAGAGAGAGAGAGAGAGAGAGAGAGAGAGAGAGAGAGAGAGAGAGAGAGAGAGAGAGAGAGAGAGAGAGAGAGAGAGAGAGAGAGAGAGAGAGAGAGAGAGAGAGAGAGAGAGAGAGAGAGAGAGAGAGAGAGAGAGAGAGAGAGAGAGAGAGAGAGAGAGAGACAGACAGACAGACAGAGAGAGAGAGAGAGAGAGAGAGAGAGAGAGAGAGAGAGAGAGAGAGAGAGAGAGAGAGAGAGAGAGAGAGAGAGAGAGAGAGAGAGAGAGAGAGAGCGAGGGAGGCGGTGGAGACGGGGAACATATAAATAAACCAAACAAACAAACAAACAAAAAAGCCAGACGGAGTGTTTATTAACACCCCTGGGATGAAAAAGGAGGTGAGCGCTGAAAATAATGAGTGCAGGAGAGTCGGAGTTGGCTCGTTTGATCTCTCTGATAGAGGAGCAAATGTAATTTAGCGCGCTGTGAGTAATTTGTTTTAACAGTTAGCATGGGTTCCTTTTAATTTCATTTTGCCTCGCATCAGTCTTTTAAATTAAATATTTTGTATTTTGTACAAAGCGGATCTTTTGCAAGCCTAGCGGCTCAGAGTCTAGCTCTCGACACAACTAATGTTTATTCATCTTTGCTTGTTTGCATGTGCAGCCGACACAGTCTTGACAGGAGTCCTCGGATCCGACTCTTATTTGACTACATTTGGCATAATGAGGCAACTCTGATGTACGTCGCGGAATCGAAATAGGAGAGCAACAAAGGGATTTTGTCACGGAAAGTCTCGTGATTGGAAAGACGGAGTCAAAATGGCGGGGCTGTTGTCTGCTCTTTACCTTATTGCTTTGTTGTTCCGACTGCTGTCGGCAGGCCATAGCTGTCAGTCGTCCCCGGAACACATTTTCCCTTTCTAATGTTTCAAGCCGTCAGTGCTACCGTTTACCACTAATGAAATACCCTGCGTATCAAACCACTAAATGCATAAGCACTTACGATTTACAACATAACCTTTATTTCCACCTCCCTTGTCCCCCCCGTCCCCCCCCAATTGGCCTTCTGGACGCCATGCCTCCCATCCTACACAGGATGGCCATGGAGGCTGCCTACCCCTCGGTGGTTTCCACTGAAGTTTATCTGGCCCTGACAGGGAGCTACCAGCTAATTGCTGCTGCTGCCCGTGGCGTAGGAGAGCCCTTCCCCTGCATGGAAAGCAGCCAGCCAGACTCTCTCATGCCCAGTGGGGAAGAGGGGCTATGGATAATAAAGGGGGGGGGGGGTCTTATCAGGATGAGAGGCCTGTGCCACTGTTACCCTGCCTTATCGCCGCTTGAGTTTGCCCCGTGCCAAGTCGGAAACACAGTGCGGGGATATTCCCTTCCCTCACCGCAGACAGGAACAGGGAGGATTGTTTTGATGAGGATCCGAGTGGTGAGGACGTGTGGGCCGCCATCTTGCCAGCACGTGACAGAGCTGGCTGGCGACTGAGGTTCCCGAGTCGCAATGGGCTCCGACTCCCACAACTCGTTCAAATGCAATATACCGCACTGTAATTGTACCATACATAGGGCAATTATGGCCGCACTCTTTTGAATTCCGTGTCGTCGAGCAGCACTCGACGAGTCCTCTCCAAATGTCCATTATCACGTCGCTCTGTTTTTCTACGGCCGCAGTGTCTGCCTGATAAGCGGTGCCGGGATTAATGTGAGGGCCCTGAAAGCGGCTGTGCTGTGGAGTGTCTCAGCTGTGTCCTCAGCTCCTCCAGCGCTGGTCTTTATGGATGAGACTCTCTGACAGATTGTTGGCAGAGCAGGGCGGCCTCTCAGAATGCTGTCAGCTGGCTCACAGCCCTCCACCTCCTCCTCCTCCCCCTCCTCCTTCTCCTCTGCCACACCAACCCCAGAAACCGCGCTCTATGGAGCCTATAATGGTTCCTGGTGAATGTGCCGGGTTGTTAGGGGCCCATTGTGAAGGGTGGCAGCTAGCCTCCGATGATGGAAGTCGGTGGGCCTGTTATTTTTTTTCTTCTGCTGAAAGTATGAATATTAATGGTTCGTTTCCAGGCCATGGCTAATGACGAGGAAAATTCCCTAATAAAAACTTGATGCGATGGGCAACGACCCAGGGGGTCACCAGAGACAGTGAAAGTTAATAGTGTGCCGTCAGGTGTGAGGAGCTAAGTGATTAGAGGCACAGAACCTAATCCTGCTTCTTTTTCCTCTCTCGGCTGCGGGGAGCAGGGGGTGGGCTGAGGGCGGAGGGGTGGGGGATGGGGGAACGCAATGCGCCTTGACAACAGACGCTATGGGGGCTGGTCGTCAAGCGAGCATTGCATGCGTTTGAGAATGCGCGTGAGCGAGACCCGTGGTGGGAGGTTGGCGGACGGAATGGCATCGTTCCGCAGAGGAAAAGAAGGAGCTTGACCCCTTTGAAGGTCACCACGCTGTTTCTATAGGAGCAGAAAGGCACCTGGCAGCCATTGTGTTTGGAATAATGCTATCGCATCGCACCACTTTTGTACATATAGCACCTCTGGGGGCGGATAGCGAGACTACAATGTCCATGCCTTGGGCTTGAAACCCTTTTTTTTGCTGAAGCCTTTCCTATACAAAAGGATCATTGGCTATCTATCTCTTTGTGCGTAAGCGATTGTCCTGGCTGGAGGAAGACGGCACCACGGACACTTTCGATAGTGATGTTTGTCTGAGTGCCGAGCTACAGCAGGTTACCCGTGATCAAGCTGCTACCTGAATCGGATGCTAATGCCGGCTGTTTGTGGTAATTAAAACGTGCACAAAGTGGACTTGTCTTAAGGGATTTGCCGTAATGGTGCAAACAATACAATCTGATGTATGTAATTGTCTCAAAGTCCTTCCATTAATCTTTGATTAAGCCAGCATCTGCTTCCCAAGCGGAACCCCCTCAACCCCCCCCCCCGCCCCCATCTCCCCAGCCGTGTTATGTCTGGCTTGAGGAAAGAAGGTGCGTGTGTGTGTGGGTGCGTGTGTGTGTGGGTGCGTGCATGCGTGCGTGCGTGCGTGCGTGCGTGGTGCGTCCCTTCCTTCCACCAGTTAACCCTGAGTAAATGCTTCCCCCGCTTTAGGAACCCCGGAGCCTAGCCTATGGCGCAGTGCTGGGTGTCAAGATGCTGCACGACTCGGAGATATTGAACTTGGAGCTTGTGTAACAAATGGATTTGTTTCCCGCTGATAAACTAGCCGAGCGTTGTCTCGCTCCTCCTCCCCCCCACCCCCACCCCCACCCCACCCCCCCACCCCCAGTCAGGGCGGGTTAGTGGGGAAGGGGAAAGGAGGAGAAGACGGGGAGGGGGAGATTATTTGAGAGCCGGGCCCTGCGGCACCATCTGTCTGTGCCAAGCACCACTCCAGGGCTCTGCCGGCACATCTGTCGAGGAGAGCAGCTTTACTGACAAGTTATTTTAAAGTTACACACCCTCTCTACCCCTACACTCACACATATGTATGTGTGGAAAGCCAAACCTCTCACAGGGACCCGAACACTTACACACAGGCATACACACAACACAGTCCTGTGCGATGTACTCGCCATATTTGTTACCCCGGGCATTATGTGTATGGGAATACGTGCGTGGGTACCATTTTCAACATGCCACTATTTCTTTCCACATTGCAGCTCACACCTCAAAACAGAGCCTCCTCACATAGGATCCGAGCGAGCTCTCTAATTTCATATCATGGTTGTTTTTCTAATGTAAACCACCAGAGATCAAGCAGGGTGGAAATAATCTTGAAAAGAACCCGATCCAAGAAAGTTCTTTCTCTCACCTGCTCTTTCAAGTCTGGGCCTAATCCAAAGAAATAAAACATAAAAAGAATGCACTCTGGAGTATTGAAATGAGAGGTCGTAGACTATAAAAGTCTTACTATTTTATGGAAGGGTTCTTTCTTATTTGCCCCCCTCCCGCTCTCCTCTGCTCTATGGCAGCAACTGGAATCCAGCTTTCGCTGTGAAATGAATGCGGTCTGGATAAAGTTTTACATTTGAAAGGAAATTGCCTTCAGATGTCGGGCTGCTGCAGTTGGCCAGGAATGGCTGTGCGGATCAGTGCTGCTTCAATTGGTCCAGACTGGTCCTCCCTGACGGGACGCTCTTGGCTGCTGGAGGAGACGTTTGCCTTATGTCACTGTACAGACTTTCAAAACCCCTCCAGCTACCTTTCTCCCCCCCCCCCCCCCCCTCTTCTCGTTCCTTCGTTTTCTCTTGTTTTTATACGACAGCTAGACATCTAGCAGATGCGGTGGAAATGAGACGTTAGATGTCATCGCAGCAGACCTCTGATTATGTTGACGACTCGCCCCCGTCATACGTGTCATGTTCAATTTCCTCGCTCGCGGTGTTTTGGGTGAAACCGTTATTAAAGCTACGTTTCGAATAAGTGCACGGCTTCTTTTTTTTTCTTTTCTTGGCTGGGAACCGAGGTGAAATAATCTGAGGGCTTGTCTGAGGTTTCACAATGATCCCACTAAAGCACAGCTAGTCTTTAGTGCGTTTGGCCATTCTCTTTACAGCTAGCTGTTAGTCTGGCTGATGACTCAGGCCGTAAAGCAGTTAACCCCCGTTTTTAAAGGGGAATGTCTGTCAGGGGCCGATAGTAATACGATGGACTTTTGAGGCGGAGATCGTTGCTTGGCTGGCATATGTCCCGTGGAAAGGGGGATTTTGGACTTTAACTGTGCAATAGGTGCGCCTGGGACTACTCGTTCGACTGCAAAACCTCTCCAATTCCAATCTCCATGAAGGACGGTGAATATCCCACGGTCAGAAATTGGGAGGAAACAGACCCCCCCCCCCCCTTTCACTTGTGTAATACTGTCTCTAAAACACATTCAGGCATTCTTTGTGAATATTTGCCATCACTTATCTTTTTTTTAATTTATTTTTTTTGAGAATCGCTCTCTATTTAATAAGAAACTAATTAGTGAGTGCATTGTGTTGGAGCCTGCTGCTCCAGTTCTCTGTGCCAGACAGGTGCTGTGCAGCAAACCCAGAGCTCATCACTCTCCCCCTGCCTGTCTGCTTCGCTCGCTGTGGAGAGACCGGCAGACTGTGCCATGTGTCTGAGGGAGGGAGGCAGGGAGGAGGCGGGGGGTGGTGGTGGGGGGGGGGGGGGTTGTGATGGGAAGAAGAGTGTGAGAATGAGCATGGCAGCGATCCCGTCTCAGCGCCGCGGTCTTGTCTATTCCCTGTGAATAACAGGCCTCAGCCCCGGGCCCAGCGGTAGGCGCGGCACGCCGCCATATTGAGCCGTGGCGCGGGGGAGGGGCGGCAGGCGGCGGGCTCAGCAGGCCCGGGCCTCGGCCCCACCGCCAGCCCTCCCCGTCCCGCTCTGCGGGGAGGAGCGCCGGGCTCCAAGATGGCAATCAAGCCTTGATTTGCCAACACATTTCCAATGATTAAAATGTAATTAGCACAAGCGAGCGCCTCCTCCCCAGCTAATTTCCACGCACACTGTGACAGGCAGGCGGTCGGCGGCGCCCGGGCCCCAGCAGCAGATGGAGCAGCAGGCAGCGGGAGGGGAGAAAACCATTTTGCGATGCGACTGTTTGCATCAGAAAACCATCAGGACACACAGATTTCTCTGGGAGGAGGAGGAGGAGGAGGAGGAGGAGGAGGACGAAGCAGGGGGAGCGAGGAGCCCTTGACGACAGCACATCGGATTGGCACGGTCGGAGCTGACCCTGGCAATGGCTGCCATCTTTCATGCTGTCTTCCCTAGCTTCCAGGCATGCGGGGCCGGCTGGCAGACTGGCCTCCCTCCCTGGGTCTTAACCCTTTCCGCCAGCCGACACGACAACCTGGCCCGGCCAGATAAACCGCCTCCTGTCCCCCCAGCCTAACCGGGCCCCTTAACGAAGCACATATCAGCTGTAATTCATTCAGGGGTCGTGGACAGTGACCAGCATAACCGGAGGCTAATATCCCTCATGGGAGATGGCACTACGCGTCCAGACTTAAGAAGATGACATTTGAGAGAATATTAGATTAGAGAACAGTTTTGGCTCGGGGGTGGGGGGGGGGACAGAGGACATAAGCACAAACGTGACCGGCCAGTAAGCCGGCACTGGGAAAGGATCCGCGCTGTGCGTTCCAGGCTGGCTGATCGACACAGCAGCTGCCAGCTCTGGAGATCCCGTGGAGGCGAACCGCCGCCCAACGGGGTTATGTTATCTCGGGCCGGGGTAACATGGCGCGCTGGTCTCGCATGCACCCACCCCCGTGATGTGGTTACCTCTTTTACCACAATAGCGTTTGTCTGCGGGGAGTTTGGGCTGAGCCAGACTGCATTAGAAGAAGGCACGGCTGCATAATTTAGCATTCGAGGCATGGCTCCTCAAACAGCCCGGTTATTGGGCTGATATTGCTCTCAGCTGGAGAGGCTCCAGGACAGGAATAATTTTCTCCTACTTTGATGCCGCCATAAACCAAAGCCTTGATGCCTGGACACAGTGTAGGGAAATTTGTTAAGAGTTCTCTGCCAAAAGGGTTGGGGGCCCGGGGGGGATGGGGGGCTGGGGGGGTGGGGGGTTATGGCGAAGGGGCAATCAGAAGTGCTCCGGATACAGGCCAACATCAACAGCTCTTAGCGCTGAGGGTAATGTTTGACATTCCTGTGTTAGTTAAGCTAAACACTGGGGTCTGGCTGTACTGTATAATGCCAGGCCTGTGTAAATAGCGGCGGCCCGGGGAAGAGTATCACTTTTCTCTGGCAGCCCCCCTCCCAGGACTAATGGTTTCCTTATTGTACATGACTGCTTTAAATAAGACAGAACTCCTTGAGCGGCCCTGGCCTGTCGAGGAGCTGGCCTCATTCTACTAAATGGCGCCATTGTTGGCACTCCCCCCCCGTCAAACACATTATTATGTTAGTTCTCGGCAACAGTTTTAGACGTTTCAGATATTAATTTTGATTAGACAAAAGGCTGAACTGCCACAGGGTCAGGTGGAGAACTATTGTCGGGTCAGAATTTAAAACTAACTACCACACTTTAGGCCCATTCATTCTGGCCCAGCAATAGCCATTTATACTCCCCCACGCAAAAGCATGAAGGGTGTTTACGAGCTTTAATTCACCTCATAAAACACTATAATGCGATATAAATTAATGAATATGCGCACCAATCCGATTCAGAACACACGAGTGGCAGACTTTGTACGACTTTGTTCACACCCTGTATTTCCCTCGGCTTGTGCTTTTCAAGGTAACAGCCAGAGAGATCAGTGTAGATGACTGTGCTTCCTGTGTGCGCTTAGGTCGGTGTACGTGCAGCCGAGGCTGACTCCATATTAGTGCGGCACGATCACTTATCAGTGAGTGACAGCTCTGACTTTTTATGTTCGAGATGTTTTTATCTCCTCAGTGTTATCATTATTTGTTGCCTTTCCCAGTGTTGAGCAGCGACGGTGCGTTGGCGTGTGCACTTTAAGGACATACAAATTGCCTGCCCTTGCCTGTCAGGCTTGATCTTTTTTTTTTCCTGCCTTTTTCTTCTTCTTCTTCTTCCTTTTTTTTTTTTTTTTTTGACTTTGCTCATTATAAAGGTATTTTCATTTTATTAAGTTCTCTTTTTTTCCCCAGCCTTTGTGCCAGCGAGAAAATTTGCATACCTCTATTCTCCGAAAAAAAAAAAAAAAAAAAAAAAGTAATGACAGCAATTTCTTTTTCTTTACTCTCCTCACCGGCTGCGTGAGTGTCTCGTTTAGTGGCACCTGCGAAAGCGACAGGCGCCGGGATGAGAAGTGAAAGAGAGCAGTTGATTAAATCATCATCAAGCCACACCGCAGAAAGTCAATTCTGCTCGCCGTCTACAATGATATCCTTTTATCTTAAAGTAATGAGCTGTGGCACTTTCGCATCGGGTAATACGATGAGTTCTATTAGCATGTTCCATTTGCTTCACAAGCAAGTGCAAGTCATTCCAGCCCGCTTATATCTCGGCAATCAAAGCAATTGGCGGCACAGGCAGGGAAGAGGAAAAAGGAGAGGAAACGAAGGCAAGATAGAAAGGCTGGGGGTGTTTTCTTACTTTCTTTTTTTTTTTTATGGATCACAACACAGTGGAAAAAGAAGAAAAAAAATGTCCCCATTATTTTAACTGCTCGTGTGCCTGCTCCCTTGTGGTGCACGCAGGGAGAGGCTCTGCTAATGAGTGCTGCTGTCACAGTCTGAGGCTTTAAATACGTGGAAACGGTCCAGACAGTTCCTCCACGGCTCCTCTGCCCCCGTCGGCTCTGGCATTAGCTGTGCGTGGGCGGTTTTACCAGAGTGATGCATGTACCCCGTGTGCTGCATGTACCCCGTGTGATGCATGTACCCCGTGTGCTGCATGTACCCCGTGTGATGCATGTACCCCGTGTGATGCATGTACCCCGTGTGATGCATGTACCCCGTGTGATGCATGTACCCCGTGTGATGCATGTACCCTGTGTGATGCATGTACCCCGTGTGCTGCATGTACCCCGTGTGATGCATGTACCCCGTGTGCTGCATGTACCCCGTGTGATGCATGTACCCCGTGTGATGCATGTACCCCGTGTGATGCATGTACCCCGTGTGATGCATGTACCCCGTGTGATGCATGTACCCCGTGTGATGCATGTACCCCGTGTGCTGCATGTACCCCGTGTGCTGCAGTGCTCTCCATGTTCTCACACGCACGCACGCACACGCACGCACGCGCACACACACACACACACGCACGCACGCGCACGCACGCACACGCGCCGCGTGCCATGTAACATGTAACATCAGAAGCTCCTCTAGTCTTTCCATTAACCCTATTTGTGCTGCCCGCTTGATAAGTCGCTATTCGTCGGTCGGCGCTCTGCGCAGCGCATTAACAAGCGGGGAGGCGGAGGCTCAACGAGGGAGGGAGAGAGGCAGAGCAGGCAGGCCGGCGTTCGGAGGAGTGTCACGCGCGTTTATTGCCTCTCCATCATTTATGAGCTGCTGGGGCCGACCGTCCTCACGGTGCGCCGGGGGCCGGCCCCTGGGGCCGCGTGGGACCGGCCTGTAAATTGGATGGCGCGCTCCTGCCGAGCGCGCAGGGCCTTCCCCAGCA
Source organism: Aplochiton taeniatus (assembly GCA_017639675.1). NCBI lineage: Eukaryota > Metazoa > Chordata > Actinopteri > Galaxiiformes > Galaxiidae > Aplochiton > Aplochiton taeniatus. The sequence goes on from CM030177.1 coordinate 5,289,035, forward strand.
CTCAGCCCAGGGGGAGAGAGGGGCCACCAGCCCGGCCTGCTGCCTCGGAGCTTCGCAGGGCCCCGGCTCAGCAGAAAAAAAAGAGGAAGGAGGGGAGGGGGAGAAAACAGGGGCCTTCTGTGGCCCAGCTCCCAGGGCTGTCAATCAGCTCATGCTGGCACAGGAGTACAATAACCCCCACCCCCAACCAAACACACACACACACACACACACACACACACACACACACAGACACCCACCCACGCACGCACGCACGCACGACGCACACAGCTTTAATCGACACCCCACTCCCTCCCTCCATATCTGCCCTGTGCACACACCCCTGCCCATGGCCCCCTCCCAGCAGCTTCTTCATTACCGACTCCAGTGCTTCCCTGCTTCTCTGCCATATGCATTAGTCGGAGGGCTGCCGGTCACCCAGCATCACACTAATTCGTTGATAAAGAATTAAGTGGACCTTGAAATTGAACTGGGGGAGAAAAACTTAAATCCAACTCTTTTTTTTATTTATTTCAATCTTTTTTTAAGCTCCTGTCCTGTTTTTGTGTAATTTTACCATGTTTCCATCTTACCTCTCTTTGACCCTTTTCTTAGAACTGTGAAAAAGAGGCATCTCCCAGAATTACAATGTACACTGCTGGTTGTGTTTTAGGATGGCGTTGTAACTCTTGCATTTAGAAGCCTGAATTGCAAATGAGAGAAGCTGGCTGGGTGATTTGCTCTAGCGTTTGGTTCATATTCAAGTCCATGGCTCAGCTAAACAGTGTAATGGACTGATCTAATGACATAGGGCCATCGAGGATGAAGCCAATGCTAATCTGTGCACAGTTCTCTATTAAAGAGCTGATCAGATATGTCATTTGAGGAGGCAAATTAGATTCTCTACACTCGTATGCATTTCAATTGAATCTTACAAAAAGGGAAGACGACGTGGATGATAATTGTAATTTGCCAGAGTACTTATTATTCTAACGATATTCCTCTCCATTCTTACAGTGTGACAGCGAGACGGACCAAGAGGACAAGGTAAGACTCAATGAACAACACATATTTACGTTTTTCATTCTGTTTACCATTCGCAACAGAGGAATCCAGGCCAAGCAGCAGAATTTCATGTATATTTCATCAGTGTGGTTTCAAGGAGAATCAAATATTACACTTTCTTTGGTATGAATTTCTATTTAATTAGACTTAAACATCTCTTTAATAACTGTGAGAAAGCCTTAATTAGCTCCCCATTAATTATGAATGATTTAATGATGTGCAAAATCTAAACGGAACTGTTGAGATTACATTTAAATGGGACTGCATTACTTTTAAGGGGGTGTTTTTCCACATTATCCCTGTTACCTCTCTTTGCCAAAGCATGTTGTTTACATTCCTTTGTCATAAATAAGATACTCTTCAGTAGTTTTTACTGTAATAACATGTAACCCAGTCTTAAAGCCTTTTCCCATTGTCTCCTATTTTATCATAAAACGTCTGGCTTGTAATAAGCGTATACAAATCTATACATCCACATGTATGGTGTTGGGGCATTTACAAATTGAACATCCATATCACTATACATATAGATATACACAGTCCTACAGATCCTTGGGCCAGCCATATACTGTGGTGCAGAATCACCCGACTTCAAAGGAGAGCTCCAGTTCCACAGGAATGATTTAGTAGGACTATTTACTTGTTGGTTGTTAGTATGTGCCGTAAATTGAGTCATTACTCAGTGCTGGTCAGTTCCAATGGCTCCTGTATCGCTGGGCAATTCCTTTTGTCTAAGGGGAGCACGCGAGGTCTTAATCCCCACAGCGATACTTTGAATTCGTCTGGCGCTCCAGTCGCGTTTTTCCGGCCAACACCGGCGACGGCACCTTCTCTGTCATTGATTAATTGTGTGTTAAAACAACAGAGGAGTGAATTAGCGCGCTGGGAGCCCCCACGCCGGCTGACTCCCACGTCCGTCAGCGCCGGGAAGTAATTGGAGCTCGCGCTCGGCGGTGCCCCCCCGTCCCCCGTCCCCCCCCTCCCTCGCTATCTGTCCCTGCCAGCCTCCTCGCTACTCCCAACTCTGCCATCATTTGCATTCCGCGGATGATGCGTTCTACTTTTGAAATACCACGGAGGAAGAGGAGGAGGAGGAGGAGGAGGGTGGGGGGGGGGGGGGGGGGCAGTCGTTTTAACGGGTCAATTGTATTCAGATGAGGACAAACGGAGCTTATTTAGTTTCCTTCAAAACCAGGAAATGGAAAAAGCGTCCTCGGGAGAAATCCCGTTCTGCCTGACGTAGAGGGCTGGCGCCGTGTCGATAGGAGCCGCGGGGCTGTGATAAGAGACAGCTCTCCGCATCCTACGTGTGTGTGTGTGTGTGTGTGTGTGTGTGTGTGTGTGTGTGTGTTGTTCAAGAACGCGGCATGGGAATCCAAACAAACCCGTCTCCCAAGCGCGGCCACCGCTGGCCGAGAGCGGTGACACGGGAGGCCTGGAGCAGGAGACCTCCTGACAACGGGCTGCTGGGAGACAGACTGGAGGCAGGCAGGTGTTCTTAGCCCCAGCTCTGCTATCATTAGCCGGGCTGCCGAAGCCTCCGCCACCCTCAGCCGAGCTCTGCCTCCTATCGGGGCCCTCAGCGGTGACAGGCACAGACCCCGAGACTATGTCGGGGACACGGCATTCTTCTCTGGTTGTCACTGTCGCCACTGTTCAGAGAGGGTTCATTAGCTTATACTGTGCGAATTGAACCGTGTGGGTGTGTGTGTGTGTGTGTGTGTGTGTGTGTGTCTGTGTGTGTGTGTGTGTGTGTGTTTGCGTCCCTGACAGCCGAGCTATCTATGGGTGCCCGAATGCGTCTCTTTGGCACAAATCTTAGGCTGGCCCATATTCTTTGCTTCACGCAGCGGGGCCCTGGGTTTCTATGGTCTGTCCTCTTCTCATGGAGCAGTGTGAGCCGCTCCATCTGGACCCCCCCCCCCGGTCCAGGGACTCTCCCCACGCTTGATGAATTGGCTTTGGGATGCGCGGGACAGAAAAACACCCCGGGAACCAAGGAGCTCTTCTGAAACGTTTGGCTGGCCGTCCCGTCCGGGCCGTGGAGCCTGCGAACGGGGCCGGGCCTCGGGTTCTGGGCTCCTCGAAAAGCCAGCGTGCGTGTTCGCCCGACCGGTCCAAAGCCAGGGACGCGGGCGGAATCAGGTGGCGCTGTTTGTTTGTGCTAACAGGTAGCACCGGCCTGTTCATTTGGAGCAGCTTGACGGCCATGATTACACCGGTTTTACTGGCAGGAGGAGCGCACGCAGGGAAGGATTCCACGGCCAAAGGAGCCTTCCGTGTTGAACCTCCAAAGCCCCGGTAACATTTCCCGTTTAATGGCGGCGTTATTGCTGACAGCTTCTCCACCATCTGAGACCATTTAGGGAGGCAGATGAGGTTAAAGTGAATGAGAAACAGACATTTTGGGGCTAATTTGCACATCTTTGCGTCAAATCGATTCTATGTTTCCAAACTTGATTTTTTTTTTTTGCTTTATTGGGAATTCAGAACTGCACCTTTCTTTCCCTTGTCCTTGATTTTTATGCAAAGTGTTCTTAAAGGTAATCTTCTCAAATCTCGTTATTCCTCTGGTCTTAGTGGTCTTTGCGACACTGTCAAGAGCTCCCAGTCGCTGTGTCTTCATGCTTAAGTGATTTTTTGGCCTAGTAAGTGGCACCTTAAAACTGTGGAGGGGGGAGGGGGGGGGGGGGGGTATTTGGTAATGATCAATTGCTTTGTCGGCTTTAACTGCTCACCTACTCGACTACTCAGGGGCCTTTGACCAGGAGGATGAGTCCAGGCTGCAAAGCAAATCTAATCCACAATACCTTATCATTCGACAGCTCTTTTCTCTCTCACTCCTCTCGCCCCAGAGCGTCTTTACTTTTAGACCACACCTTTTCCAAAGCGTGTGCATTCATCCTGAGTCTCTGTCAACAACCCCAAACTGTAAATGCCGATTTGAAAACGCTTTGTGTCTTATTAATGGGCCGAAAATGGAAAAAGTGCTGTCATTTGCCGTGCTCGGTTCTTATCGTAGGCGAGGACTCCTAAGTGGGTGATTTAGTGCGGCCCGGAGAAACTTGTTTGTCCTTGACATAAAAATAAAGATCTGAACCGGTAATATATTTGCCTGTTATTTCTTTTATTGTTTTGCTGTGTTTGCCCTCAGGCAATTACAGGAGAAGGGTTGCGTTTCTCAATCACTCGACTGCGCTGTACATAGAAGCATTTTACCCCCCACCCCTCTCTCTCTCTCTCTCTCTCTCTCTCTCTCGCTCTCTCTCTCTCTACGGCTGTGGAGAAGGATGAGTAATAAAAAAGGAGAGAGCGACTTGTCAGCGTTAAAAGATTACGTGTTTTTCCCCCTCCAAAGGAAGAGAGTCGTGTTTACAGGCTTGAGTGGGTGCTCACTAGGCCGAGGCTGAGGCTGATTGCACCAGAGTACCCTGTCAGCCCGTGATTTGTCATGTGCTTTATCATCCTTGTCACTCTGCAGAGCGTTGTCATAGGTAACGTATCGCCTTCACCCCCCCCCCCCCCCCCCCTTCCCCCTCTTCCCCCTCTTCCCCCTTCCCCCTCTGTGCTTTGTAGCCAGTCGGTGTAGGAAATTTGTATTTACTTTGGGGGAGTGTAATTTGTTCCTCATGGATAATATGACCCTTAGCGGAGCCGGATCATGGGTTAGTTGAAGTGATATTTTCCGGTAATGGTAGTCGTACATCATCGCTGTCAGCCCGGGTTAGGAGGCGAGCACATTACAGCTCCATTTTAGCACTGCAGGCATCTGGGATTATTTTCCATAACCAAGTATGACATGACCGCTCTGCAGAGTGCATTACATTTTTACTAGCTTTTTTTTCCCTCCCCCGGCAACTTCTGTGGCCCCCCCCCCCCCCCCCCGAACGGGGGTCTCCGGTCTGCCACGGTGATGGATGCCCCCCTGAGTCCCCGCAGCCCTCGCCAAGGTTAGCCGGTGTCACGGACCTACACGGGTCCCCTCCATCCCACGACCGGCAAATCCCAGCGCCCTCAGAGACGCACGCTTCGCCTAAGGTGGACCACGGCAACCCTGCCTCGCTCTCCTGCTCGCCTCCGCACCGACACAAAAGGAGGAGGCGGGCGAGCGAGGGAGGGAGGGAGGAAAATAAAAAGAGCAAGCTATATTCCCAATAGCAGGAGCCAGTGAAACCGGCTGCCGCCGACGTGCAAGAAAAAACGGGGGGGGGGGAGGAAACACACCTTGACATTTGTCCTGCCGAGCAAATTTCCACGGGAGTGGGGGGGCGGGGGGTTCCCGCCCACTTCCTTCCAGTCTCACCTATAGGGAATGCATGTCACACGCGTTGCCCCCGGGCGGAGGAAAGGAAGGAGGAACGTGGGAGGGCGCGAACAGGGCACGGTTTCTAACGTGGGTCCCCTCCTTCTCCTTCACCAGCAAGGTCAGTGCTGTAAATGCCACCCCTTGCCATTGACAAATGGTGGTCCCCCCCCCCCCGTCCCCCCAGTCTGGTAATCAGTGGGGTCCCAAAGGTGGGCGAGCAGGCGGAGCTCATTAGTGTGCCTCAGATGAGAAATTAATGTGGAGACCCAGGGCCTGGCAGAGAGCGCTGGTGGCGGGGTGTGTGTGTGTGTGTGTGTGTGTGTGTGGGGGGGGAGTGGGGGGGGGGGGGGGGGGTCCTATGGAGGGCCGCTGTCTGATGGATAGCTAGGTCAGCAGCTCACACTCCCCTGACAGCCTCCACACAACACGGCCATCCTCCCCGCTAAGCTGCCCGCCCTCTCTGCCTCCCTCCCACACTTAAATAAAGCCGCTGTAACATCATTTCTTCTTCGATTTCTTAGAATCGAAAATGTATTCTTTTCTTTTTATCGTTTTCTTCGATTATATCATAGAACGAGGCTAAAAGCCATATAACTGGTGTTTCGTATGGGATTATAATGTTTCCTTTGATGTTACCATTCCAGCAAATATATGGAATGACATTTTGATATGTATTCCATCGTCTTTGTCATAAAGAGTTTCTGAGTGTCTTTAATGTACACACATTAGTCTTCCCAGCTCCCTACTGAGGAGTTATGGTGGCTGTTTGGGTCCTGCAGCCACGGTCTCCTGTGGTTACACAGTGTGAACCGTTCACCTCCTGGGCACTGAGCCCGCCCCCCCCCCCCCCCCCCTCCCGCTCCTCCCTCTGCGTTGACCCATTTAGCTGCCCTCCGAGCTGGGGAGAGCCTGTCCCCCTGGTCCCTCGAGTATCCCGGCGGGCGCATCCTCATTCTGTCACGGCACATCTCCCCGCGCTAACACTCAGAGTTTGAAACAGAACAATAATCGGAGTGCCATTAACGTCCGGGCGGCACTCCCCTGAGCCCTGTGTGAGCCGTTGGGTTTCAAAGCTCGCGGACAAACCCGCGGGAATCAGAATGACACGGCTGGGTCCGCCCTATCACTAGCCAGGGCCCCAGCGACCATGCGGTGGGCCCTGGGTATTGGTTGATGGACCAGCGTCCTGAGGGAGCCTTAGTGGGCCGCTGCCGGTCCCCGGTGGTTCAACAACAAGCCCCCACGTAGCCCCCACGTAGCCCCCTCGCAGCCCCCTTCCACCCTGGGCAGACACGGCTGGCGGAGGGGGAGATTACGACCACTGTCCCTGCTGTCCCTGCGGTGTAAAATTCCAGCTGGAATTTGTCGTGCATTTTGGGGAGAGACCTAGGGTCTATCGATAGATTACGCTAAGCAAGCGTGCTGGAGAGGGAGGGAGTGAGGGAGAGAGAGAGAGAGAGAGAGAGAGAGAGAGAGAGAGAGAGAGAGAGAGAGAGAGAGAGAGAGAGAGAGAGAGAGAGAGAGAGAGAGAGAGAGAGAGAGAGAGAGAGAGAGAGAGAGAGAGAGAGAGAGAGAGAGAGAGAGAGAGAGAGAGAGAGAGAGAGAGAGAGAGAGAGAGAGAGAGAGAGAGAGAGAGAGAGAGAGAGAGAGAGAGAGAGAGAGAGACAGAGCACTCTCCTTGGAGAACATTTTTATTTGTTTTGGCTGTTGTCGATGGGGTACACTAGTACGTGTGCTGCTGTACCCAAGCAGGTCGCCGAAGGCTGAAAGCAAACCTTGTCCCTTCAAAAATAATATTACTTTGGCGCAGTCTCCTTGCTTATAGTATTTGCTAGGACAAAGACATTCATCCACTTTGCCTTTAATGCACCTGATATTTTCCGTAGGTGCAGTATGGGTCCGGTAAGAGGTTGTGCTATTTCATATTATTAAAGGCCCCAGTGTTTCTCCCCGTCTCTGGAGTCCACGACCTCATCATTCAGCTGTGCTCAACAATAAAAGGCAATAATGCCCACATTTGAATAGGACAAGGTTGTCAAGTCCTTGAAATTGAGCGAAGGGAAAAAAACACTCTTCTGTGAGTAATGTCTTAGAGGCCGTGTTACAATTCCCAACGCAAGCTGAGAACTATGGCAACGGAAAATAATTCAATCAGCTACGAAAACCATAAACACGGCGTTTGAATGAGATATTTCTTTCTTGGAAAAGAAAGGCAATTTCCATCTCTCCTGACCTGGAAAAGAAATATGTCCCTGGCAAATTGTGTCCATATATCACATTGTTTTCAAGATTCGCCACCCACAAGGGCAAAATGCAGAGACTGTGCACTGTATGCAATGCAGCAGCTTCAATTCTACTGTGGACAATCAAATAAGAGTTGCATTTCTTGCTTAAAAGAAAAAAATATATATATATAAGAGTTATTTTGATAACTCACAAGACTTCGACGATAGCCGTCATGTCAAACCACATGGAGTAGAATTGGCACACCCAATATTTCGCGTCATACTGTTAACATACCCCACTACTAAAATAAGTATCAGCACTACAGTGTGTGAAATACAACACCTATGCGACTAAGCAATACATAAGCTACCAAATTACAACAGTGAATATTTAAATATTGTCCACCCATGACTTAACTGCTTCACTCTATTGGGAGTCGGTGTTCTGATGTTATGACATTATGACAACCAAACCGAGGTGTTCGGAATAGAGGAAGAGGCTTCAGGGGTCTAGAACGTTCTGGTCTGTGTCAAGCCAATGAGAGTGAGAGGTGCCCCTGCTCTTCAGGAGACTGGCCTCATATATATTTATGAGGCAGCGTTGTCAGTTACCTGCTTTTAATAATGCATGTTGCTAGACCTTGGGTTCAAACCACAGTCTTTGGAAATGGCCTCCTTAAGAATAAAAAGTCTGTTGTTATTATGCAGAAGTCCCTCCCAGTGCCCATCTCTTCCCTGGTTCCAGACTTCCATCTATCTCTCCCTCTCTCTCTCTCTCTCTCTCTCTCTCTCTCTCTCTCTCTCTCTCTCTCTCTCTCTCTCTCTCTCTCTCTCTCTCTCTCTCTCTCTCTCTCTCTCTCTCTCTCTCTCTCTCTCTCTCTCTCTCTCTCTCTCTCTCTCTCTCTCTCTCTCTCTCGCCTGTCTTCATGCTGGGAGAGAGTTCTCGACACGCCAAGGTTAAACTTTCTCGCTGTGCTCGGTGGATGTCAGTCAAAGCCCACTCACCTAGGCAACAGCCCCCCCGGTGACCAGCCAGTCACTCACGCACAATCCCCTGCCCCCTCATTGCCCTTTTGTCCAAGCCAAAGATTTCTGCAGGCACTCTCTTCAGACTGGACTGCCTTTCTCAGACAACCCCCCCCCCCAATTCTGAAGAGTATATAACCTTGATGCACCCACACAACGGTTTTATCCCTGTTGCAAAGGCTACCTTTCACCAGGAGCACTTTACATTGTGTTGGAAGGCTACGTTTTCCTTTGCATACATCTAACTCCGCGGAGTTACTGCGAGGTACTCCAAGTCAAACACGTTTTACACTTAATTTTTTTATCAACAATAAGGAGTCTTTTTTTCTTCCATCCAGGCGTCGAGTACGTCGAGAAGCTTTATTGAGAGACTACGAAATGCACCAATGGTCTGCTGACTAGAGCATTCATGCCGCTGTAGTTGCAGATGCAGTTAGAGCTTATGGTTTCTAGTGACTCCAGTTTTCAATGGCTGCTCTCAAAGACTGTCCCCCCCCCCCCCCCCCCCCCCCCACACACACACGTCGTCCCCTGGGAGGACCCTGGTCACCACCGAGGAAGATCCAAAACGAGGGCTTGTGACGACAGACGGACAACAACGCTGTCCCAGCATGCACAGCAGCGACCGCAAATGATCCTAACCACGCAGGGAACGCAGGGGAGGGGGAGGGGGGCGGGGGCTCCCTTCCCCCCCCCCTCCCCGTCTGCCCTCCCCAACCACCGCCACAGAGCTTGTTAAAGCCCACGTAATTAGATGGCAGTGCTTGCCACAAGCGGGCCGGGTCAGGGAGGCATGTCCAAACCCTGTCCTGATTGCTCCCGGGGGAATTTATTGACAAAACAGGAGAGCGTTGCGTGTTGGGCTCTAATTATGTGTACAAGACATAGATGGCCCCAGGGAAATTAAATGAAATTCCCCAGCTTGATGGGCCCTCCTTTCCCCCGGGATCCATTTTGGATCTTTATAAGCCCTGCCATTGTCTGGCTTTACGAGGCCACTGTGCCGGGCTAGGCCCCGGCTAACTGCTTTTAAGTGCTCTCTGCTCGCAAAGGAGATGCATCAATGACTAATGATTGGAAATTGTCTTGCCATGGGGATCTCTGTCGCATTGAAGGCAAAGACAATGGTAAAAAAAAACCACAGTTGAGCCAGTATATCTGGCCAGCCTAGTAAATATGGGGAGCTGTGTATTTTCAGCTCCCTGTCATGGCTCCTCTGTGCAGATATGTCTGGGCACCTTAGCTGTAATTCCTCTTGCCCCAGATAGCCGACAAGAATTGATGGTCCCCCTTGCTTGTGCAAATGAAGTGATAAGGGGTCTCACCCAGATTACACAGGGCCTAAGTGGCCTGGAGAAAGCTTATGGAGACGAATGAATTCATGAGGCAGGCTGACAGTTTCTTAAAAAGCTATGTAATAAGGGATAAATCACACTGTTACCATTTTGCCCCCAAATTATTTCAAATTAAACGCGAGGGAGACGGAGCTCACAGGAAGCAATTGAACCTCCAAGCTGACTGGTGCCTAGCCCTTATTCATTTTTCTATATAATCAGTCCTATACCCTAATGGCTGCTTTCAGAACCGCAGAAGCATTCCTTTTGATTCAATTCAGAAAGATAAGTTGCCTTCGGATTGGCCTGGCAGTAGGGAAGAGACACATTCCAAAGTGGTGCTATTGATCAACCCTGCTGTCGTTAATAATGCAACCTATGTTTCATGAAATGGCCTTCGAGGACCACTCTGGAGAAGTTTGTTTGCATTGGGTCAAAAGCTTCAACTCCAGTTTTATTGTAAAGCTTATTTTATTTGGCTTATTATATTAACTGTTGTGGAAGCTGTGACAAAGTATTTATTTCGGCATACACGTTTGTAACAGGATTGTATAGTAATCATTTCTTGTCTCTCAAGGCTACCGCTCAAACAAACTGCAACAGGCACAAAGCCCTTCCCAGCGTACTTTTCTGTGCCTCTTTGTCCAAGGGAAGGCCTCTCCTGGCAGATAGTAAATCTTCCAAGACACCCGGTTCTTTACTATAACTGGATCCCCGGGGTCTGAAATGTCAGGCTGCCTCGTTGATACCGCATCACATCGCTCGCCGGTCAATTCACCGCGGGCAGGGAGCGAACGCCTTGTCATCCCAGCCCCGGACCACGTCACGCAGGGGCCCCCGCGGCCACGCAGCACAGCTAGCAGGCCCCCGGCCCTCACACGCTGGCAGATTGCTATGAAAAATCTCCCGGAAGAAATAATTGGCGGGAGATGCAGATGCGCGGGTCCTGGCGTTGCCGGCCCGGGGAACAGGGAATGGAACGCGTTCGGAATGGCAAGTGGAGGCGACTCCCGTCGGCAGCGGCGCCGGCCGTAATGATATTTCTGTTTGGCTGAGCTGAGCGGCGAGCTGGCCGACGGAGTGTCTGCGCAGCGACTAATAGGAGGATGGCATTTCGGCGTACTTGTGCCCGCGCGTCGGTGGGCGGTGGGAGATTTACTGTCTGCGATGGCGGCCTAGGCACCAATTTCATAATGTCTATCAGAGTGCCGTGCACACAGTTCATCCCTCAATTTAGCCTCTCTGTCTAGCTTCCTGGATTTTTCTCCTGCCCTTTTGACGCTTTTAGACAAGGCGCCCACATGCTGCCGTGTCACACGCACACACACAGAAACATTCTCTTCGACGCACGCAGGCCCGCACACAACTCTAAATAACCAAGCAGAAGATGTGCCCTTTGGTGGTGAGATAGCTCATTACCTATGAGCGACCTTCCATCTGCACTCATGACTGCTCTGGGAGCCATTACGATTATGATGGAAATCTCACAAGCCATTACTGGGAGGCAGCAGAGGGCTCACTGCAGACACACTAATGGACTCGTTTGTAATTGGGAGAGAGGGAAATGACTCCGCTAGCTAGCAGCGGCTTTGTTTGATGGAGTATGGAGGAGCACACGCTAGATTTGACAAATGAACAGGGGTTGTCGTCTTTGTGCCAGCACGTGCCGTCCTTCCTCTCCCCCGGGGGTGGGGGGGTGTGTGTGTGTGTGTGGGGGCGGGGTGGGGGGGCGGGCAGAGGTTAGAAGGGAGGGACTCGTATGCCTTCTCCTGGGACCCATGCAAGGTGCCGAGAGAGTTTTTTTATGGAATTTTATAATAGTGGGGAGATCAAATTTGTATAGATATCTATACACAGAATCTCTAGACTTAGACTTAGGTCTTTTTACTCAGGTATTTCAATTTACCTGTACATATATATTTTTCTTTTGAAAACATCTGTGAAAGTGAACTGCCATTTATTTCATTTTTGTTGTTATTGTTAATTAAATAAGATTCCTTGTTTTCTATTTTCCATTTCCCTAAGGCGGTGCCACACACTGTGGTTATAATTTGCTTATTATGGCTTGATTCCAGGAACATTATGGTAACCATGAGCATTAGCGTGACACAGAAAATTGAGTTTAGTCAGGTGGAAATACGACAACGCAGCCGAAAAAAAACCCATTAGCTCAAAATAATGGCCCAGAGTATTCCCAATAGTTGAAAGACAAAAAAAATAATTATATTTCAATTCAAGGACAAAACACACAGAATGGTAATCACCTTTGCTGTGTGGCACCATATTTGTGGTGTTGCCATTCCATGTCCTGGATGTTTGGCCAAACAGGACTTTGTATTCAAATGCCTGTTTATACAAGGTAGCTCCCTTGCCATTGAGCTGGCAGGCATGAATCAAAGAGCAAGAGAAAGGGGTGGGGGGGGGGGGTGGAGGTTTGGTCGAGGATGAGGCTAATAAGATAGCCCTGACCCGGGTGATTTATAGATGCATTCGTGCGCTTGTTTAGGAACCCGATCTGCATTATTCATGCCTGGAGAGGAGCCGCCGTGAGGACATTAGCTGGTTAACCCCCGCACAGGTCAGGCCACATTATTTTAATGGCCGTTGCCTCCCCTGCCCCATCGGTGGCGAGCAGGGAGAAAGCAGGGCTCGCGCCTCCCTTCCAGAGAGCCGGGCTGTGCAGGGAAGCGGCTTAGTCGGAGCATTATCATTCAATTAGGCCCGCGGAAGGTAAACAACGTGAACCGCTTTAGTGCTGACAAGAGGCAGGTAATTGGTAGCCGAACGGCAAAACCCTGCGTGACGTTTTGACTCGCCCTTTCATTGTGTCTTTGATTTCTGCGTTGGCCGGCTTTCGGGAGCGCACATCGTCGCGACAGGCGAGCACGCGTGTGTTACTACTGGGCGTGTCTGCGCGCAAGAGAGGGAGAACGTGAGCCGTGCCTTTTGACGACGGTGGCCCGCAGCATAATGCAGAGCCCACTTGCAGGGGCATGCTGCCCGCGGAGATCATTAAAGGTGTGTGCTCTGGCAACCCATGTGACAGCTCGAAATGTCAATCTCTATTCATGGAACAGCCACAGGAGAATGGAGCACCCCTGACTGTAGCTCTGCTGCCTCTCAAGACAGTGCGACCGAGTGGAGAATTGTTGGAAACGCGAACGCGTCTTTGACGGTTCCAAGGCCCTCCCGTTAGACCGAGCGGCAGCGTCAGTCGTACGTCTGGTCCGTCCCGTCGCGCGGCGAGCTGGGGGAGGGAGGGGAGACGAGGGTGTTCCCCAGAGAGAGGGCCATCACGGCGGGGAGACTGAGCGGCGGCGGCAGCACACGTCTGCCGCGCTGGATGTGCCGCTGACAGGCCCGGCTTATCGCCTTGCCGGCTCTTCACTACGGGCCTGATTACCGCTGACAGCTCCGACCGCTGATAAAAGAGAGAACATCGAAGAAAGCAGAGCTGACGCGCCGCACCAGTGTTTCTCCTCCTTCAGGGGCCCGCCCCATCCTTCCACGCTTCTCCGCCACCTCCTCCCCGCGCCAGGGTGTCAAAGCTGTCGAGGTGGGGGGGGGGGGGGAGTGACATCACAAGATTTTGCAGGCAGTCTCCAGGCTCATCATGTCAGTAGCAGCCTGTCTTGTGTCAGGCTTCCCCCAGGCAAGCTGTGATCCAGCCTTCGTCTCTCCACATCAACATTTCTTGGAGAGGCGAGGGATGAGGGGGAGGGATGGGGGGGTGGGGGAGAATTAACAGAATGTTTCTCCATCTTGTTAACTGACAGCATCGTTTGTTAAAGCGCCATTCCAGAGAGGGGAGCTCGTGAAATGCTTTCAGATTGGCAGAGTGAAGCCTTGGCAGGGGGAAGTGTTTTGGATTTTTTTTTTTTTTTTTTTTGCACACTTTGCATGAGGCGCAGGATCGACTGCTTTTTGCCTCGTGCGGGAAAGAAGCATGGAGGAGTTCTTGATTAAAATGCGGAGGAGATTGTGCGGGACCATTTGCATATGCCCCAGCCTTGCCAGAACATTTCAGTTTGGGTGCATGTGTTGGAGTTCGACCGCCTCGGTTCAAGGCAATGGTACACAAGCTGCCACCATTTGTTATCCTGTCCTCCACCCGTAGCCGGCGTGCCAGGAACTGCCTCCCCCCCCCCCCCCCCCCCCCCCCCATGACGGGGATGGCTCTCTTTGATCTCCCCGCGTCTCCCGGGGGTAAATCTCCATCCCCCGGCTCTGGCCCGCGTTCAGCTCATTCGGACGGGCGGAGGGCGCAGCGCGACGGAGAGGGCTTTTGATCCGCGTCTCATTTATTTGAACTGATCTGCTGTGATTAAGAGCTCTGTGTCTCGTTATTCTCTTTTGGAGAGGAACGCGGGCCCCAGCCTTGTGCCAAAATACGTGAATAATTAGAGCCTGGACGGGGGCCGCGCCGAAGCGACGGGAAGCATTCGCTCTCCTTATTAGATTCACTTAAACGCTGTTGTAAATCAGGGCTGCCAGTGGGTACTGCCAGGCTGCAGGCTCATGCCCGGGCCCTGAGTTCTGGAAGCCGTCCCTGGCAACCATCCGACGCACCACAGCGAGCGCCGAGAGGCGGCTGGGAGAAAGAAAAAAGAAACACCCCGCTGTTGTTCCGCACTGCTGTTTGTTTTTAGTTCCGCCGCTTTATACGGCCCGGGGCCTTTGTGAAGAGTCCTCTTGGACGGGGGTGCCCAGAGGAAGGAGGGTTGCTCTCTGCGGCTGAGGTAGGGGCTTCTGAGGCGCTGCTGCTGGGCGGCGAGAGGAGGGGAGAGGAGAGGGGAGGAGAGGAGAGGAGAGGAGAGGAGAGGAGGGGAGAGGAGAGGAGAGGAGAGGAGAGGAGAGGAGAGGAGAGGAGAGGGGAGGGGAGGGGAGGGGAGGGGAGGGGAGGGGAGGGGAGGGGAGGAGAGGAGAGGAGAGGAGAGGAGAGGAGAGGAGAGGAGAGGAGAGGAGAGGAGAGGAGAGGAGGGGAGCACCACTGCTCCACACAGCAGAGCAGCTGGAGACCCTTTTTTCTTTTCTTTCTGCCTGTGAACTCTTGTTTCGCGAGAGACGTGGATAATCGGGACTCCACCGTCAAGGCGTGGGGTTGATTAATACCGCGCCTTTTGTGGAGTCGAGAATCGAGGCAGGTGTTAGTTAAAAAAAAAAAAAAGGCTCGTCCTTTTCAAGTGTTTAGAGCGTGCCTGATCACGGGCACAGATAGCACGGGGCTAGTACGGCCGACGTCTGGAAGACTGCCATTTGCCTCGCCGCAAGAGTCGAGCCCGAGTGCCACTCCATTGTTCCGTCAAATTTGAGATTGCAGGGTTGAGGCAAAAGGGGGAACGGCGCACACATAGGTGGCTGAGCGCCGATGGCCTTTCCCCGGGAAGCTCAATCAGAGCCTCAATTCAGCACCTTGTCAAGGAGCGGGAGCAACCAATCAGAACGCATTGTTCCTCGGGGGGGATAATGGGGCTCTCCCAGCCCGTGACGAGCTCTACCCACAACCCACCTGGATGACAAAGTGACCGGGCCGCCAGCCATCGGCGCCATTTATTCTTTTTTCACAGCAGCTCTGGCGGCAGGTCGGGCCGCCTGCTGGTGGTTCGAGGAACACGTTTTCCTGTACGAGAGCCCGCTGTACGTGTGAGTCCAGATCCGTTGGATGATGAAGGTCGGAGGGGCGGGCTACGTGAGGCTGGGGGGGGGGATAAGGCCCCCTGAACAGCCTTTAAACACGCGCCACTGGTTTGGGCCTTTCGCCCTTAAATAAACGCTGTGGCATGGACCTGGGGAAGATGGATGATGATCATGAGCGGTGGCTGTGGCGGGGTGTCGGGTCGGCGGGACAGGGAGGGACTCGGGGCCGTGCCGCAGGGAAGGGGAGGGGAGGGGAGGGGGGTGGGGGTCGGAAGATGTATGGCCCCCAGCCGGTAGAGCAGTAGAAAACAGAGGTCCAGACTAATGATCCGCAGCCTGATCGTTATGGCCCCCACAGAAAGGATCGTGGCGAGGTGCAGTCCCCGGGAAATCAATTCCCAGGAAGCGCCCGAGTCCTGGCTGTAAATCACGGGAGTGCGGAAAGAAGGAAGGATGGCTGCGCGCCGGGTGCGAATGAAAGGCGGAGGGCGAGGCACAGAGAAGGAATGCTCTTTTGATCATAAACCCTGAAGGCAAAATGACTTGCCCCCACCCCCCCCTCCCTCCCTCCTCCTCTCTTTCTCCCACCCCCTAAAAGCGACCGATGAGCTGTGTGCACCAGGAGTCCCCGCTCCCCCGCCCGTGTGACGGCTCCATTGGCGCTCGGGCCGGGGGCCAGGGCGAGGGAGGGCCACCACAGATTGATAAATATCCACTCGCCGGGCCCCATCAATCCTAATATGGCTCTAATGAAATGGCTGGGTTTGGGAGGAGGGGCAGCGAGAGAGGGGGGGGGGGGGGGTTGAGGGGGTCATAAGTCACTTTAGAAACATATCATGATAAAGAAGGCATTGATCAAGAGGGCTCCAATGATGACAAATGCGACAGCTCTCGGGGAAAACAGCGGTCGCTCCAGAGGAGTGCTGCGATGCTATCAGCTCAGCCCAGGACTCAAGGCTGCCACAAATCACCGGGGCCTATCGGCGGTTCAGACGGGGCGCTGGGCATCCGCCGCGGGGGCATTTCTGTTTGTTGATGTGCATTATCTGCGCCATTAGAAGGAGAGAATAACCAGGGTTCTTTTAATAGGAACCACATGAGCCGATATGGACGTGCGCTGGCCAGGAGGGAATGTCTTTGCTACGTCCCCTGGAGGCCACGAGCGTGCGCGCGCGCAGCGAGACCATTGCATCGGCCATTAGTCAGGCCAACCAATGGTGCATCCCCGCGCCCAGGCCGTAGCGTCTGCCGGCGTCCTGGTGAGGAGGATGTCAGCTGCAGCCGTGACAAACGGAAGCGCCCTTGTCTTTTTTTCTCTCTCTCTCTCTCTCTCTCTCTCTCTCTCTCTCTCTCTTATTCCCCCCTTCCCCGTTCATCTCACTTCATTATGCAGGAAGCCCCCTGACGCTATCTGACAGAATGTGCTATCTGCAAGCCCCAGCTGCAGCTGCTCTATCGCCACATCGCTGGCCCCGGTGATGGCTGCCTCGGGACGCTGGGCTAGAAGTGATGCCACTGTCTGGAGAGCGAGACAGGAAGACAGACAGGCCGGGAGCGGAGCGAGACAGGAAGACAGAGACAGGCCGGGAGAGGAGCCAGTCGGCTGTGGATGTGCCTCTCCGTTGGCAGAGGCTGTGCCACTGCGGGACGGGGCCTTGGCGTCGCTGCCGTATCACTTCAAAACAAACGGCGTGCTTGCCATGTCCAATTTGGGTCCTTTCTGTTCCCCCCCCCAAAAAAAGAAAGAAAAAGCTAATCCAGCTCGGGATTTGCGGCGGGGGAAACGGATGAATACAAATGGACGCCCGTCGGCGCTTCACCTCGCAGGTGGCGATCCAAGGGGAGCGTGGCCAAGGAGATTGGAGAGTGTTTTATGAACACGAGGGGGGACAGGTCCAAATACGGTGGCCTCCTCGCGTTTGCGCCGCCGAGCCGCTGTTGGCAGTGGCTTGTGCCGGAGCGCCGGGTTTGTGTGGCTTGGCTCCCCCGAAGCCGGGCATTATTGTCCTCCTCACAAACATATGTTCCTATAGACAGCTCACGGCTAAGCCTTTGGAGAGCCTTAAAAACGAACAGTTGGCTTTTAAGTGTGAGCTTCAAAAGCTGGTCTAGAGCAGTATGCTAATGTCTAGGTTAATGTCATGACGGATTGTTCGTCTAGGTTAAGCTCCGTACCGGTTCATTGGACCTGCAGACATGGGCTTGCGGGCGATATCAACAAAGCCGACATATTTCCAGCCACTTGCGCTGGCGGGGAGCTCGAAGATACGATGAGGGGCATTTGAACAAATGACAACTCGGAATGGATTGTTCCAGTGTGGCGCAGAGGTCAGGGTTCAGAGCGCTTTCTTGGCGGCTCGTGACATTTTGACGAGCGACGCGTTGCATAAATGAAACAAACACACGGGGCGCCTTGATTGTGCGCGCCTTCACGAGCGCGTCTGATCGTCCTAATGACGAGTTAAATCAACAGTCTGTCGCTGGAGCAGGTACAACAGGATGGCGGGTAGCATCTCCAGGGAACGCGGAGATTTGCCGGTGACAGGTCTACAGTCCCTGGACTGCACCATGGACTGTCACTCTCTCTCTGTGGAGCTGTCAGGTGTGGGGAGCCAGACGGCCATTGATGTGTTATTTTTTTTTTTCGTCTTCACGCTGTCTGCTTTTGATTCCCACTCCCCGAGGTGTTTGGCGAGGGGGGGGGGGGGGGGGGTAGCAGCAGCTAGATTGTTAGTGACAATCAGATGCTCGGCCCCCTTTCGAGCAGAAGGTTTGATTTAATCGCCAGCCTGTCATTTATGATTGGAGGGCGGCAGGCGCCCCGGCAAGGCCCGGGCCTGATCAAGCGCCTCCAAGTCGGCCGGAGATCTGGCGCTCTCCTCCCTGGCTCCCCCATTATGTCTAAATCCTCAATACAAATCGCAGTGTTTCAAATCTCCCAGTGGGCCCTATTACTGCCTGTGGGGCATTAAAGATCATTAATAGTGCTGTCAGAAAGGGAGGGGGGTGCAGCCAAGGGGAAGCGGCAGTCAGTTGCTTAGCTGCTCATAAATGGGAAATTAATACATCTGCTTCATTAAGACTGCCTCGTGTTTGATGTTTGTTAGCTGGCAACTTTAATGATGTAGGTTTGAGCCGACGGGGCGCTTCACTAAATTTGATTCCTCCAATTAAGTAGTCAGAGTCCTTTTCTTTCGGGGGGGGGGGGGGGGGGGGGGGGGAGGGGGGAAGGGTGAGCGAGAAAAAAAAAGAGAGAAAAAAAATCATGCCTAATTATCGACACCAGTCCCAATCCTTGCGTTCCGTAGCTCCAGCTCTATTTCATCTCGCTCACTTACTCGCGTTCGCTCATCTGCTCCTCTTCTGTCGGTGGCTGATTGCGGTGACACGTTCATCAGCCTCGGCCTTCGCCAAGTTGTTTACCGTTCGCTAATCAAGGGGAAATATTTTAATCAGCGCCCGCGACCGTCTTAATCATTAACATTACCAAGCCATGTATGTTAATTGCCGTATTGCGTGAGGTGATGATAGTCAATCTTAAGTGCAAATGATGAAATTACCACCATCAAGGTTGTAGACATGAGCAAATGTATACCAATCACAGCGTAGAACAGCGAGCACTCGGGGAGAAGGAGCCCTCCGCCTGGCTGGCTCTTTGTTTCCAAGGCGCTCCGTTCCACCTGTGCCCCACGCGTTTGGAATCGCTCCCTGTGATCGCTCAGGATTCCTTATGACACGTTTCTCCAGTGAGCTATGTTGAGGCGTAGCGAATGTGACGGTAGGTGAATCAAGACGGAAGCACCGATCCAGCGCGCCGGGCACTGAAGGACCACGCGCAATGGTGAACAGAGCGAAGGCACGTTGAACGCACCCGCCGAGCTTCCGGAGATTTACCCTCGGAACAGTAGACATTCGAACATGTATTATTGGCCGAGCTGAAACAGAATTATAAATCACTTCAGCTTACTGGCTCTCTGAAGAAATATGAATGTTCAAAAGATCGGGATTTCATGCCTGCTAGGCCCAGACCATCCTTTACCTTCATCTCTCTCCCCTCCCTCTACCACCCAAACCCCTCTCCTCTCCCCACACCAGGGCCTTCCTAACTCATTAGTGGGCCTGTTTATGAATTTTTGATCAGTATTTTAATGGGGCTTCAAGGTGATGGAGGGAACGCAAGCAGTGGGGAGACAAATGGAGGATTGTGACCGGGCTCTGAGGTCCGACCCGACCGAACGGAGCCTTCACAGGCCGCACGATGTCACACGTGAGTGTGCCCAAATGGAAACCATAGGGTCCTCTGAGAAGGGGCTGTCCCCGCCTTTGACGGGTGGCTGCTACTTAGGTTTCTGCTTCGCACGGAGGTGACTTTAAGCAGCCATGTTTGGTCCACTTGGCCGTTTGACCTTCACTAATGCCCAGGGAGTCCTCCTCCTGGGCCCCACGCTGAGCAACTGTCTGGAGGTGTTGGGAGAGCCGGCCAATGGTCAGCGCCGACAGTTGCCGTGGCGTGTGCCCTGGCACATGCAATTATCCCCCCCGGAAAAATCAATGGTGGAGCCACTGTTCCCTGGGAAAGTGTTGCCGAGGGCGGAGAGTGGGGAGGAAGGTGAGGAAGGTGAGGAAGGTGAGGAGGGTGAGGAAGGTGAGGAAGGTGAGGAGGGTGAGGAAGGTGAGGAGGGTTTCTTTGGTTGCGCCAACGGGCTCTGCTGAAAGCGAGTAATAATAACAGACACTGACAGGAAGCACGTCGTCCACTAAGCATTTTAACGAACCCCCCCCCCCCCCCCCCCCCCCCCCCGTCACGACCCAGGTCCATAGACTGGATAACAATGGGGGAAACTCCCGTTGAATTTAATCATATGTTAACGAGGGTCTTCAGGCGTGTCTTGTGATGTCCCGAGGATCTATTGAGGCAATGTGTTCCACCGCCGGTAGTGCTCTGCTTTTGGAAATATTTAAACAATATGTGGTATATTGTTGAAATTAATCAAACGCTAATCCACCGTCCCTGCCTCAATTACTGGGGTAAATATAAGGAGCCCTGTAATAGATGTAGCCCATTATTTAGACATGATACACACGAGAGATAAGGAAACTGAATCATTCCGTGATTTCCTGCTGATGCACAACCTGCACACATTTGTTATGCTAATGGGCGAGATAACTTTCCCATTAAATATGAACAGTGGAAACTGGCCTCGCAGGCACCGTGAGGGAGGGCCGGGTGAGTAGCGGGGAGCCACCGCGCCTGGCAAGGCAGGCTAATCCACCGCACGCTCCCGTGCTATGTTTCTCAAGAGCATCCGGCCTCGAGCACTTTCGCTCGCCACAAACGAGCTCCCCGCTCGGAAACGGTAGGTAGGATCGGCTGGGGATGAAAGGCTCCACACACGGGAAAGTAGGGAGAAGAAAAGGGCGTTTTGTTTGTTTATGGCGCGGCGGGCCGAGGGCGATAGTCAAAGCTCCTCCTCGTCCGCGGGAAAGCTCGGTGCTTAGCGGCGCCGACGCAGCACATTGCCTCCCACCGGCGCCACGCACTGCGCCATCTGCCAGGACCTGTTGGCTTGTTTGTTTTCCAGAGCAAACAGCAAATCACTTCTTTCCTGTTCCTGTCTTTTTTTTTTTCTTTTTTTTTTACCATATGCCACTGCCTGTGTATCAGAGCGAGGCATGTATATTAATGAAGTTAATCAAAGACATGCACACACAGCCACATCTGCCGAGGGAATTTTAGAAAACGATCACGCCCGGCGGTCGATTCATCCCCGCGCTCGCTCCGTCTGTTACCGCGGCGTCAATGCGCTGGGCGCCACACCTCTTAGAGATGACGGGTATCTCATCAGCGCTGCCTCTCCGGATCGTAAGGTGTGAGATCAATAATCTGCATAACTAAACAAATAACACCATGCTGTGAAGTTGTTTGTTGAGGTCCTAAAATAATGGCATCTCCAGAACCATTGTGGTAAATCACAAGGGATTTCTCTTTCAATTAGAATGCTGAAAGAAACCTATAGGAGACCTTTCTAAAGGCTCAGCTGTGCACTAGTGTTCTGCAATCATATATCTGCACCCGTGAACACAGGCCACACAGAGTACCATTTGTACAGTCATTGGCACATGTGCAGCATGAATATTTAAATAGTGTAAAACCAGAAAGCACAGAGACAGTTGACATATTGCTCTGCTGGTGTGGTAGTGACCTGAAACAGGCCCCCCAGAGTCCAGAAACTACAGCTGTGAGGAGTAACATTAGTCAGCAGGAATTGACTATGCTGACTGTCAGAATCAAACAACAGAATCCACTCAAAGTAGTAGCTAGTTTTCCTAAGAGTTGAATTTATTGTCTTGGCTTTTTGATTACTTTTGATAACTAATTACAACACTAACTGAAAGAGTAATGTCTTTAACTATATCTCATTCAATTACTTTAACTTTTAACAGGGTGTAACTGTTTTAGAATATACACACATAGATTGATTTACACAGGGATATAAAATCTAATGAATATCAAAAATCCAATATGTTTCTGTTAATGGCCAAGGTCTTGTGGGCGACGGGTCTTGATCTCGCTATAATGTAGCGTCAGGATACATTTTGGTATTGGATTAGCTAAGGACCCTGTTGCTAATGTCTCATTCCATCTTTTAGCCTAGCATTGGCCTGATACCAACCCTAGCTATTGGCTTGGCCAGTCTTTATCGGATGTCATTGAATTTGGATTTAATCCCAAGGCTAGGCATAAACAGGCATTATTTGTTTACACAACCGGCACTAAGCTTCAGATGCTTGTCATTATTGTCATCATAAGCCAAATAGGATTTGGGTCTGCAACTGTTGCCAGCACATACTGTTTACATTGTACTTTTTGGTTGTGACATATCCACAAATCCTAATCCTAATCTGTCAGATTAGCCTGATTATCACCGGTTTTCCCTGAGATGAGTTCTACCTACTCAAACTTGATCCTCACAAAGCTCTTTTCATCCAGAATGGGATTGGAATTGCTCAATACGTTATGAACGGTAGGAAAATGTAATAAAATGGTAACGTTACAATGGCCATACCTTACTGTATGTGGCATAATGTCTGTAGATTTTATGAGGGTTATTTCCTTTTAAGAAACAGACGTATAAAGCATATGCATTTGGCATTATAGGTTTCCACTGTATTTATTGGATGAGTCTGAAAAAGTTTTTCGTTTTATTACGCCTGTAATTGAATCTTAATCAAAGCTTTGTTGATTTATCCAGACTACCGGCACATAATTAGGCTCGGGGCCTTCCTACAAGAAAGTTAATTTAATTGTGCGGCCTGTCACTCAAAGTGACATCGCCCACAAACCTAAATAGACACATATGCCCCTCTGGTTACACACAATTAAGGACACATTCCTGAAGCGTCTGCCCTGCGGCTGTATTGCTCCTGCCAAAATTCTCAGCCACATCCTCACTTCAGTGTATCCGTCTGCGTTGGGTTTGTTTTGGTCGGGGTTTGTGTTGTTTTCCTGCAGCAACAGACGAGTTGCTCGTATTGGCGGAGGCTTTCCTGTCTTGCCTCATCCAACAAAGTCGGCAGGAAGACAGTGATTACCGAGGCTTGTGAGCCGGGCGAGCAGCGGCGGTCCGGCGCGCCGATCCCTCTGGCAGGGCCTCGCGTGATTTAAGCTGCTTTGCGCGCACGCCTCCCGGAGCGTCGGAGAAGGGAGCCACAAAATACATGCCACACACGTGTCGGGATGTAAGCCCCCGAACGCCACGCTGGCTGGATGGGCGCGAGGAGGAGCAGGAGAAAATCCGGGTGCAGCGCCCCCGTCCCCCCCGTCCCCCCGTCCCGGAGCTGCCTCCAGGAGAGCTCACTGAGAGTTCTGAGGTTCTCCCCCCACACACACACACACCCCGAAAAATGAGTACGCTCCGAGCAGGCTGCCTCAGGCCCTGGGATGTGCCTCTGAGCAGCTCTAGCTGAAGGCTACGCTCTGATCAAGCATGGGGCCTGGTAACTCGGACTGCTCCGACAACATGCTGCAGGCCAGGGGCCCCTGACCTTGTGTTAGTTTGACTAGTTTGACTGATTGCTTTCCTCTCTGAGGTGCTGTCCACACACAACACACAGCCAGGCATCTCCAGTGGAGCACCTCGCTGTGTTGTTAGGAACTGGTAGGCCGGAGTTGAAGGAGCGGGGTGTTGCTTAAAGTTGGATTTTTGAGGGTATTCACACACACACACACACACACACACACACACACTCACACACTCACAAAACAGCATCTTCCTTTGGACATATCCCATATCTCTCATCCCCCATGGAGTGAGCCAATCCACTTGAGGGGGAGAACATGTGTGCTGTCAGTGGGAGATATATCGCACACGCCCCCCTTGGCCTCACCCCCCGTCCTCCCATCCTCCAGGGCTTGTATCCCAGCCTGCCTATCTGTTGCCGCCCCCCCACCCTTTCCCCACCCACTGCACCAGGACTGGTGGTGATGAATCACCCGGGGTCAAAGGTCAAGATTAGCCAATCTTGGCAAGACGTTTATGACACCCTCCGTTTGTCAGGCCTGGGGTGTTTGGTATGCACCACGTTTAAAGTAGAGGCTTACAAAACAAGAAGAGACCCAAGAAAGGCTCATGCTCTTTGGGAGTTAGTGATGATGGCTAAGGAGACAACCTGCATTTTTTTTCCTATCTAGATAACAGATATGTGATTACAAAACATAACCAACTATTTCTTTTCATCATATCGATGGTGAGTGAGAAATATGCTTTGCACTTGATTTACATGCGTTCGCACTGTGGGTTGACAGCCAGTGCCAGCTTGATCATCCCAGTGTTTTCCCAGATAAACTCGAGGCTCTGTTATGTGCACTGTGGTAAGGGGCCCTTATTAAAACACAGATGGGCTCTCTAGTGGCCTTCTAATAATAGCCTTCTGGTTGTTGTAGTTCCTCTGACAGGCTGGCCAGGACAATAACCACGTGCCAGCTGAGGCATGATCCACGGGCTTGACCCCTGACCCCGTGACACATTGTTACAGCCTGTTTACATTGTGCAAAATTGCAGAGTGTTTTCATTAGCCCTGTTGGCCGTCTACCTCAGAGAATATCTCCGACACCTCCGCACACCCTGGAATACTCCCCGTTGTCCTCCCCCCTCCTCCCTGTTCCCCCCTCCGAACGCTAACGTCCTCTAGACAAGCAGTGATCTGAACATGGCCGGGGAGGAGTGGGGGGGAAGGCGGGGAGCCAGTTGGTATTCCACACATGTCCAGAGACATTAGGAGGGCATCAAGGTGCAAATATGAGTCCGACAGCTCTCATAATGAAAGAATCGAGGCGCATTATGAAATAAGTGGAAGTGACCGACGAAGAGCGACGCGGCACTAGCCGCTTTGAATTCCAATTACGGGGCCCGACAGCCAGGGAGCCGCCTCCTAATGCCTCCCGAGGTGGTCTGGGGCCCGGGCTGCGGAGAGCGGCTCGGCGGTAAAGGTCAGCGTGACAAGGGCTGGGCGAGGGCCCGGGGGAAAACCAGAGCCCGGCGCTATCCGGGAAGCTCCTGCTACGGTGGGGAGCGGGAGGCCATCTTTTCCCCCTCCGCCCTCCGTCTAGAGGAATGCCCAGCAGCTCTTTGTTTATTTTCATAGCCCGGCCTCCTCTGTACACATTGCGGATCTGGATGGATGACAGAGGTGAATGGGGATGGGGGGGTCGCCGGGGGCCCCGCCATTGAGGAGAGTAGATTATCCCGTGAAGGGAAATCAATTAGGACGCCATGGTGCCCTGTGAACATTTATCCATTTAGCTTGACCACTATTGAATTTCCATGATGGGCTCCCAACTCTTCAGAGAGAGATCAGAGTTAATGGCGATTGTTCTGCTCCGAGTGTATTATCTGCCTTATTCAATTGAAGACACTTCATCAAACCGGAGAGGGGGCCTGTGGCCTATTGATAGATGGCCTTTATGTAAGGTTTGTACAAAAAGAGAACTGAAAAGAAGAGGCTTGCGTGGGGGGGGGGGGTTTGAAGGCGGAGAAGGGAGAAAAGAGGTGACAGAGGGGGGTTGTCACAGATGTCCGGCCCCTTGGAAACAAAATTAAACAAGTACCTCATTAGCCAACGCTCCAGTGCACCCTGGAGGTGGCCACTGAGCCAGGCTTTTTAATGAGCTGGGAACTTAAGCGCTGCCAAGGTTTACCCCGACCATGCCTTACTCCGCCAGGCCACTGGGATGAGCCGTATAGCCCCACTGCCCCCCCCCAACCCCCCCCCTCCCACCTCATCCCGACCCTCCTCTGCCATTCAGGGGCGCTCATGCAGAGGAGAGAGGCACCACGCTGATTCCCCCGCCTTTCAGCTCCAGAGAAGGGGATAATGCCGTTTTTGTGCCACGCATCCAGAGGAATTATGTGCGCTAATTTGATTAGGGGGAGATTTGATTAACTGGAAAATGAGGGCTTTGCTTAGACTTTCACACGCTTAATTTATCCCTTGCAAAGCAGACGCAACACTGTGTCATGAAACTCAGAAGGCATATGGGAACCCATTCAGTGGCTGGATGGCCCTTTCAGGCCTAACAAAATCAAGGATTGCCACGGTTCATATTGGGATAATCAGTTTAGAGATTTTTGCCCGGCCGCAGAATACAAATTGCGTTTGGCATCGCTAGTGAAAAGGTTCAAAGGATAATGAGATTAATGTAGTTGGGAATTGAGCACAGGGAGGAAAAATGAAGCGGAAAGTGGAAAACTATTTGCATTGTTGCCTAAATTGCTTGCTATGATTTCTTCCCCTTCTGCGTTTATGTGATGTTTGCATTCTGTCGATAGTTCCCGGTGATACGGAATGCAAGGAATGTCGGCAATAGACACCGAGGGCCTTGACAATGAATTCAATATTCCGGCCGTCCACAAAACATATGCAGTTACAGTTGTGTGCTCAGTGAAAAGGGGCCGCTCTTCAGGCAAAGCTTTGAATTGACTTAGTGGATTGGCCTGGTTTCTTAGGATCTTTTGTGTGCCCGGACCGGCCAAAGGGACTGGCGGGATCCGCGCGGTTTGCTTTAGCTCCTTTTACCACGCAGCCATGAAGGTCATATCACCGCTCGGTGATGATTACATTTGAATTAGAAGCGAGTGGCTCTGGGAGAGACAAGGCGCCAGAGACCTCAAGGCCGGCCTGGCAGACCGGGGGGGGGGGACGACGCGGTCCTGACAAACAACCTTCCCGTCAGCCCTGCCCGCGCGCCCCCCCCCCCCCCCCCCCCCCCCGCTCCGCTTCACGCAAAACACAAGACTCTCCTTTCTTTTCACACGGGGGGGATTTGATAGGAGATTAGCAGGCTTCGGGCTAGCGGCCGCTCGCTGACGATCCAATGCAAACTCTCTCCATCCCGAGCCGCGGCGAAGCGGGGGCCGGCTGGTTTGTTTTGGTGGCCTGTCCCGGCGCCAGGGTGGAAGCCTCGAATCGGGACAGCCCCGAAGCCAAGGGTTTGGGGGGGAAAAAGAGAAGAGATGGGGGCGGGAAAGAGGGATGGAGGGAGGGATGGAGGGAGGCAGGGAGGGAAAGAGGAGAGAGAGAGAGAAGTGTGGAACCCAGACAGATGAGCTGTCTCCTGCTGGACTTCCTTCCATCTTCCCCATCTGTTCACCCCCGTTTTAATTAAATCTACTGAGATGAGGATTTTTCCATTTTTCCCCTCTGGTAGCCCCCCTACTAAGATCTCTCTCTCACTCTCACACTCTCTCTCTCTCTCCCTCTCTCCCTCTCTCGGAGTATGGATGATCCTGTGCCAATGTCCACTCATCTCCCCACCTCGCTGCCAGCTGCTAATGAGAGAGAGCCAGGGTGGTGCGTTGTGCTTGCCAGCCATCATGAGCTGTTAATGAGGAAGATTCTGGAGAGGCCCCGGCCCTTCTCCAGCAGACACCAGCTCCATTCTCCACCTTCTGCACTGACGCGCACACACACACATGCACGCACACGCGCGCACACACACGCGCGCGCGCACACGCGTTTGCTTGAGAATGCATACATTACACAAACAAACAGCATCGAAACGCCGCTTTCTCTGACGCCTTCACACCTCGGGTAACACAACACAGCGCAAACAGCCGTAAACAACGAGGCCTTTCCTGTCAGAGCCTCTCAGAGCCACGAGACTGACCCCAGAGGCCCCCCAGCGACAGGCCCCTGTTTGCCGCCTCTCTCCCATTTGCTCCTCCCTGGCAGCTCACTCTTCCTTCTGCCAACATGGCGTCCACCTTTGGTACGTCTCACAGGGCCCAGCCTGTTCAGCCACTCATCTAGCCCTCACCCTTGGTGGGGCTACGGCTGTCCGGTGTCACTTACTCTGCCTCCCGTTTCCGCCATTTTGCCCTTCAAAATGGTCCCTCGGTGGACCACGCTAATCCATAAACGCCGTCTTTTATTTTGGGTCTCGCTCCCCCCTGTCCAGCCCAGGTCTGAAGCCGTGTCAGGTTACCGCTCACTTGGCTTCTGACGCTCCTATCACTTCATTTGCACGACAGGAAAGTGTGGTGGCAGCAAGGGCGGTAAAAACACTTTTAACAGCCGTTCGCCGAGGAGATAAGAGGTGGGCCAGGTTTCGGTGACACCTTCGGGTAAAAAAAAACCTCGCTGTTTTGTAGTTTATCTAAGTATGTCACGACGACCAGTTTTCACACCCCGGGTGACAAAGGTGACACTGACACTATTATGGGGTGTCAAGCGTCTCACCGCGCTTAACGAAGGTGTTTGGCGGAAAGAAGGAAAAGAATAGACCGCATGATTTCAGGAGCAAAGTGGGCCACGTTTCCTTTTTTTTGTGTGCTATGCACAGGTATTTGTTTCCTTTCGGGTCTGACAGAACCAAGCGCTTTCTAATCGGCTGGTGTTTTGGGTGCTCGGTCGACCAATTAAGATTCCGCAGGCCTTGCCTTGATGGAATACGGACGGCGTTCCTGTCCTGGTGGTTTTCGTCAGCTGGTGGTAGAGTTGACTCTCCCTCAGTGGCGATTAATACCGAGAGCGGAGGGATAGGGGAAGAGATGCATCAGGCTGCAGAGACAATAAAATAAGTGTTTTCACCATAACCCAGGCCGCCGCCCCGGAGAAAAGAGACGTGATGTCACATGTTAACATATCCCTATTTCCCATTGCCGCCGGAGTTCTCTTTTTCTTTTTTTTTTTTTTTTGAAACTCTTGAGTTCAATGCAAATGAGAATGTTTTCCCTTGCACATAATTAAGTTATCGAAACCGACGAGTGCACGGCGGTTTGTTTTCCAAGCGCACTGACAAGGTGTGCATATTGGCGCTGGCGCTGCTTGCAAATTCCGCTCCAGCTTCCGGCGGAGAGGAAGAGATGGAAATGAGACGTGTAATGTGAGGCGTGAATTAGAGCCTGGAGGTGTCTAGTGAAACATTGTGCTAACAATGTTTGCCTCCACCTTAGAGGCTTTCTGTGGGGCTCTGTGTCTCCACAGACTGGGGACGTGAGCTACAGTGGGCTTACGCATCCACTTGGTATGGCCCTCTGATCCGCACGGAAGGGCGTCATGGCGGACGGTGGAAAACAAACCTCTCGTCTTTACCACCATTCACCCCCCCCCCCCCCCCCCAATACAAGGTCTCCGCACCAGGACTTCTGATCTTCTAATAAAGGAAGAGAACAAGAAAATGGTGTTCTTTTAACAGTCCTGCATTTGCCCCAAAGAAGGAAATAGACACTTTTTTTGATACTCGTTAGATATGCTGCAATCTAAGAAATAAAAACCGTTGGGTTAATTGATTTCTAACGTTATTTCAAGTCTGAAAGTATTACGGGTGTTCAAAGTGGATGTCCCACAAAAACCTCACATGGTCTCTTTGACTCACCGTTTTTCACTTTCAAACAATTCCTCCTTTTTCTTTTTCTTTTCTGGAAACTACTTTTCAAAGTGGAAAATTGACAACAACAGCAGCAGTGGCGTGAACCCTGAAACCCGGGTCCATTACCATGACACTGCTTCAAAGCTGCCTCTGGGCCAAAAGACCTCAGCCCTCCAGCTCTTGTGCTGGGTCTAGGCTGCTCCAAATTCTTTTCACACCCATTGAAAATCATTGATTCTTTGGTCGATTGTTCTAGTCTAGTCATCAGGAAAAGCCTGTCTGTCCTGTCAGAGTGATGCTTGGGTGTGTATGTGTGTGTGCGTGCGTGCATGTGTTGGCTTTGTGTGTGCCCTTCAGTGTAAATCAGTTCCAGATAGATTTAGTAGAGGGTTTTAGTACCAGGCGAGGCTGAGCCCATGGCAGAGCCAGAACAGGTTGGGTTTCAAATGGGCTTATCGGGGGGAATTAGGCGAGTCTTTGGAGTTTGAGCGCAGCCTAATTCCTGGTGACCTTTCCCTGGCTCGGGGCTGACTTTTTGTGGTGATCAGCAATCGCTATAACAAGCTTTTCCGTCTGTGTGGCTGGGAAATACTGTGAAACAGCAGTGGCCTCCCTTCACTTTCACTCACTGGGAGCCATCAAGAGAGAGAGAGAGAGAGAGGGAGAGAGAGAGAGAGGCAAAGACCTTTCGGAAAAAGGAGAAAATAGGCGTAAGCCTGAAGGGGCATTGTCACGCCTGTCTCTGTGTTGGTGAGGATTCCGCGCTTGTCAGAGCTTCTTTTGTGGGAAACGGGGATGTTTTGTACTGCCCTTTCAAATCACCTCTCTCCCGCCACTTTTCCAGCCTGTTATTCAAAAGGACTCAAGGTCATTTCACATTTTTCAGGACCTGGCTTTTATTTCCCTTTTTCCTTTCTTTGGATCTGTTTTGACTGTTAACTTTCTTCAGCAAAGTGGGCAGCGGTATTTTTGCTTACAAGAGTCAGCTTATTGGCTCTGTCGGTGAGTATTCACTTTATTTTATCAGTCTCTTTTTAACCCATCATTTTTCATGGTGGAGAATGTTTTGTGAAGGTTTCATGCAGGCCTTGGAAGCAGTCCCAAAGCGCCTTCAAAGGATTTCCCTTTCACTTTACCAGTGTTTCTTTTGACACCGTTTTTAGATTTTGTCATATTCTTAGTCTTTTGGCCAAAATGTTCCTTAAATTTAGTCCAGTTTTAGTCTGTCATTTTGATCAATTGTATTCAATGACACATGCACTCAAATGTTTTAGTAATTATTGTTCTTCACCTTTCATCTTTATTAAAATAATTCCAGTTATTAGATTTTTTTTTCTTCCTGGGGTTACAGCTGTCAGGGCTGTATATGACGTATATCGACAACCTGTTGATTACTAATACTTATTTACAACTAGCTAATTCTGACTGCAGCTTGTGTCAGCGGATGAAAAAATGCACTTTGTTAACCGGTGGCTGCCAATGATAAACTACTTTGTTGCAGCAGTTGTATGTTTATGATTGGATTATTATTGATTATTCAATTCAAACCATAATCAGCAATCTCAACTGCATCAGATTCGATTTGTGGGCTGTCACAAAAATAATAGCTAGCTAATAGGAGAGGGATACTAACATTTGTCTAGAGAAAAACATTTCTTTTTGTCAAAACACTTATTAAATAAGTGATTGTTGTTCATTTTCATTATGCAGATTCTTTGTCACGTCATCGTTGACTAAATGAAAAACACGTTGTCAACAATTAACCCTACACATTAACCTATGCTACTTTAGCCTTCTGTATAGTTCTTTTTCAAATATTTGTTCAGTATCTGGGTAATGGGAAGCTCTCTACCTTGTGAAGTGCTCCTCCTCAGCTTGATTGGGTTTGCCGCAAATGCGAAGCTGGTCAAAAGCGAGCCATCAAGGACTTTGTTGCTGAACGCAGAAGTTTGGTGATCTTTTCAGGTTGGGTGAACTATTTATTTATCAAAGTGTAGGATGTACCTCCTTAGTTTTATTTCTGAATTGTTTTGGATCAGTTACTGCGTTGTGGCAAGCTTTCCCTACGTCCTAGTTCAGGCTTAATACCTGTGAACGAGCCACTTCTGTCCAGTGACTAGCTAGTGTGTTGTTACGAGCCAACATACTCTATCTAACCTTACCTGTTCGATAAACTTTTCCATCGCTATGGCCTCTCCGTTACAAGAGGGCAACAAAACGAACGGCCTTGCATCTCGCCCTTGCACGGCAGCGTTCGGGTCCATGGTTTTCGGGGGCAAAGGCTCACACAGTGTTTGCATGGCATGCCTGGGGATCAAACTCGCTAGCGCGTCTTTGGCTAACCCCGAAACGTGTAAGCACGGCCTAATCATGTCAGAGTAGAGTCTTCGTAGAGGAGTGCATGTCGCGGCCACTACGATGGAAGACCCCTCTCACTCCTGTTGAAGCCGACGTGGACGAGAGAGGGGGGTTGACTCTGAGGAGCTTGACGCGGAGCTCACTACAGCCGTCACGGAGAAGGACGAGGACGAGGACATCCCATCCTCTAGTGCGCCGGGTGGCAGTCTCTCGTCTCCACCAGTAGAGGTCTTCTACTGGCAGAGGTCTGTAGAATCGCCGCCGGCTAGCTCGGGCTCCGATGCCCAGCCTCCCGGGCGGAATAGGGTACGACCACAAGCCTGTATGATGGAAGACAGCCCCCAGACAGCACCTGCCTCTGGTGCCAGATGGCCTAGCGGAGGCTAAGCGCTACAGGGAGAGGACCCTCTCCCTCAACGCCACTTTCAAGGGCTTCTTCGGCGTGGATGTTTTTGGGAGGGAAGAGCTCGGCCTCTCACCCCCTCCACCTGTTGAGCCCGCAGGGGTCCGCCATCTTAACCCTACCCAGCGTGTAACCACGGCGGGTCCCTCCTTGCCAGGTAAGCTTAGAGCGCTTCACCACCTCTACTTACCAAGGATTTCCCAGGCGTCAGCGGGGGGCTTTGAACTCCTCCACTCTCCTGCCGGCCTACCAATCCCAGCTATCAGGAGATACGGCCGACAGCTGGATTCAGGTGCTCCTGACCGAGCCCGCGGTGGCGTCCGTGGCTGTGTCCGTGCCATAGGCCCGTCTGTGGTGGGAGGAAGCTCCCTCTGACTAGGCCGGCCTTGCCTCACTGACGTGGGGAAGAGGGGTCCTCCGACTTACCCTGTGTCTCGGACCCTACTGTGCAACATGGGCGTCAGACTTTTTGCCTGCATAGATGATGACCTGCTGTGCTCCCCGTAACGGGAACAAGTAGAACTGTGTTCCAGTAGTTACCTCAGTCGCGATCTCTAGATTACCTCGCTGCTCTCCGTCATTGGAGAGCTCCATCTCTGTTCAGTTTGGGCACACCGACAGGGGGGATGGCACTGAGAAAGGTGGTGACAATGGATGCATCACTCACAGGCCGAGGTGCTTTTCCAAAAATTCTGCCTTTCCTTCAAGGCTGACACATCCCTGTCAGAACGGACAGGACCACTATAGTGGCGTAGCCCAAATCGCCAGGGTAGCTCCCTACAATGCTCACAGACTGGCAATTTGGAGAAGTACGCACCTGCGGTCATTACACTACCAGGCGCACTACACACATGAGCAGACCTGCTGTCCAGGGGAAAGCCTCTCTATGGAGAGTTGAAACTCAATCCCCAGGTGGTCGAACAGATACGGCAGGAATACGGACGAGCTGCCGCGGATCTCTTCGCACGGCGGGCAAATGCTCGAGTGCCCTAAGTTGTTCTCAATGGTGGACGGCGACGCCAATAGATGCGCTGGCTCACCCATGGCCAAATGTGCCTCTTTACCTCTTTTGTTTCCTCCCCGACGTCTAGTCTCTAGCCACTCCTAGCCAGAGTGAGAGAGTTTGGCTTGTCCATGATTCTGATCGCTCCCCACTGGCCGGACAAGCGGAGATAATTCAAATTCTTTCCGCCGGCTGTCCCAGGCGCACAGAGAAATATTTCATCCCCACCCAGACCGGGTGTCTCTCTTGGCCTGGCCCGTGAGAGGTTGACCTTAGATGTGGTCGGCCTGCATCCTAATGTTGTAACGACTATCCAGAGCACTAGGGCCATTTCTACGTGGATGTCATATGCCGCTAAATGGCAGGTTTTCAAATCATGGTGCGACCAGAGCACTTTTATTCCCTATCAATGTAAATTGTGACCCTTGTTATGCTTCCTAAAGGACGTGCTCGAACAAGGCACAGCTTTTTCTACCATAAACGTTTATTTGGCTGCTATTTAGCATGCCATACGGGCGTCGGCCTTCAATGGGACAGCTCGAAACTCTCTCTCTCTCTCTGCAGCCTTGCGAGCCATTGGAAACTGTGGACATGACGTTGCTCACATTTAAAACAGCCCTTCTCCTGGCTCAGGCCTCCGCTCAAGGAGTAAGGAAAGCAATTTGTATGCCCTGTCGGTTCATTCTTCCATGCGGTTTGCTCCGGGGTTTTCCAAGGTGTGCTTATGACCTATAACCCTCGTAACCCTGTTTTTGTGCCTAAGGTTATTGACACCATGACTACTCTAGAGTTAATGGCTTTTCACCCTCTGCCCTTCATCTCTCCCGAAGAGCAAAGGCTCCATACCCTGTGTCCAGTACGTGCTTTAGGTATTTATCTGCACAGGACTAGGGTCCTTTGGAGGTGTGACCAGCTGTTTGTCTCATGGACTTCTCCTTACAAGGGAAGAGCTCTCTCTCTCATCAGCGACTATCCAACCGGATAGCACAGGCAGGCTATTGTATTAGCTTATGATAGCAGAGGTTTACGGCCCCAGCATAAACTTAGAGCATGAGCTTTGATCTGGGGCATCCCCGTACAGGACCTACGTGCTGCAGCGTGTTGGTCCTCCCCTCACACATTTATTAGGTTCAACCGATTGGACGCCACTGCTCTTTGCTTGGCACACATGGTGCTCATTTTCAGTTCCTCCAACCCCAATGGGGTAATCGACTTTTTTTGTATTGGGCCTCATAAACCTTAGAATTTTGCCCCACTATATCGTCTTGGTTGATGTCAGAGTGAGGCACTACGGGAGTTGTCTTCATCCTTCCCGTGAGTGAGATACAGAGGTTATGGGTTACGTAATGTCACCTTAAGTTATGATAAAATATATAGCTGTGTACAGCCTTAATATTATCAGTATTCAGCACTGTATTCAAGTTATTTTTAATTACGGGTTTTTCATTTTCATTAAGGACTTCGCACCTGATGCTTTAACAATTGACCATGGTTTGAAATTAATCGTCAGCTTGGCAAAATGTCACATTTACCCCCAAAATGTTTGGCATTATAATCATGACATTAAATGGCTCGATATATATGAGGTAAATGCCGGACTTGTTTTAACACATTTTCATCGCTATTGTTTTGTTTCACTTTTGTGGAACTTTAGCTAGTCCAAAGACATGTCACAGAAGGTGACGCTCCCGAAATGGCGAGTGCTGCCTCCAACAGTAGATAGCCAGAGGGAGACAAAGAGACCTGCTTAGCGGGCAGCGCGGTGGCCATGGCAGCCGCCCAGCCGTTGCCAGAGTGAGACAGAGGTGTCTTTCATGGCTCCGTGGCTTGGGGCCCTCTGCCGGGTCACGTGGGCCCCTGGCAGAGGAGCGGGGACGGCATGCCAGATGCCATACGCGCGGGGTCTTGTCTGTCTGGTGCGGCCCACGTCTGCCCGTGTCCCTTTAAGACTTTCCCCCTGGAGGTGTCAGTGGAGGAGCCAGGGCCGCTCGCCGTCCTCCTCATCATCATCATTCAGGAGGCCGCCCGGGAGCCTCTCCTCCCGCTCCACTGCATTATCATAAAAAGTGATTTAGAGCTGATTGATGCAAATGGCCCTCTGTTCTTTTCTATCATTAACGGGCTCTTCTCTGCGGCCACAGGCGGCGATTAAAGCTGTCATTTCCAGCTAGCCATTAAAAGGAGCACGGCGGGCCATGAGAGAGGGATGGAGAGAGAGGGGGAGGAAAGAGGAGTGCTGGGAAAAAAAACTGTGCTGTCTGCTAAAAACGCTTGCCTGAAAAGCCGGCCAATTCTTGGCAGCAGGGTTGTTTTCCTGCCCAAGTGTTTCCTTTCAGCCTGGCTCAGACATTGGGCCTTCTAGAAATATCTACCATCCCTCACAAGAACACAGAAAACATGGAAGTGTCTCTCCTGTGGAAACTTTATCTTCCCACTAACCTTACATAAACTTGAATTGATGGTTGGCACTGCCATGCAATTAAATGAAGTGCTTGTCAAAAGAAACAAACAATTCATGGCTTAATTTAATTAAAATAAAACTACTTTACAGAATGTATCAATTCACTCCGTTTGCTTGGAAACTAGAAAGGAGTTACGGTGCATAACAAAGACAAATTCAATACAACTTATATTGTTTTTTGGCTGTTTGCCATTGATGCACATAGTGCTTTGCAGAAAAGTGAAGAGTAGAAAGGGAAGCTGTAAAGAAGACAACAAGATACGTTAATGTGTCTGCAACCACTCCCTGACTGCTGGCAAACAGATTACCGTGTGTGTCTGGGGGTCTCTGTGTGTGTGTGTGTGTGCGTGTGTGTGTGTGTGTGTGTGTGTGTGTGTGTGTGTGTGTGTTTTCCACCAGGGGCCTTATCTTTTCTAATGGAGGGAGAGGGGGAGGGCCCTGGCTCTGTTGCGGTGAGATGTGGGGCTCCAGCTGAGCTCTCTCCTGTGAGGGCCCCTCACAGCCCCATGTCCTGGGGTCTCGTGCTAATGGCCTGGGGAGCCCCACTTCTTTTGTGCCTAGCAGGGCCCAGCCTCCCCCCCACCCACCCCTTAATCTTCTGCTGGGCCTGTCTGCTTATGATCACTTGCTGGAATGATGGTCAGGGGCCGCCTGCGGCTACTGGGAAGGGCTTTGGGATGTGGGTGATTGAGGGGGGGCAAAAGAGGGGGGCGGGTGGTATGGAGGAGAAGATCAGTCTTCTCGGTGGTGGGGCACAGGGGCACTAAGCTCCAATCGGAGAGCTCCATCGATCGGCATAATTCTCCGGCTAACGTTTCCTGCCCAGACATGTAATACCCTCTCCAGAGTCCCCCAGGTTGGAAGGAGCTTGTGCAGAGAACCCCCCTGCTAAGCCCCCGCTATCCACTGGGTGAACCCAGAGTAATCGCTCTGGCCTCCTCATGTTCAGCCCCTTCACCCCCACGCCGCCAATGTTCTCACTCCAATGCACCTGACCCCCCCCCCCCCCCCCCCATACTCCACCCCACGCTGGGGAAACAGAGAAAGTGGCAGAAAATGGATTGCTTCTGCGGACTGCCCAGTGGGGACTAGCTGTCAGGGAGCAGGGAATTGCGGGGCGTTTGCCCTTTGACCCCCGGTGCCATGTCGCCCAGTCTAGCCATGACTCTCCTCCCTCCGGAGGACCCCAGTCAGGGCGGCCCCGCCCGCTGCCGTGACGCGCCCGCTGATCTCTGGTGAGATACATTAGCAGCAATTAGCCGCCAGATGAAAGCTCGCTAATTGTTAGCCGGCGGGCAAACAAGCACAAATATTTGATAGGAAATGACTGGTAATTTAAAGCCATTCTCTCCTGCGGCGCGGCGGCCAGCTTCGGCGCCAGCGGTGTCTGGCGAGTGGGACGGCGTGGCGGGGGGACAGAAGGTGTCAGCAGCTGTTTTTTCGAGATTGGCATTGTGTCGCCGGCTCCCCGAGAACGCCTCCGCCGGGAACGGACAGCCAATATAGATGTCGGCGGCGCTAGATTGGCTCAGAAGTGCATTACGGCGCATGCAGGCCTCCTGTGATGGACAGCAGGGGAGCGCACGGCGCTAACAGGGTCAGATGCACCGGCGGTGCTCAACCCTGAAGCGATTTAACAGCTCCTGCCGTGAGGAGCACTATAGCCCACCACAGCAAATAACACGGGCCCTTTGGAGACCTACTCTAATGGCAGTCTGCAACCTGTGTTTATTGCCCATTAAATCAACCTTTATTTTATGGCAAATGCTGCCGTAATTGCCTTTTTACGAAGAGTACTTTGCAGCACACATGCACCGGAAAAGGAAAAAACACTCCCATATTGTCTGTCGGGGGGCCTAATGGCGCAATTAATTTTGTTCCATCTGTTCTGGAGATTTTTTAAGAAAATGGATTTTTTCCCCCCCTCCCTGCTTGCTCTCTTAACTGACTTTATTGAAGAAGATAAAGTGGTTCCTTTGGTATCGCGCGGCCTCACAGCAGTGAGTTCGTTTAATACCACTCTAGTGTCGCTGGATGGGCCAGGGGACTGGCTCTCTTCGGTTGCATGTCTAGCAGCACCCTCCCAGGGCCGGGCTAATGAGGAGCCATCTCTCTCCCAGGGTTAGTTGCCTGGAAGCAGGGAGGGCCGCCAGTCTGGAGGTGTCACCGGGGCCAGCACACACTCGGCATGGGTAATGGAGGTGAGGGGAGGAGAGGGTGCTGTGCTTCTCCTGCCTGGATGATACCCCCTGTACGTGGAGTCCCGCCGCAGATCTGTGGAGCAGCCTCGTCTGCAGCGGGATGCAACCCCCGCCCCCCCCCGCGCCACACCCATGGTGCACAGACAGCTGCCACTGGCATCATTACAGAGCAGCATGTGCCTGGGGGGCTCCCTCTCCAGGGAGGCTGAAAGGGAGGGGCCGACAGGGTCCTTATGGCTACATGCCCTGTCCCCGCGGGAACGCTCAGGAATACATTAACACAGCCATAGAACCCCCCCCCCCCCCCGGCGTGATGTGATTGGACAGGAGGCAGGGAGTGGCACCCCCCCCCCCCCCCCCCCCTTCTCCCGTAGGACACGTATGCCCAATGTTCCGCCTTATCTTTGCCCAGCATTAAAAATCGTGATTGCACCCTGGGGGCGCATACAAAATCTGTCCTTTGTGTGCGCTCAGCTAGTCATCTAGCCTCCAGCCACAGACCATAAAGCCTGCTGCCTCAACCACGCAGGAGATTGTTTGTCAGGTTATAAACAATGACGCAGCTGATCTCGTAAAAGTTCCTTTCATTGGCTTCACAGCCATTTGCCTCCTGCTTGTTTGGTGGCTGAATACTGTTCATTGGACAAACCGACAACGAGTCAGAGAGAGTGGAACGAGGAACGGAACGAGGTAGAGAGAGTGAAACGAGGAACGGAACGAGGTAGAGAGAGTGAAACGAGGAACGGAACGAGGTAGAGAGAGTGAAACGAGGAACGGAACGAGGTAGAGAGAGTGAAACGAGGAACGGAACGAGGTAGAGAGAGTGAAACGAGGAACGGAACGAGGTAGAGGGGGCCAGAAGGGTGGAAGAGGCAGAGGAAGAGGACGGGAGGTAGGGCTAGCTTAGCGTGAGTCTCTAAATCCCCAGCTAAAACACACAGCCCCGAGGTGCCGTGCTGCTTAACCTCTGCCTGCGTCGTCTGATAAAGCTGGCCCTTTAGTCGTTGGCTGAAGAGCCGTGTTGATGGACCAAAGGCCATTCAACAACGCTAAGCCCTAGAGTTCTCCATCGGGACATTGTGTCAGCGGGCAGTGCATGGAGACGGAAAAAGCAGGCTCTCCAGGTCGTCTCGACTCACCTTTAGGCTCGGCATGGAGAACAACGCCTTGCAGTGAAAGGCTTTCTGTTTGTCTACCACTATGGCGACATCGCCGAAGAGATACCTTGAGAAGGCTCCCATGTTGACAGGCACAAATCCAGGTTAAAGCCTTAGCCGTTGGTGACCTCCTGCGAGTTTCTCACAGGAATTTACAGCAAGTCGCTTCCAGCTGCTTTTGTGTAGTCAAGCTCCACAGCTGCCAACAATTATAGCTGCGGATCGTGCCCGGAGCTCCACCGACAGTTTCCTTTTGATTTGCAATTATCCTGAAAAAAAAGAAAGAAAAGAAAACAAAGGGAGGGGACATGGACAAGGAGGAGAGCAGGTTCTGGGTTTTCATCAAATGGGGTTCCATCAGCGTTGGTGGGGTGGGGTGGGGGTCCCCTGGTTCCCTGTACGGGATGCTGCGCTTTGATTCCCCCATACCGCCCAGATGTTCCTGTTTGGCCTCCCGTGACCATATGGTTCCACTCAGTTGTTTAGGGGGGTTGTCAGGGGGGAATAAATGGTTTATTTTTCCATCGTGGTCTCTGTAATTACGCACTTATAAAAGTGGCTTTTGAAGATTTAAAACGAGTTTCCTTGTCCCAGGCCAGACATAATATGGTCTGGCACGTTAGAATTAAATGCGTGGTTATTCTAAACCCAAATGATGCCAATGCAGTATGTTGCTCAATTACTTATCTTGGTTAAACTGACAGGGGCAAGGATTAGTACCGGCGTGGACCACATCTTCAAGTGATTCCTGCTTTAAATTGAGCTCCTGTTGTTCAAATATTTATTCAGGTCAATGTCTGTTTCTTTGAGGGTGTTCGCAACACAATTCTTCTATTTAGCCCCGGGGGGAATATTGGCCTTTTTCAGTGGTGGGTCAACCAAAAGGGCTTCTTTTTATTATTGTCTTGGTGTTGCTGCCTGTCCATGCTCCGTCCCACAGCTCAGGCGTGGGAGGCGTTGGTCCTGGAGTGTAGCAGGTGTTGCTGGCCTCCTGTGCCCTGGCCTCTCCGAGGTTACTAGCTGCCAGCGAGGGCCCGGCCCAGGTCAACCACCATACCGAGAGGTCCACCACCCACCACACAGGCTCTGTGAATGGAAAGAATCTGACGGGGAAGCGGAAAACGTTCTTGCAGATCAGGCGGACCTCGGCCCTTTTAACCTCGAATTCCCAGCAGAGAACACAATGAATGCACATCTGGCAAACGGCTTTTTGGTTTTGTCGTGGTTGTCCTTCACAAAGAAGACAAAGCAGTTGACAACAATCGCTGTTTCTCACTTGATTTGACTGGGGGGAAAAAATCCACAAAGGATTCCGTCGAAAACATTGAAGGACTCCATGTGTAGCTGAAGGCAATGTGTTCACGCGTCTGTGAAAGACATTTTTTTTTTTTTTAGATTGAAAGGCATCTTGCAACATTTGGAGAAGTGCAGTATTTAGACTCGTTAGCAGTGTTGTGTCGTTGATGAAACTGGCAGATATCGAAAAACACACAACGAGGAAAGCATGGGCACCAAATGTGTTATGACATCTTCATCTGCTTCGTAAAATCGCGTTTTTTTTTTCAAGACCCGACGCCTTTGATACATTCCACTCAGCCGGATTGATATACCCACGCTCGAATTAGAGGCCTTGAGAGAGAGACACAAGGAGGTAGATAGATGTAGCGTGTCTTCATTAAGCCTTCCTTAATTGGCTTTGTAAGGAATAATCTCCCATCTCTCGGAGCGACTTTGTCGGCAGATAGGCCGGGTGCCAGCTCCGCTCATCTGTCAAAACGTCAGTGGGATGTCTGGAATTAAAGTGCGTGTGCGACAGGCTTGTTCGACACTGTGTACAAACACTCCAGATCACAGTCTAATAGAAAGGCCTGTCAGAGCCCCTGCGGCGGGGGGGGATTAGAGTTTCGTAAACACGACTGTCATCGGCGTGCTCCCTCTCCCCCCCTTGGCCTGCCCGCGCGCCATCGCTGCCGAGGCGTGTACGGATGTTTGACAGCCCCCCCTTTGTAGAAATGGCGTGGAGGAAGAGGTTTAGCGTAGCCGAAGCACCCGCAGCGGTCTGGTGGGGTTTACGTTGCCTCGCCATAGGAGGAAGGTTCTGAGGATCGGAACCCGCCGAACGTGCTTCCGGGGGCCAGCTTCCACGGCCTCTTCCGGGGGCCAGCTTCCACGGCCTCTTCCGGGGGCCAGCTTCCACGGCCTCTTCCGGGGGCCAGCTTCCACGGCCTTTCCAGCCGCTCGCTACACGGAGGAGCGCCCGCCCGCCGACCCCTGTGGAATAACAATGAGCGCCCTGCTCGCTTGTCAGTCCGTTTGCCTCCATTTCCTGTCATGCCGCGAGGCGGGCGCGCTCGCCCCACTGTATCCCCAAGCTTAATAGACTGGAGAGGACTCAATTGAAAATGTGACTGTGGCCGTCAGAATGTGTAACCTTGCCCGCCCCGGGTATTTAACGCGGGATGTCTGGCGGCGACGGCTCGGCGCAGGCATGTCAGGGACAAATGAAAGGCTATTACAGGAGACGGACGGGCGGGCGTGTGCGCCGAGCCCGGAGCCAACGTCTCTTTGTGTTTGTGTGGCTGTCTCGGGTCCGGCGACAAGGGGAGAGGGGAGACGGTTTCAAACGGCAGAGGGATGCTTGTTGGCGGAGGTCCTCGTCGTCTCTGACGTCCAGGACCTCCATGGGTCGGGGGAACCAACCGACAGGAATTAGGGGGAACCGACAGGAATTAGGGGGAGCCGGCTTTAAAAAACAAACAAAAAACGCCTCTTTCGTGAGCCTCTCTCATGTTAACGATGCTGTCATTTATATCCATAAAAACGTGAATATTGTTGTACTGTCGGCATTTTTCCCCGAGATAGGAGCCTCTCTGCAAAGTGAGGCCTGCGTCGTAATAATTGCACGGGCGACCTGTCAGAGCAGCCTCAATGCAGAGCGCCCCCACTGGTCCTTCCCTCATGTGCTTGGACAGCCCCGATGTAGACATGGCGTAGTCCTAATGGAGCCACTGGGGTGGCAGACACATCATTAGCCCGCCGAATTGGAAAACAAACGGCAGGCTGCGTCGAGCTACGAGTCTATTTACGACCTGCGGCGCCCCGGCGATTCACGGGGACCCCCCCCTGTGATTCATGGCGGGGCCCGTTAATCACGCGCTGGCGTCGGGCCTACTGCGCGTCCCGCCGGGCGGGCTCGTCCGTGCCGTCACCCAGGGCGGAGGACCCTCCTACCCCCCTCCATGCCTGGCTGCGCGAGCGGAAGGGGAGACATTGATCAGCCTCCGCCGAGCACTCTGCCTCTAATGAGGACGGGATTGAACACTTCCGCTCCCCTGTCATTGCACTAAAGAGCCTGATTGCAGACGCCGGGGCTTCCCGCCACAGAGCGACATCTGCGAACATCTGCCTGGGAAAATCGACGCTCGCCTCGGAACGGAACGTTGACTTTGTTCGTCGCCCGGCTAATCAATTAGGCCCAGCAGACAGCCGCACGCGAATCAATCTGAAGACAATGGCGCCATTACAGTTATTTATCTCAGTGGAAGTGTGCGTTACCGACGCGACCATAATCACTAGAACAGTGCCAGGGTTAGTGCCACTGAACCCCCCACCCCACAACACCCCAAACACTCCCCCCCCCCCCCCCACGACATGTTCCCTCTGTCTCACATGTCCCCCAGAGACCTCGCTGCCTTTAATCTGGAGAACACGCCAGACTGAGTGTGTGTGTGCGTGTGTCTGTGTGTGCGTGTGTGTGGGGGTGGGTGTGTCTGTGTGTGTGTGTGTGTGTGTGTGGGTGTGTGTGGGGGTGGGGGTGTGTGTGTCTCTGTGTGTGTGTGTGTGTGTGTGTGTGTGTGTGTGTGTGTGTGTGTGTGTGTGTTTTCTTTCGTCTTCCGCCTGCATCCTTGCTACAGTTAATTACCAGTTATTACTGTTAGCGCCGAGCGCTGGATGAGATGTCACAAATCATCAAGTCTCCCGGTGCAGTTACAGCAATTAAGAGCCCTGCCGCCGCCCCTCCTCTCCCTGCAGTCACTTGGTACGCGTCCAGGTTCCTGCTCAGACCTGAAAAGGACTAATCAAATCATTTTTGCTCGGCAGTGCGCCGTTATTATTTCAAACCCTAATGACAGAGGGCTCCCGCGCTGCCACTTCCTACCTCGACTTAGGTGAAAAACCATATAAAAAGAAAAAAAACTACAATTCCCTCAGTGCTAGGTGATAATGGCCTGCCAGATAAGTTGTGCTTTTCCTTCCTTTCGAGGGAAGG
This sequence comes from Aplochiton taeniatus, assembly GCA_017639675.1. Taxonomy (NCBI): domain Eukaryota; kingdom Metazoa; phylum Chordata; class Actinopteri; order Galaxiiformes; family Galaxiidae; genus Aplochiton; species Aplochiton taeniatus. The sequence continues at coordinate 5,332,330 of CM030177.1, forward strand.
CTTAATTCAGAGCTTTGCCGGCTTCTTATACCTGAGGCTTACGCTGCGGGCCTGCGTGTGCTCATGGGAAACACAGAGAGAGAGAGAGAGAGAGAGAGAGAGAGAGAGAGAGAGAGAGAGAGAGAGAGAGAGAGGTCAGGGACGGAGCAGCTGATTGGTTGGCGTGCCATGGGTGTCCCGTCCGGTGGAATGCGCTCGTCCTCCCTCTAAACGGAACCCGAATTGCTTCTATCTGAAGGAGAGAGGCTGGCTGAGCGTTAGCAAGGGTCGGCTGTATCCTCTCATTTGACCGACTATTTCTATGAGTCTGGTATCACTATTCAGGTGTGTGTGTGTGGGGGGGTGGGGGGGGGGGGGTGATGTGTTGACGCCTGGTCTTGACTGAGTTTGGTCGGTGGGCCGTCGATGCGCTGGGCCCTGAAGTGGACTGTGCCCCCCCCCCCGAGGCCGACAGGAGCCGGTCAAGAGAGCCCTCGCCTCTCCACAAAACTCCCAATCGATACCCTCCCGCTCCCTGCCATTCGGAGGCTGGTGTTCCAGCCGACCAGCGGGCCCCTCTGTCCCTGCCGGGGCGCGCCGCCTTGTCGCTGGGCGGTTGCCCGGGCGAACGGAGGGCGGGCCTGGCGCTGAATGGAGGACTGTTGGATGTTTGGGAGGCTGTAGGCGGGCTGGGACTCCAGGCCACGTGCTCGCTGTGAAGGCTTGGATGTGCCACGGCTGCAGGTTGCGAAGAGCAAGTCCAAGCTGAGTGTGTTTGTGTGTGTGTGTAGGCGTTAAAACGCTCACAACTGTTGGGCGACCTGACCTGACTGGCTCCTGGCAGGCTCCCCCATGGCCCCTGCTTCAAGGAGCCTCCCTATTGTCCTAACATCAGCCCACACACAAACACAGGCACACGCTCCAAACATGCTCAGCACACACACACACGCGCACACACACACACAATGGCTTCCCGCCAGGTGCTTAGTGCTGACCTGTAGTGTGGGAGGCAGCAGGTGCCGGCCCTCGCCCCTCCTCCTTCCTCAGCAGCCTCCCCTGGGGCTCTTCTGTCAGGTGTCAGGGAGAAAAACACAAGTAAACACTTGTTAGGATTGACACGGGGCTCTGGCATCGATCTGCAGCCATAAAACCCAGGCAGGCAGGCAGGCAGGCAGTGGGAGACATCAGGCTGCAGGGAGAAAAGGCAGAGAGCACCCGAGACAGGCAGCTGCAGGGAAGGGGCCGGGATGGGAAGCAGACCCGGCACAGGAGGGCCTGGACCAGCCACTGAACGTGGAGCGGGGGGGGCTGGGCAGGCTGCGGAGAGGTGTGACGTGTGGCTACATTAGCAACCATGCCGGCTATCAGTGTTTAGAGGCGCCGGTAACAGGCTCTATGCTTCTGTGGGGCGTCGTTATCCTAAAGTCATCCGGGCCGGCGGGGGTGGGGGTGAACAGGGCCACGCAAACACACTCTCTGACGCGCTGGATATGGAGGCTCAACATCAACGTGTTTATTTCCCATCCTAACAAACAAAACCTTTGAAACTTCTTTTATAGCTCTATGCAAATGAAAACAATACAGTATAAAGTGCTCCCACGAGCCAGTATAGAGACCAGAGACCTTAACCTGCGCGGTTGAAGTAGCTAGCGGAAACAAAACAAACATGGCCGCCGCTCCCGCCCACCTATATCCTCGGTTTGGTGTTTATCTGTGTGTCCTGTCCCTTTGGCCTAATCCGTGCGCGCCGCCTCTCTAGGACACGATGATCCCTGCCCCCCCCACGAAGAACCGTTTCCCTCCCCCCTACGACGAGCGGTCCCCGGAGGTTGTCAGCATGGCCGTCACGTCTCCCCCCCCCCCCCCCCCCCCCGCCGCCAGGCTGCTATTAACGAGGCCCGTCGTGCGGGGACACACCAGGCAGCGCCCGAGTCCCACACCGTGTGTTCTGTCTGGGCCACCTCGCACATAATGGGGATATCTATTCTCAGAATGGCCCTAATGCCAACACTACCAAATGCCAAGTTTCTTTTTTTGGGGGGGGGGGGGTCGTGTCTTTGAAGCGACTGTTACCCCTCAGAGGAGCGGGACAATGTAGCATTGGAATAAATGGGGAAGTGAAGGAGAGAGAGAAGGAGAGAGAGAGGGGTAGTGAGGGAACAGATGATAGATGCAGTGATCCGTCTCATTATGATCAGTCATGGAGGCCCTGGTGGTACAGGCAGCAGGCGGCAGGAGCAGTCACCTTCATCTCTCCCCGAGTAATGCAACAGCACAACGCCACACACACACACACACACACACACACACACACACACACACACACACTATACTGAGCTAAGGAGTCACACAGAGACCTCCTGTGGGCATTTTACTGAATGTGGGCTGTGATATAGAAACACTCTGTTTCCAACAAATGTACACACACACACACACACACGCACACACACACACACACACACAGACACAGACACATACCTCTCTCTCTTTCTCACACACCCCGGGGCTATGAGTGTCTCGTGGGCCAGAGTGCTATTCCACAACCCCCAGTCTGCCCCCCCCCCCCGCCCCACCCTCACCACCCCTACCCCTCGGCTGATGATGGGTGGACTTGGTTAACGTGGCATTTCGCTCCCTCTCTTTCTCTCTCTCTCTCTCTCTCTCTCTCTCTCTCGCGCTCTCTCTCTCTCTCTCGCGCTCTCTCTCCCTCCCCCCCCCCACCCCTCTCTCCCTGCCCTCCTCCATAGATGAAGGTCTCATCAGAGGGCCCGAGCGGAGGCAGAGGGGAAGGTTTCATTTCCCCCTCATTAGAGCCTTCCCGCCGATGCTGGCGAGCCGCTTGATTGCATTATCAGGCTTTTGGTGGGACGCAGCGGGGGGGGGGGGGGGGGGCAGGGGATGATGGAGGAGGGAGGCCCCCGTAGCAACCACACACTGTACTGGAGCAGCCGGGGAGCGAGGGGCGCGGGCTGTCCCCTCCGTGGGTGCCGGAAGGTTCCGATAACGTGACATGGCAGCCGAGTAGGGACTGTTTCTAAAATGTCGGCCAACACAACAGGCCGACGCTTCAACGCGACGCCGTTGGGAGACTTTCCTTGAAAACGTCACGCCGCGCCCCGCCACGTTCCCCGCTCCGCGTCTTTGTCCGCCGCCGGGAACAGCAGGGGGCCGGCGGCGCGTCGGAGGTGCGTGTGCTTTCAAGGAGGCGGGGGGGGGTCACATTCTGACACACCACCCCTGCTGTCATTCGACCGTCGTTACGATGATCCACCACTGACAAAGAGCTATTAAAGAACAGTAATTATGAGCGTTTGGCACATGGTAATTATGTCTATCATTAGTAGCCGTCGTTACGCCTAAATGAGGGCACGGTCCACCAACACACACACACACACACACACACACACATACACACACACACACACACACACACCACCCGTCTCCCTCCACCCCTTTGTTCTTTTATGATGCCTCAGCTGGAGGGAGTGTGTGTCTCCTGGCCCGATGGGGGGTGGGCTTGGGGAAGGGGGGGAGATCACAGCCAACCCAAACAGGTTTTCTAGTCCGCCACTTCACCTTGATACATATTTAACCAGCCAGCCTCACGCATGGCTCCCCCCCCCCCCCCCCCCCAGACTGAGTAGCAGACAGGCGAGAGAGTGGCCTGGCACTGATATCTGGTCCTCGGCCTCCCCCTCTCTGTCCCTGCCTCCCCCAGGGGTGACACGCGGACAAGGGAGCTGGGAGGCTGAGATTGAACTGGTCTTCCGGAGCGGGTACCACCCCGCTTTCCCTCCATCCTTTGCGCGGTGAGAGGGGGGGGGGGGGGGGGGGGCGATGTTTGGGGGGAACGATGAGGGCTGGGTGTCTGCGGAGACAAAGCAGGGACAAACTTCAAAGGCGCTCGCTGTCCAGCTCTATCAACTGTAGGAACTACAGCCATGCCGTTGTCCTAGACATGAAGACGTCTTGGCGGTGTGTCGCTGCAGGTAATGGGAGTTAATCGGCTGCAGCAGCGTGCAAAGGTGTGTGTGTGTGTGTGTGGGTGTGTGTGTGTGTGGGTGTGTGTGTGTGTGTGTTCCTCCTCCTGAACGGGATGTCCCTGTGTGCTTTCCTGGAGATGAATTAGTAATGCTAAAAGAATCCATGTTGTCTTTTAAATGCTGTGTGTAAGCGCTCAGCCTGGTTATAATATATAATATAAGGAGCTGCTCAATTTTTCATGCCCCTGCCAAGTGTAGCCTTCAATTTAACATGAGCTTTTAATCCTGTGAGTGCCAAATTGCTTTTTAATGCAGGGGAACACAGGTTTTTTATTTGACTTGTGAAAAATGCATCAGAGATATGCAGAGCAAATCAGACGCTTCTGGGGTGTAAAGGAACAAAACAGCAGAGTGTGGGGAAACCAATATGTTGTTTTGACACCTCCCATACCCAAAAGCTCTGGGGGACCCCCCCCGCCGTCGGACTGGTGCGAGCCTCTTTGAAAGCTCTGTATGCCCCCCCCCCCCGCCCCTTCAAGAGCCGTAGCAGATCGGTTTGAATTCCAAACCGCTGCACGCCGACAGTTCGGTTGCCTCAGTACGTGGCTCGGC
>CM030177.1:5339403-5651708 GCA_017639675.1 Aplochiton taeniatus
TTCAGCGTGGTCCACAGCTGTCAACGAAGGCCGTGTTTGTTATTCCGGCTGGTGGGGAACGGTTGAGGGCGGGAAGGGGGGGGGGGGGGGGGGGGGCTCTCTCTGCAGGGGCCAGAGGTCGACTGCTTTGAGGGCGTCTGCAACGCTGCGCGCCGCTCCCCTCCAGCAAATACCAACACGTGCCAGCCGACCAGCCCGTGACCGACCCGAAAAGGAAAGCGCACCTGGAGTGGGAACGTACCTCGGGACGTGTGCGCGCCGGCTTCCGTTTTCAAACGGGGCCCCGCTAACCCGGGCTCCCAGTCGCGTGTCGGAGCAGCGCGTGGCCCTCGCGTAGACGCCAGCCGATAAGCCCGGGGCTGTGATCTCCAGAAGCGGCAGGCAGCTGAGCCTGATTACCATCCCCCGCTGCCACGCTCGCCATGTAAACACGGGGTTGTCTCTGTCAGGGCTGTGGCTCGCGGGCGCGGGCTTATCTCTTCATTCTTTTTAATTGCTACCAGCGTTGACGAGGGGAGATCGTCGGATACGGATAGGGGGGGGGGGGGTTGCCTGGCACGGGAGGAGCGGGATGTCGCACGCCTTAGATCTCCGTTACTGATGGGGCATTAGCTCCACGCTCGGGCCCGCACGGCTCTCTCTGCTCTCGCCCTGGTATTAATGAAAGGCAACCCGCGAGCCAGAGCACACATCCGACGAGAGGACCCGGAGACGAGGCTCATGAAATATTGAGATGAGCGGGGCTTCAAAGTGAAGGCGCTGGGCTTGTCTACCGCCAGACCGCGCCTATCCCCAGCCCTGGCCCGCCGCCCCCAGCCCACATGTAGGTCACAAATCAGGGCTCCGGCTGGCGGCCGCCGACGGGGGAAGAGGAGCCATTCCAAAGGAAGCTCTTCCTCTTGACTCCAGACACACACAACGGCGGCTTTTATGCTCACACATAGACACGCTGTCTATCGCTTGTCGGGCCAGCCTCCCATGTTCTAGCGTTACCTAGTGGGGCTGGGAGGCCGGGAGGATACCGCAGCCCTTTCTCTGTGGAATTCAACTTTCGGCGTGACTATAGCGGCTCAAATCACAACCCCTCCCCAATCCCCCCCCCCCCCGCCAGCAGAGTGGCCACTGTTGGCCGAACAAGGCTCTTTTTTAGTTCAGGCCCTGTAAAATGCAATTAGAAACCCCTTCAGGGCCAGCGGGGTCCTGGGCTGAGACGGAGGGAGAGAGCAAGAGAGAAAGAGAAAACGGGGGGGGGGGGTAGTAGAGAGAGAGAGAGAGAGAGAGAGAGAGAGAGAGAGACCTCCCGGCTGTCTGTCATCCTGCTGGCTTTTGAAGTCCGGGCCATCTTATGTCCCCCTAGAGAGCCTATCATCAGGCCCCCACTCTGTAGCCGTTCAACAGAGAAAGAGCCTGGAGTGGCTGGGCTGACTTGAGTGGACCACGGGTAGGAGGGAGAGAGGGAGGGGTGGAAAAGCAGAGGGGGGGGGGGGGTTTGGGGGTCTTAGCGTGCCTGACAGAACGCTCTTGACGGAGCGTTTCGGAGGCCCAATCCCCCTGACCGTATTTCTCCAGCCGTGCAGAGCGCTCGGGGCTGCAGGAGTCTATCAGAGGTCAGACAGATTTTAATACCCGCCTTCCTGGTGATTTCCTCCCCGCTTTCCTGCCGTGATTTGCCTTTAAAGACACAGCGGGCAATTCCCCCCCCTCCTTTTTTGCCCCCCCCTCCTCCTCCTTCTTTTCTTCTTCCCTTCCCTCCCACTTCGTCCCAGTCTGGCTTTTCTCTTTTTTTCCCCCTCTCTCTTTTCTCTCTGTCATCAGCTCCTCTCCTGTTTCTGCCCTCTTTCTCTTGCCTTCTCTCCTCACTACCCGCGTGGTGCGCACAAAGGGAAAATATAATCCCTGCCAGCCTGGTGGTTGTTGGTTGGAATTAAGTCGAGTCCGCGGGGGAAGGGGGTGGGGGTGGGGGTGGTTCCAGAAGCAGTTCCCTGGATGTCTAACTCTTCCGGGCATGAGTGAATATATGGAGACCCGTTCCAGATTAGGGACAGAAATTAAAGCTTCTTGGACCGTCATGCGTCATGTGTTTCTGTTGAGGGTACTTGTCTGGAATATGGCTTCACTAAAGAACCTTAAAAAAAGATTTCTGGGGGCAGAGTCTGGATCCGTATTCCACGTCACTTTCATGGCACAGCAGCTGAAAGCTATCGCATGTTTTGGATTTGGTTATCCATCCGCTGTTGGCAGAAAGCCCCGTGTTCAGGCGGCCTTTTTGGGTCAGTTACTCGATCTCGACCGTCATCAGACATTTCAGGAGCATTTAACGGTAATGCTGGTCCGTTAGGACTCTTCACGTTAGGCGGGAGACTAGGCAGACAACAACACAACAGCCTTCCACTAGGAACATTATCTCAGTGTGTGTGTGTGTGTGTGTGTGTGTTTGCACTGTGAAGTAGCGCGCCCATCTCGGTTGGTCAGCTGGATGGGGAGGGCGTGGTTGACTGGCCTAAAATTACCCGTGGCGTGTAGGCCTGCACTCTGTGGCATGTCTGTAATTTAGACAAAAAGGCCTCCCATTTCTGCTCCGACCAGGAATGATGGAGGGGGGAAAATGCATTAAGGATGTAACTGAAGCATTGCCAGAAGGGAAGGTTAAACCAATTTTCTTGTCTGCTTTGTTTTCCAAAGGCAGTCTCTGGTGGAGCCATTGGTCTGATGTCCACCCCCCCCCCCCCCCCCCCCCACCCACCCCCCTCCCACCCCCTCACTGAAAGACCAGCGCTCACGCAGCACTATGTCAACTGGGCCTGATTATTGACTCGCACACAGAGATAATGTTGAACACCAGACAGGCCATTTGCCTAGCAGTCCCACAGCCCGGCCTGCTTTCGGGAGTGCCAGGGAGATGGGATCCAGATGAGCCGATAGCGCCGTCGCGGCTTTCAACGCTGACAAACACTTCCTGCCTCCGCCGACAATGGGTCTTCCATATCGCGCGACTCGGGGAGCCCATTGTTGCGGCAGAAATGCGCTTCCGAGTTTTCCTTGTCCTCCGCTGTCTAATGAGGGCTTTTACTGCTCCGTCTACCTCTCTTCTTACCAGGGCCCATCCCTCCCCGTGTGATAAACACCGTCTTAAATAAGTGTGAAAGACGTGCAAAATAGAGCCTCTGGGTGTTTACAGGTTTGAGATTCCGAGGCATGTCTGGCGCAGTGCAGATGGAAATTGTCCCTAAGCCGTTCTGTCTCCCCGCTAGCCGTATAGCTGCTGAAATAGACAAAGGTAGGCGGAAGGGGTTTGTTGTTGTGTCTTAGGGCTCCAGCTCTTATGCGGATTCTATTATATATCGTGTTCCAGTGAGTGTGTAGACAGACCAGACAGACTGACAGACAGACAGACAGACAGACAGACGGATAGACAGACAGACAGACAGACAGACAGACAGACAGACAGACAGACAGACAGACAGACAGACAGACAGACAGACAGACAGACAGACAGACAGAGGAACAGACAGACAGACAAACAGACAGAGGAACAGACAGAGAAACACACAGACAAACACACAGACAGACAGACAGACAGACAGACAGACAGACAGACAGACAGACAGACAGACAGACAGACAGAAACAGACAGACAGACCGAGGAACAGAGGCAATGTGTGAGAGGATGTATGGGAACACTGTGCATGTGTCATCCCTTCATTAATACCAGCAATGACTGACAGATTAATATATGTCTGGCTACGTGTCTGAGGAATTGGGAAGAAAGGCCCTGTCAGAACTGCTTGTCAGCAGGGGGAGAGATTAGAGGCAGTTGTCATTTGTAGCCCTGTGCAAGCTTTAGGAGATACGGTTGAATGTAATGACTTTTTGTGTGTGTGTGTGGGGGGGGGGGGGGGGGGGGGGGGGGTGGGTAGACAGGTAGATGGGACACCCTCACCTCACCTCACCTTCAAAAGTCTCAACATAGACTATTGTGTTGCTGTGTGCGTTTTCCTCTGCGACGACACATTCATTTTGGATATTATGACTGCACATCAGTTGCCACTGTAATGACTCCTGAATACAGGGATTACGGCAGTTGAGCAACCTGCCCATTGTATTGTGAACGCTCGAGTCAGCTTCGCGTGTGCAGTAAGCACACCCACACCAAGCCCTGTGCCAGTGCCCCCATAACAGCTCCTGTCTGCCACACACACACCGCAGACTAGCTCTTTGCCTCACCTCACTAGGCCCTATGCTGGCAGCCTTACAGCTGTGGAGTAGGGGGTTTGGACCCAATCAAATAGGTAGGGCTGCTCCACTGCAATGAAATTCTGTTTGTGGATCAAACACGGAGGGCGAGTGGATCACTGTGATATTTCCCCACGGCCCGTCATCTGGTCTGGGGGGTTGTTCTCCTCCCAGCCGCGCCATTGTTAGCTGGTGCTCCATCCACCTCAAAGTCTGTTATATTGCGTGTGTTTGTGTGTGTGTGTGTGTGTGTGTGCGAGTACCTAAGCTGCCGCCATGGCAGCGGTTCTCCTCCTCCGCGGCAGAATGTCATTAGGAGATTTCTCTTTTCATTGCTTCGCCTCCCTCCATATCCCGCTCCGCCGTGAATAGAGGAGCAGCGGTGAGCGCCCGGGCGCTCTGCGAGGAGACGGCGAGACACGGACACCACACGGACGAATTAACGAGGGGCTTTTAGCATATTACATCGCCAGCGCTCACGTTACACTTATCAGTAATATTTTAAATGAGGGGAGATTTGGCGTAATGGCAGGAAGGCTCATGAAAGAGAGCCGGTCTCCTGTGATTGCAATCTAGGAAGGAGTTCCTGTAAATTTAAACCGCGGTTGCAAGGGAAAGAAAAACACGCTTTCGGTTACTTTGAAGCCCGGGATCAAGGCGGGAAAAAAAACGGAATAAAAGATGACAAAATGTCAGTGAGGAAGGCTGATGGTCTGTGGACAGAACTTACAGTCACAGACAGCAATTACTGGCTTAGATAGCATAACTCCTGATGTTATGTTTGATCTCGGCCTTCCATTCCCTGGCAAGTGCTTTTCCAGACCGAAGTGCCACTTTATATTATTTTCTGGGCTGGGGCGAGGGGCCCCTTCTTCGGGCTTTTGTTCTCTCTATTTTTGCGTGTCTCTGTCAGCATTTCATTTGAATTAAAAATAATCTGAAGAGAGAGAGATCCGGAACGCTGATTGCCTGGTGCTGAGCTGTAATCACAGACTTGAGGTTGCTCTCCAATCTGATAAACAGCGTTTAGGAAGGGGGGGGGGGGGGGGGGGGGGGGGGGGGGGGGGGGGGGCGCTGAGATGTTTACGGCTACAGCAGCCCCGCTCCGTGGTCACGGCTGGCAGCCATTTCTGCTGGTGGCAGCGGCGTAAATACCGCTGTTGCAGGCAGCCGTGTAATACATTTGAAGAGAAACTGCTGAGGGCGTTTGATGTTTCATCGGAAGGCACCACATCCAACCTAAGATTTCCTCACGGTGTAATTACGTATAACTACACATTTACTACATTTGTAAGCCATCTGAGTTTTTGTCCGTATCGCTTTCACAATTGTACCCATTATACAACATGTCGGTGGTGATATCACAGCTGACCTCAGACCGGCTCGGATTATGATTATCTCAATTGCGCCGCCACTCAATTGAGCAGCCTGTCACTAGCCTGTCCAAAACCACGTTCTCCCTACGTGCGCTCTAAACCCGGTGAGCTTTACCGCCACTCCCGTCTTTAGGGCAGAGCAGACGCTCTACAAGATGGCAACCACCTTCCCCGAGCCTGTTGAGCTCTCGGTATTGGAGAGTGGCATTCCTCTCCAGCCTCTTGTGTCTGTTATTTTTTTGGTATTGTTATCCTGTGGGTTTTGCCCGGCCCGAGTGAAGCTACTTCCACTTCCCCCCGCTGATACTCGTCGAGACAGCAGATCGTCTGTCCGGATACGCGCACGGCACCGGGGCAGCCCGCGACGCAGAGCTCAGGAGAAAAGGCCAAGGAAACAAAAACAGATATAGCCGTTGTTCCAATAACCAGCTACCCAGATAGGAGGGCCAGAAAGAGACAGCCGAGGAGATTAGATAAAAAACATGATATTAAGTATTTTGAATTGAATTGAATTGTTGTCACAAACTATAATAATACGAATAATAATACACTTTATTTGAGGGTCCCTTTCAGACACCCAGACACTCAAGGTCGTCTTACAGTAAACAGATGTGTGAAAATGAAAATAAAATATGAATAATTTAGCAGCACAGTAAGAAATCAAAATGGTGTCAGGTAGGGAACTAGAGGAACATGACGGAAAACCAGGGGAGACATTAGGACACACAAACCAAGGGACGATTAAAGGAAGTAAGTTTGAACAAATTCGTTTTTATGTGTGACATAAAGTGGCAGCATTGTGGAAATATCTACTAAATGTATATGAGATGAGTGCCAAAGATGCTTAGCGAAAGTCTTTATTAAATCTAAATCTACATTTTACTTGTACAATTTATCTGAATGTGGAAACCACTCAGCAAAATTCCGGTTTGTGGTTAAATCACGTAAAGGCGGTGTAATCTACCTCAGCAGATAATGCTAGACTGTAGTCCGGTTACTGATACAAAGGAGGTTTGTGATGTTTTTAACCATTATTTTCAAAAATCAGGCTCTCTTTTTGAGGAATGCAGTAAAAATGTTGGAGTACAAATGGCACCGGGAGATGGTGTTGACGCTAGTGTAGGAAAAGAGACATTTTCATGTAATTCTCATGGAAGTAATGTTTCCTTCTCATTTAAACAATTTGATTGCTTGGAACTTTTACATGCCTTATGCAACTCAAAGTGATGAGAAGCTCTATGGGAGAAGAGCTCTTGACACATATTTTCAATTTTACACTTACTTCTGGTTTGATCCCTAAAATATGGAAATCAGCTCTGGTTACTCCTTTGCATAAAGCAGGGAATGCAAGTGACTTCAAAAATTATAGACTCATCTCCAAACTCCCATGTCTATTGATATCAAAGATGTTTTACTATCTTGTCAATGAACAGCTTTGTTCTTTCTTGTCCACTAATAACATTTTAAGTCCTTTTCAGTCTGGGTTCAGAGCTGGTCAAAGTACTATTACAGCAGCCACTCTTGTAGTACACAATCTAGTTACTGCTCTTGATGAAAACGAAACACTATGCAGCTATGTTTATTGATTTGTCCAAGGCTTTTGATACAGTTAATCACAGATTACTTTTGGATAGATTAGCCTTGCTGGGATTCAATGATGCAGCTTTTAACAAGTTTCAGTACTACCTCTCTGAAACAACAAAGTGCGTAGATGCTAAGGGTTTGAAATCCAAAGTTGTAAAAATAGAAAATGGTGTGCCACTAGGTTCAGTTTTAGGTCCTACATTGTTTACACTTCATATTGATGATATTTGTGCCTCTATAGAAGACTGTAAAGTACATTTCTATGCAGATGATACCATTCTTTATTCTTGTGCACCCTCCATGGATCAGGCAATGTCAAACCTTACAAGGGCATTTAATTGTATACAGAAATCCCGTAGAGATCTGAGATTAATCCTTAATGAGTCAAAGACTAAATATATTCTTTTCTCAAAGGCCAAAAAGGTAGATTATAAAGAATATAATAGTTGCTCCCTAAATGGAGCCCAAATTGAGCGTGTTGCAGTTTATAAGTACTTGGGAATTTCCCTAGATGAACAGTTGTCATTTAAGACGTCAAGACTGCTTGAACTCACAAAGAAGGGGAAGAGCAGACTTGGAGCTCTATATCAGATAAGATTGTGCTTTTCTCTTGAAAACAGAATGACAATTGTGAAATCCACCCTCTTGTCAGTTACGGACTGTGGTGATATTGTGTATATATGCATGCAGCCCCAACTATCTTAAAGTCCCTTGATGCAGTTTACCACAGTGCTTTGTAACTGGGAATGGATTTAGAACCCATCACTGTAAGTTATATAAGAAAGTAGGATGGTCTTCTCAGTGATAGGAGAGAAAAATATTGTCTCTTTATGTTTACAAGGCATTGTCGGGCAAGTTGCCTTTTTACCTTACATCCCTTTTAAAGCACAAATCCAGTAATCAATAGGACACGTTCACAGGACTATCAGCCTTGAAAGCCCCAACGTGAAAACAGAACTTGGAAAATGAGCTTTGAGTTTTTTTTGCCTCAGATAAATGGAACAAGGTTCAACAGGTTTTGAAATTAGAGCAGTTTGTTTCGGTTGAACAATTCCAAATTATATGGGAAGATATGGGAGTTGAAGAGTGTTTGGTTGAAACTTTATCAATATTTCTGCCGAAAATGTTGTAATGTATTGTAAATATTGTAAGTTTTTCTTATCTGCTTATTATAATTATTTATTTATTTATTCATTTATTAATTCATTTATTTATTTTTATTTGAATTTATTTTATTTTATTCATGATTGCTTAGTTGTTTTAATTTATTTTTCTACCTTTAACAGGGTACTGCTGGAAAAGAGACCTAGTAATGACACAAAATAAAATAATAATTTTCTGCTTTGGCCATTGGGTTCATCGGAAAAATGATTGATTTGCATTTATGTGTGAGAGAGTGTTCAGTGTTCTGCTCTGTGCGGGCTTGATATGTGATGAGGACATGCCCTTTCAATGGCCCTCCATTGTCTGTCCACGGATCTCCCAGACAGTGGGTTGATGGTCATTAGCCGGGCTATAGGACACTAGGGCCGCACTATTAAGAGGATTGTCCAGGAACATCCAGCTTTAGCTCAAGATTGCAGGATTGTTTTGCTTTGGGGTGTTCAAAGGCTTTAGCTAAGCACAATGTTTAGGGAGAGGGCAGTTAAGTTAATCTACTGTTGCTCCTCAAGCTATATTTTGAAGACGCTGATTGTCCCTTGAAGTTTGATCGTTTTGAAACATGGATTGCGTTCTTTACGAATGAGGAGTTTGCAGTGTTGTAGCGTTGTTTGTGGCTCGGGGCCCAAGCACCCAGGGGTGAGGATGGATTAGCATCTCTGAAGTGAACGCAGTAGCTGATGTGGGAGTTTATCCAACTGGAAGACGGTGGTTGTGAGCTTTGAGTTGCGGCATGCTGCTCATAAAGAGCTTTTTGTTGTCCTTCCCTCACAGTAGCAGCACCCAACTGGGCAATTCATTAGTGGCTGACATCATCTCACTCTGTCATGGGAGTGAAAGAAAGAATATCATTCTAGTCTCTGTCCCTCCCCTATCCCACCCTCTCTCTGCCTACTCTCCCATTCTGTCGATCTGGAGAGTTGAAATTCATTGCCAACTGTTTTCTGAGCTCCATTGACGCAACCCCTAAGCACGCTTCCTCCGGGGAAGCGCAGTCTTTAGAACGGTATTGGTCCTCGAAACCCGAAACACACGTGTGTTTGTGTTCAAGAGAATTAAAGGTTGATACTAAAGCAAGCCAGGTTATAATCAGGAAGTGGGAGGACCCGACCGTCAAGGCAGGACTACTCAGCCAGCCGTAGGATGAATGGGAGTTTGTGTGATACTCTAAGCGGATGAGGAGAGGCACTGTCAGCGACGGAACCTTCGAAAACCACGGGACATTAATTTCCCAGCTGAAAATATTACGAAAGAGGGCTATCCTTAAACATTTTGGTGATACCTCATGTGCTTGTCTCCCTCTTTCGCTGTAAAGGGAACTGGTGTGTGCTTTGTTGGATTTTTAGCTCAGACGGACGTTGCATGTCCGTGGACGCAGCCCATTTTGCGCGCACTATACCACAGTGCTTCACGGATCCAGTCTATTATAAAGCAAGGATATATTTATTAAAAGTGTATCTGTTGCGTTCTGAATTCTATTCTGGGGACGAACGAAACGTATTCTAAGGAAATTTGGATGCATTTTGGGGGGGCACCACGCATGGTTCCCTTTGTCCGAGCGGCACGGAAGATTTGAAAGCGCTTCTTGTCTCCATCGTTGGAATTTTCCTGGAAAGGCTTGTATTTTTTCGCATGGCAGTCATACATTTAAACAGAGAATAAGTCTTCGCCCATATGTGGATTATATTGTTTGGCAAGGAGAATGTGAAACGGGGCCATATTTACAAGACGGCAAAAGTGATATCTTGACTTGTTATTTTCCTCCTTGTGAGCTTCGCAACACGACAGGTATTCGCGTTGCTTAATCTGGATATTACACATTCACGAAACAATTGATTATAGTGAGCCTGGTAATCAGAGATTTGCTGGTTTATTGCTAAACTTTTAGTTTGTGGCTTTTTTCGGGTCTTGCTTTGTTTATCATATTATTTTCCTTTCAATTTGTTGGGTATATTTGATCAGTCGGCGTACAAATTGTTAGGTGATTGCGTCTGTGTCCAGACTTACCTAATTCCTCAAGTTGAAATATAATGTCATAAATTACTAAATACAGCTGAACACACGGATACGTTGTCTATTAAAATCTATCATTTTTATTGGTGTTAAGATATGGCGCTGTGTGATTAGGTGTGCTTATTAATAACATTGAAATTGTATTTGGTTTTTATTGTATGGTGCAGCTATTGCCTGGTCAATTTAACACTTCTGCTTGTTAGATGCTGGCTATTTCAAATGCATTGAAAACATTCTGCACGGCTGTAGTAATAAGAAGCCTTGTTGAGAGGTTACAATGCAGCTTACATTTGATATAAAGGTGTGTGCCATTTTCATTGTGTCAGTATGAAGCGGCATAGACTAGCCGTCTATGACCTTGTCTTTTTTTTGGTCTCCCACTCCTCGTTCCATAAAAACGTTAAAGAGTAAATAGAAAATAGATATTTTTTTATGGAAAGCCTTTTTGAGCCTACAAACAGTGGCTCAAAAAATGCGAATGCTGGTTAAGTTGTTCATTTCTCACGTATTTTCAAAATGCGCGCATAGCTGTTACATTGTAAAAACACGAACTTTTACCTGGTTTATGGTATTCATTTTGCTAATACCTCATTGACCCCACAATGTCGCTTATAGACTTTCATTATATAATACAGTGTAAATGCTAGGACTGCACGTTTGCACAATAGCATCGGTGT
Source organism: Aplochiton taeniatus (assembly GCA_017639675.1). Lineage (NCBI taxonomy): Eukaryota > Metazoa > Chordata > Actinopteri > Galaxiiformes > Galaxiidae > Aplochiton > Aplochiton taeniatus. The sequence goes on from CM030177.1 coordinate 5,350,448, forward strand.
TACAGTTCTGCCGGGTGTCTTGTATATTGGATCGAAATGTTATGGCATGGACCAACATTGCCATCAAGTGGTGACTAAACGTACTGAGAAAGCTTGCGCTCGAGTCAGCTGCCAATACTTTGTTGTGTCTTTGTCTACTGTGGCACCTGTTATTGCATATTTGTTAATCTCTATTTTCTCTTTTACAGTGCTCCGATGCAGGCTCCGAAAAATTCTTCAGCACCGCTGCACTCAAAGGTATTGGATTTTTGTAAATCTTTTGACCTGTTGGCTTTTGATTAGCGATTATCCTATGGTTTTATAATGCTTGTTTTGAGGAATGTTGCGTTTCATTAGTTACACCAACTTAGACAGTAAATCTGTTTTAATCACCCAAAAGTGACTGAAAATCTTTTCTTGGAGGTAATCTACCACAAAACTCGACAGTTTTTGATAAATCCAGAAGTATTTGGTAACATTGAAATGTAAATACACACATTTACTCTGACGTTGTTGGGGATCCATTGCATGTTCTATTGCACGTGAAAGAAAAACGGATCTGGTGATTGGCCCACCCCTGTTGATGTTCTGTTGTTAATGTGTCTGGGTTTGTATGGGAGCCAGGGAAGGAGGAGGAAGAGAATGTGCTAATGCAGCGGGGAATGAACTCAGGGCAGGAAAGGCATCTGCCTATGACCTCGGTCTGCCAACACCACATGTGACCTCATTATCACGTCACTAATTTGCTGTTAAAAGCAGCCCCATTCTCTCAGTCCCCAGGGGAGTGCAGATAATGGCAGGGCTGTGTGTGAAGTGGCATTCCTCTGTAATGGGGGGGAGTTAGCAGGCCTGGGAGGGAGGCTGGAGACAGAGGGCCCGACCTCTGCTCAGAATGGGAGAAAGAGTCCTGATAGCCGCAGATAGCCTTGTGTGCGACCCCGGCTCCCCCGCCTCCCGCTGCACGTTTCCCAACACACAGACAGCCAACCTTTTTCTCCCATTGTGGACCTTTGACTCCCGCCAGGCCTTGATTTGCGGCGTCCATTGGCGGAGCTCAATGGCCTTGCTCGACAAGGAGGCTTCCTTTTCAAGGCCCTTCTCCGTGGGCAGAATTGGTTCCCTTGAAAGGATTACGGTCCCCTTTGTGCGGTCTAAATCAACACGGGGCTGGGCTGTCCTCTCTTTCTCTCTCTCTCTGTTCCTCTCTTACACACACACACACCCCCCCCTTCAGAAAAGGGCCAAACTGAGGAAACAGTGGACACGTCCCGTCGCTCCCTGGTGGATGCTAGTCCACACTCTCTCCGCCCCTGTTCCCACTTAGAGGTCTCTCCTTCTCTTCCCTCCCGAAGACTCAGTCCCCACTTCACCCTCCGCCCCAGCCGTATGCTAATGCCCTGAGCTCTCACAGAGGGCCAGTAGAAGAATCCAGGTGCAGAGGGTTGGTGGGGGGGTGGGGGTGGGGTGGGGTGTGTGTGTGTGTGTGTGGGGGGGGGGGGGGGCGTTGAGATGAAAGGAGCGTGGTGGTTTTTGTTGCGAGGGGATTACCAGCATCACTACGGCGCAAACCACAGGCCAAGTCAAGCATCATCATCAGCGGACGAGCGAACGCAGAAATAGAAGGCACTGCTTCATTGTAAGGAGATGAATGTCGATATTTGCCCGAGGGCAGGTGCAAAGGGGCGCCGTTTGTTTTGTGGTTCTCTTGCACTCTTACACATGGAATTGCTTCTCGGGCTCAACGTTCACGAGGGGTCAGGCAGCGAGAAGGCCGAAGGCCAAGGAAGCCGTAGCAGAAACCAAGCTAAGACCGTTTAGACTACTGCCCTGTGGGCCCGAGAACAATAACACACTGCACGGCACGGATGAGTTTCAGGTTCTTTGTCAAGAGGTTAGCGGATACATACAGGACACCAATTCAGCTTGATGATGCAAAGTAGCAACGGTCATGACTTTTAAGAGCAGGATACTGAAACACATGATTCTGTCTTTCTGTGTATTTAATTTGTTCTTATACCGCATTCAGTGAATAGCCACTTGTTAATAAGCCAGGGAGAAAATAGCTCTTTAGACAGCCCAAATGGAACAAATCACAGTAGTAGATCGCGCACACAATCTCAGCCGCCGTTTCCCCCTAGCCGGCAATTACGGACCCTGCAGACCCACTCGCTGCACTCGTAAGGCAGCCATCGCACTGATTGCTCGGGGCACCGCGCCATGTTAACCATGGAAAGGCCAACTCTTGAGAGTTGCTCCTGTCCACCCCCCCCCCCCCCCCCCCCCCCTTGTTTTTTATTCTCCAGACTTCAATCCATTTCCTCCCCCTTTGGGCCTGCCTCACCTCAGGCCCATCGATGTCCGCTGTATGCAATTGTCGGCCACGCTGGTTTCCCACAGCCTCACGCCTGTCCCCCCCCCCCCCCCCCCCCCCCCCCCCCCCCCCCCCCCCCTCTGCGTTCAATGTGCCTGGGCGCGGCTTTCGCTAACTAGGAATCATTCGGTGTCAGCGCTAATTAACGAGCCTGTCAAGGGCGCGCTGCCGGTGTCGACCAGCCAGTCTAATTCATTTACTTTCCGGGTAGAAATCGCAGTGTGGAAGTCTGGTGCCAGAACACAGGGTTGGTTGACGCGGTCGGCGGGCAGCTACAGGGTGTTGTTGCCGTGTGGCGGGCTGACAGCGGTATCTAAGGCCTGTCCGTGGGGGGATTAACGGGGCCGAGGGCGGGGGGGGGGGGGGGGGGGGGGGTACACGGACCAAGATAACAAACCAGAGCACCATATCACCAGGAAAGCCTCTGCAGACAGATCCATCAAATGATTAGCAATCTAGGGCCAGCCTTTAAGCTCTCCCCCACCATAACTTACACGCCCATCCCTTTCTGCTACTGGCAGGCCCCCGCCACGCCTGTAAATGTCACTAAGTCACTGGAGACGAACGCCCTAACCACATTACGGCTGATTTGTTGGAGCGTATAGCCCCCATAATGTGGTTACGGTAATGCTAAATAACATTTGCCGAGCGTTGTGGAATCAGTTATGAAGAGTGGTCCTGTAATCCCACCATCTGTAGTAAGCTGTGCCGGTGAGTCATAGGCCCCCGGCAGACGACAAAGCCCACTCAATGCCCAGTAGGACCCAGCCGAGACGGTGGAGGAACAGACCGGCTCGACCACGACGTGGAGGGAGTTCAAACGCAATGTGTGGTGGCGGCGAGCGAATTTCCCCGCACTTTCATTATTCCTCCAGAGTCGATAATTAGGGTGTGGTTGTGTTCGGAGGAAGTTCAGAGCAGCCCTTTGATTCGCTGGTCGGGCCGTTGTCGTGGCAGCAGAACAAAATCATAACGTGTTTTTTTCCCCTCTGTCGACCCAGAAGAGATTGGTGTCTTTCTTTTGAGACGGTATTTCTGCTGCCTAGCGTCTGCGTCTGGGGGCTGGGGGCTGGGCCCAGCGTGGGGTGGGGGGGCTGATGTACACGGCCGAAGTGGTTCTCAGTCTCCCCTCAGCCCCCGCGCCCTCCCCGAGCTAATGGTGAAATGAAGCGGTGCCACGAATGGACCGGGCACCCTCCGGCAGTGAAGTGCGTCGGGGCCGGAGTGCGCTCGCCGTCGGGGGGGGGGGGGGGGGGGGAAGTAATGTGCGACGGTGGAGGGTGTAATTTTGCGGCGCTGATGACGTGATTTCAAAAATGAATAAATCAATCAAAGATGGAAGGGAGAGAAGTGGAGGTGAAGTTTGTCCAGACGAGGGTCTGAAGGGCTCCCTGAGTTGTTGTGGAGAGCTCTTCACACCGGCCAATGGGCTGTGAGTATATTACGGCTGTGTGGGTGGGAGATGAGGGCTGGTTTGTTCTCCTCCGTCTGCCTCGCGCTTCCCCTCCCTCCTTCCCTCTTTTTTTCTCTCCTGAGAGGGATGGCGCCAGATTACCTGCCACCTGTCACCGTCTTCAGTGGACTACGGATTCGGGAGAAATAAGTCACCCTCCACACTCACTTATCCAGCAGATTGGATGGCGTTTTACAGGCTCGGTTTACTGCCCAGGGCACTCCCCTGACCCCGGCCTGACCCCGGCCTGACCCCGGCCTGACCCCGGCCGCCTGCGTGGGCTTGGGTGTCGGGACATTAGCGGAGTCCGCAGAGCCTGACCCCGATGCTCAGTGGAAAGACGACCCTGCCTTTGATTGACCTTTTGTGCGTTCGTGAGGGGAAGGCCGGTGGCCAGGGACAGCGTGTTCCCACTGCTAGGCCTGGGAGGTCACACCAAGGCTTTGCCCGCCCCCCCCAACCCCCCTCCCTCCCCAGACATAACAACGTTAGGAGGAGAAGAGACGGCATCGCTTTCTTCTCAGACAAACCGCCCCGGCAACAGGGGGAAACTCAAAACACGGTCGTGTGCGTAACGCGAGACACGTTGTGACAAATCAGAGGGTGGCGCCCGGGGGTGTAGGCCTGGTTTCAGTTTCCTCTCTGTGGTGGCGTGCACCACTAAACCAGATTTAGGATCTCTCCCTAGTGGTAGTGCGTATCCAGACAGGAGTGTTTTATGTGCCCCCGTGGAGGTACCGAGGCTCAGTAATACCCCGTGCTTAGAAGAGGGGTAGACGTGGACTGCAGTGGGAGAGAGAGCCAGAGAGAGGCTGTATATCAGGGCCATGAAGAGAGTGAAAGAGAGAGAGAGAGAGAGAGAGAGAGAGAGAGAGAGAGAGAGAGAGAGAGAGAGAGAGAGAGAGAGAGAGAGAGAGAGAGAGAGAGAGAGAGGGGGCGGGAGGGAGGGAGGGAGAGGCGCTGTATATAGAGAAAGAGAGAGAGAGAGAGAGGAGGGGGGGGGGGGGCGGGGGGGCTGTATATCAGGGCCATGAAAGGAGCCGCCCCAGCCATGGCTCATCTGCTGACACGGCCACACAAAGGTTAACAAATCAAGGGCAGCCCTGGCTGATTTAGTGCCTCGCCTGCCACAAACAATGGCCCCCCCCCGGGCCCCCCCTCTCACACAGCTGGGAGAGTGATGCACACACACGGAGGGGCTGGGAGCGTCTGAGAGCAGGAGACGGGGAGAAAGGGATGGCGGTTAAACGAGGCACCAGCGTTCCTTGATGTTGCACGTTTCGAGTTAGTGTCAAGATAACGGCCTTTATTTAAGCTACCTATATCCCCCATGTAAGCCACGAGCCAATGGGTATTCATCGTCTATCTCCCCAAGCAAACGTGTTACCTAAACAGGGATGATTGAGTTAGCTTATATTTGTATTTTCTCTTCTTTTTTCAAATGAAAGACAGGCTCTGACTAGAGGCAGCAGGCCGTATTGAATGGGGGACGTTGAGAGCTGTGTTATCTTGAAGCGCCATGGTAGAGAGCTGGCTAAAGCGATAGGGTAGGCTGGGGCTGTAAAAACACACACTCACACACACACACACACACACACACACACACACACACACACTCACACTCACAAACTCACCCGCACAGCGTAGTTCGTTTCCCTGGCCCCGTCTTCTCTCCCCACCAGTCACAAAGAGGTCATTCAGAGTTTGTTCCCGAATTCCCGAGGTAAGGGACTAAGTAAATCCATCCATCTTAATGCACTTATTTCAGCACCGGGAGAGCTGGAGGGAGGCTGTGTAAACACTCCAATATCCGACATGCCACGCTAAACCCAGAGAGCCTGGGCCCCCGGCGGGCCAAATGAAAGCCCCACCGCTCTAACACAAACACCTGAGCGGGCCGCCCTCCATGGCGACGGAGCCTTCTCAGTCGGCTTCGCTTCGGCGGCCATCCCAGCTCCCTCGTCTGCGTGACGTGTCTCGGTTAGGACGTAGGATTTACTCCGGGTCGTTTTAGGGTGCCCTCTCGTCCGCCTTTGGTTACCGAGACCGTACCGGGGCCCCGCGGGCGAAAAGCGCTTGGGTTCGTGCAGACGTGGGAGACGGCTCATTAAAAGCCTGCCGTTTACCGGAATGAATCGGGTTCCGACTGTAATAGGCTTACATTTATTCTGTTAGCCTAAGATGCTGTTTGCAATCATTACTCATTACTTTTCCAAGCACAGTCATTAACATTAGACAGGTATTAAGATGTTTGAGCCACTTAAAGAAAGAAAGAAAAAAAAGTAAACGTAAGCAGCGTCTCGGCCCGAAAAATGAAATGTCAAAATCCTTTTATCGGAGGCTTTTTCGTGCAGGCCATGTTTGGCTGCGTGTCTGCCTTCAGAGGCCGCAGGGAGGTGTCAGAGAGGGGGCTGTGACTGGTGGCAGCTTGTCGATGGGTGGAGGTGATGAAAGGACCACTCTGGCTGTCTCTGGGGGCATAGGGGGGGGGGGGGGGGGGGGGGGGGGGGGGGGGGGGGGGCGCCCATCAGCACTCCCCGAGCCTCACAGCCATCCTCTGATCCAATGTGACATCAGCCACTCTCCTCCCGACGGAGCTCCGCTAACAGGGTCACGGCAGCTTATTCCCCCAGCCGGGCACCACACACACACACACACACACACACACACACACACACACACCATCTATTTGGGCTTTACCATTCCCAATACACCTCTGGTTTGTTTGGCCCAATTACGCCTGTGTCAGTCAGTGGTCCCTGCTGTAGAGGTGACATTGACAATGTGTGTGTGTGTGTGTGTGTGTGTGTATGCGCATGTTCGTGTGCATGTGTCCTGAAGGCTAATGCCAGAAACGGTCTCTCTAATGAGGCCTCCTGGCGGTTCAGGTGTTTACGTTTACATACTTGTGTGTGTGTGTGTGTGTGTGTGTGTGTCAGGAACCCTGGTCTGGAAAGGTCCACCCTGGTTACCCCACCTGGTCGCTAAGACTTGTTTACAGGCCAGAGGCAGACGGACCGGCTCCTCCTCTCCACAGCCCCATCCAGCTGTCCTCTTCTTCGTCCTGGGGGCCCCATGAGCGGCGCGCCAACGCAGCGTTTCCAGCGTCCCAGCTAGACTGATGGGATTAACACAGGGGATTAGATGGCCTGCTTGTGATTACTGTTTGCTGTGAAGCGGTTCACCCCGAGGGCAATGCGGCTCAGAGCTGTGTGGGGGGGACGGGGGACGGGGGGGGACGGGGACGGGGGGTTCAATGCTGACGAGCGTGATGAGGGTTAAGTCGTTTGCTGAGTGCGCCGGCGTCGCCCTGAACTCTGCTGCCGGCGATGGAGTCTGCCCCCCCCTCCGTCTCTGCCACAATAGGCCTCGTATGGAAACCGTTTCCTGTGTGAAGTGAGTCGAACCCAGATGCCTGTCTCTCCCCCCCCCCCCCCCCCCTGTAATCCTTAGTTTTGACATGGGATCCCAGTGTGTTTGGCTAACAGGCGGTCTGCCGGGGCTTTACAGCGGCGGGGGTTTGTATATGGTAGAGGGAAAGAGGGGGGAACTCCTGGGTGGGATAGCCCGTGCCCCTTTCCTTTCCACCCCTGTGGTCCCCCGGGGGGGGCAGAGTTACAGGTCTGAAAGCCTAAACACCCCGTCTCTAAAATGGAGAATAAGGTCCGAAAAACACACAGCTGGTGCCCAGGCTGGCGGAGAGAGAGAGAGAGAGAGAGAGAGAGAGAGAGAGAGAGAGAGAGAGAGAGAGAGAGAGAGAGAGAGAGAGAGAGAGAGAGAGGAGAGAGAGAGAGAGAGAGAGAGAGAGAGAGAGAGAGAGAGAGAGAGAGAGAGAGAGAGAGAGAGAGAGAGAGAGAGAGAGAGAGAGAGAGAGAGAGAGAGAGAGAGAGAGAGAGAGAGAGAGACAGACAGACAGACAGACAGACAGACAGACAGACAGACAGACAGACAGACAGACAGACAGACAGAGACGGAGGGATCTGTCCAGGGTACACGAAAGCAACACTTTAATTGCTCCCTCAAGAGGAGAGGTTATCCTTTCTTTTCTCTCTCTCTCTCTCTCTCTCTCTCTCTCTGGTTCTCATAAATATGAAATCAAGGCCGGGCATGTTAGAGCTGACTGCAGAGTCACCCACCCCTGAATGTTAGCGGCTAGCAGGCCAGACCTCTGCGGCTAACAGCGGACTTCTTACCCCCCCCCCCCCCCCCCCCATGTCTCTCTGGTTCACTTCCCTCCAGAACCGCCGAGCCCGTCCTTCACCGCGGCGTCTAGCCCTCTTTGGTCCCGGCACTGATTGGTTTAGACAGGCCCCTGATTAGAGTGCGAGGAAGGCTGGGAGCGCTGCCCGCCGCGTTGGAACGGAGATGGGGAAACCCTGCTGACTGCCGTGACCGGTGCAACATCGCCCCCTGCTGCTAGTGTGCCTTCACACCAGGAGATTGGAGAGGAGAGGGCACAGAGGACAGGCTTCATTTGCGGTGGGGGGGAAGAATGTGCGTGTGTGTGTGTGTGTGCGCATTTGTGTGTGTTTGTGTGTGTGTGTGTGTGCAAAGTTCTATATGTGCATTGGAAAGGCATGTAAAGCGTGTGTATTGGATGTAAACAAGCCCTAATGAACTGTGAAATGTTCCATTTTATCACTCTCCAGTCCCCGTTGGTTCTCGGAGTTTGGCCCGGGCTTTTAGAAGGCAGCCCAAGCAAATCAACCTCCCCCCGGATCCTCGCCATCTGTTAAAGATTAGCTCGCTCCTAGCGGGGCTATTTGATTCCGGCTTCTCGAGTCCCCTCATTCTTCTACGTGTCAAGTTTTAGAGTGAACAAGCCCCGGTCCCCAAAGCCGACATCTTTTGAGAGGGCCCGCTTTTTTAAAATTTCTTCCCCAGGCCCTTGGAGGGGAGAGCAGACGGGCCTGCGTCCCTGGCGTGGGCCACGGCGTCTGGTTTGGCTCTGAGCGGGCGGAGGAGGTTTGGGGAGGGGGGGGGGGGGGGCGGGTCGCTCTCTGGGCCGTGCGGTGCCGTAGCGCACGTTTCCCCCCCCCGGCCAGGTCTGACACCGAGCAGGCCCCCGCGGGAGCGGAGCAGGAAGGAGCTCACAGAGGCCGCACTGTTCTCGGCGTAACCCGACCCTCGGGCCACCGCACTCCCACGGGGGAGATCGGGTTGGAGCGCCCCCCCCCCCCTAAACCCAGGGGCTCCATGAGAGAGCGTCAAGGCAGCTGACTGTTTGGACGGCTCAGTGCAGCTCAAATAAACAGCTTATACCTAAAGCCCGTCAACCCCCCCCCCCCCCGCTCAGCAGCAGTCCCACGGCCAAGCTCCATCACCGTCAGACCTCGCTGCCGGCCCCCGGCTAATTTGTGGGGCTATTTTTAAAAAGAGAAAGCGTTGTTGAGCCCCTGGGGTTAGGGGAGGAAGAGCAACAGAGAGCAGGGGTTAGGGTTTGGACTTGGCGGCTCCATTTCTCCGTCGACCCCTCGCTGCCCTGATAGGTTGCACAGGACCAAGGGAGGTTCGCTAGGAGGAGAGAGGAGGTGATGGCAGACAGGCGTCCATTAACGGCCCTGGGTCTGTGTCCCGCCCCTACACCCTGGGTCGGCTGCTAATCAGCCGCCCCCAGGAACCTGAGCAGGGGGTAATGAGGGAGAGCGTTTAACACACACACACACACACACACACACACACACCTCCGTCTATCTCACACCCCCTCACACACACATAGAAGCTCTTTCGGATCACGCCTCAGGAAGAAGAGCCGCCGTATGAATTATTACTTTCCCCCTCGAGTCCATCTCGTAATATTTTCTGTTAACACCATTGGTACCTCGGAAGGAGTGCTTCTGGAAGCATCTCACACCTTGGCAGGATGTGTGGGGGTGGGAGACAATGGACCAGCCCCGCCTTGTACTGAGGAGAACCAGGCGGCCCCTATTCTGACTAGACTGACAGGCTGTTAGAACGATGGCTCTCCCAGGGCGACCATCTGCCCTCTCCAATTCCCTGCTTCCCTCTGGGATGGGGCGGTGTCAGTGTGTCGACTCGCCCTGTCACTCCCCCGGCTGCAGCAGCAGTCGATGACTCTTTCACGCTCGCCTCTGGCTAAAGAGAATCAAAAAGAGACCTAGAGGGAAAGAAAAAAAGAGCGGGGGGGGGGGGGGGATGGGGGGTGTACTTGAGGGATGGCTACTCGACACCGCTGACGATCAAAGGTTGCCCTCCCCTCCATTGTGCTGGTGGAACGTCCCGCTGGAGGGGGAGACGGAGCGAGGAGGAGCCGTCTGCCCCTCCAGAGCAGCCCTAGTTTTGCGGCGAGGTAAGCAGACACCCCCGTGGACCCGGGTGGTACGACCCGCGGGGGGGGGGGGGGGGGGGGTTCAGCTGACAGACGCCTGTGGCTCAATGGAGCACTGTCGAAGAGCAGGACAGACCGCAACAGAGGAGATACTGTATGGCAAGCCAGACACCCTATCGCCATGGTGGCAGTTGGACTTGTACGCCGGTAGGAAGCTGTGTGTGTGTGTGTGTGTGTGTGTGTGTGTGTGTGTGTGTGTGTGTGTGTGTGTGTGTGTGTGTGCGCGCACGCCCGCCCGTTTTTGTTTCAAAGTGTGTGACTATTGAACGATGACTCTTGAGGCAACATTGTCCATTGTTCCTTGATCTGCTGCCATTACCGAGTGTTGACAGGGGTGCTTGTCGCAATTATCCGATGGCCCTGTCCTCCATAGGTCAACCACCTAATTGATTTCAAAACACTCTTGACAACACTGCCCTTGGTATGGACTCGAGTTACTTTTTCTCATGCTACTATGTTACTATGTCCTCGTGTAATCTGCCATGGCCTAAATGAAGCTGTGTGTGCATGTTGACTTGTTTTCCAAAGCGGTACAGCTGGACCATTGTCCCACGGACTACTCGGGATCGTAATCCTGTGCCAATAGAGATGCGGTAATGCTGAGTGTTTCGGCCGCTTCACTCGGGTTTAAGTCTGCCCGTCTCTGTGGGCCCAGGCCTGGGTAGGGGGTGAGGAGTGACAAGGAGGGGGGGAGGGGGGGGGGGCTGCTGAGTGACGGCACAGGACTGGAACCACGCTGGGTCCACTCACACACAGAGTCGCACACACACACGCAGAGAGAGACCTAGAGAGCTAGGAGCCACCTACCACCCCTCACTCCGCACTAGTAAAGACATCACAGGAGGGTAATGGGGGCTCCAGCTGCCTCATCGCGGGGTGTAGCTTTACACCGACTCTGACAGGCCACCAAAGCAACTGCTCCCCCCCCCCCCCCCCCCCCCCCCCCCCCCCCCCCCGGATTAGTTACACGCTGCTGCCCGGGCCGCAGTGGATCTGTCAGGAGGGCTCTGGGTCAAAGTGGACCCCCACCCCCGTCCTGTACCGGGGTGGTCATCATCGAAAGGCCTCATCCACAGCTCCTCTCCTGTTACAGGCCCACAGGCTGAGCTCACCCCCTAGGGTTATATAAAGACCTGTTCTCCATCGGGGCCTGTCCTCGCCAGGGCCTGGAAAGGGGACACTCTTTTACACACACACACACACACACACACACACCGTTTAGTACGTTAGGAAAGTTGGGGAGTCACTAGCCTGCAGTGTTCCGGGGGCCAAAGGAAGGGATGTGTGGAGCCTTGAGCCAGCCAGTCGACAGCCATTACCCGAGCGGCAGAGCCCAGCGTCTGGGCATGGGCAGCGGGATGAGGGCCCGTGCCGCCCAGTGACCTCGTTAGGAATCAGCAGACGGGTGGCCGAGCGGTTCTAAAAGAGATTATGTGAACAGGATGGATTCTAGGGAAGGTAGGTGAAGGAATTAGACGGGCTTTTACATTTGTCTCAGTTTTAATAGTCTCTCGTCCTTTATCGACTCTTGCCCCATGTCTGTCTGTCTGTCTGTCTGTCTGTCTGTCTGTCTGTCTGTCTGTCTGTCTGTCTGTCTGTCTGTCTGTCTGTCTGTCTGTCTGTCTGTCTGTCTGTCTGTCTGTCTCTCTCTCTCTCTCTCTCTCTCTCTCTCTCTCTCTCTCTCTCTCTCTCTCTCTCTCTCTCTCTCTCTCTCTCTCTCTCTCTCTCTCTCTCTCTCTCTCTCTCTCTCTCTCTCTCTCTCTCTCTCTCTCTCTCTCTCTCTCTCTCTCTCTCTCTCTCTCTCTCTCTCTCTCTCTCTCTCTCTCTCTCTCTCTCTCTCTCTCTCTCTCTCTCTCTCTCTCTCTCTCTCTCTCTCTCTCTCTCTCTCTCTCTCTCTCTCTCTCTCCCCCCCCCCCCCCCCCCCCCCCCCCCCCCTCTGGGGCGTCATCTGTCAGAGGAGCTTAGAACAACAGGCCCTGGGTTAATAGCCCCAATTACAGGAGACGGCTGCCTTTTCACAGGGAAACCGCGCGCACAGCGACTCTGAGAACAGGCAGGGGTTTGACTTTCACTCAGCCACACAACACCACCCACATATCAACTCTGAGAACATGCCCTGGGTTTTTACTCGCACTTAGCCACACGCAAACACCCACACACGTGATTTCACGTGCAATTATACTTCTAACACTGCACCCGTAAACGAGTATTAGGCCAGGATTTGAACGTGGGAGCTTAACCCTTTTCACACCTCCGTGCCAACTTTGACCTTTTGCTTCATTGCCGGTCGTTAAAGCGGGCCTGGCAAGCCGTGCCAGCGGGGATATCGATGGCCCGGTGGTATGCCGACTGAAACTCAACACGTGCGTCACGCTCTCACTCCGCGAGACATATCCCCCCCCCCCCCAGCCCACCAGGGGCTGACGCTAATAAAACAGCTCCAGGGTTGTAACCCACACCGCCTGGTCGGGCCAGGGGAGCGTCCGTCATCGTCAAGACCCAGGCCGTGGCCCAGCTTGCGGGCATGTCGAACACGCATGCCTGGGCTGCTGGGAGCGCATAGCTGGAGGTCTGCCCCGACACTCTCGGGAGAAGGGGGGGGGGGGGGGACTTAACGGCAGTCCCTGGTCCAAGAGGCGGTAGAGGATTTCACCGGGTGCATGTTTGTGTGTGTGTGTGTGTGTGTGGGGAAGGGGTCACGCTCAAGTGTCCTCCAAGGGATTCGGTTCCGAGGTGAGGAGAGTTGGCTGCCCACGCTAAGGTTACTGACATGGAGCTTGATCTCGCCAGTGATCCGATATCATAAGCCCTAAGTACATGTCCGGGCAACTGGGGCTTAGTTCTGTCCCTCCTGTAAACATTTGATTAGCTTTTAGAATATCAGACGGAGGGGCGAGGAAGACACTTCCTCGTCAAATCTCCGAACAGGAAATGTGCCTTCAGCTCTTTGTGAGAGGGTGCGTTGTGTGTGTGTGTGTGTCTCTGTGTCGAAGCTCCCTCTGCACACTATTACTGTATAGCCCATCTCCCTGTTCAATTCAGTAGATGTTCGTCTGGGCACCAGGGGACAAACACATTCAGAGGACTAGGGGAGTAGAGAGTGGCAGTCGTCTGCTAATTTAAACTCGAGGGCTTTCCGCTGGAAGACGAGGGTTGTCCTGATAGAAGTACTCTCTCTGGTGTGTGTGTGTGTGTGTGTGTGTGTGTGTGGGGGGGGGGGGGGGGGGGGGCTGTTGGCTCAGAGGTAAACAGGGAATTCAGAGGACACGGGAAAGGAAAAACAAGTCTGGCATCGGGGCCTCAGTGTATGTGTGTGTGTGTGTGTGTGTGTGTGTGTGTGTGTGTGTGTGTCTGCCTGTTTTGTTCCTCTCCACGTGGGATAGATGTGTGAGAGATGTCTTCCGCTGGCCTGACTGCAGGCTTCATTAGGAACAAATAAACAAAACCCTGAGTGAGGCAGGGGGTCTATGGGGAACGCATGTCTAGACCTCACACACACACACACACACACACACACACACACACACACTACCACCATCCACGCTCGGTGCTCAATTAGAACCCCGGTGTTGTCTAACAAAATATGCAGATGGTAAACGTGGCTCCTCTCGTAGGTAAATTGTTTCCAGACCGCCTTGGCGCTGAGTCGGCTGGCCTGGATATGGACTGAAACCCCGAATGCATTAGGAGCCATTTTAACTGGCTTTCTATTCATGGAGCGTTAAGAGAGCGCCGCGTCTAGCCAGGCCCTCGCCCAGGGACATCCTGATGATAATGAATGTTTACGCAGGCTGACAAACGCAAGATGGAATTTTCCCCACGGAGGGCGGGAGGCCGTGCTCGGGCCCTGTGTGTGCGCGGCCATTGATTTGCCGCGAGCAAACCCCCCCGGCCTCCCCGGGATTTATTTGCCCGTTTACGGCGGAGGGCGAGGCGGACAGGGCCGCCGTCTCACGACAACACCGCCATTGTTTAAGTGCGTACTCGCCAGTCGGGCGGGGAGGAAAAGAAGCAACAACCCGCCCACGCGATCTGGTCTAGACCGCAGTAATCCGTGTGTTAGGATTCCAAACGCGGGCCTGCAGCCGGTGACCGGGCGGCAGAATAATGAAACAGTTGACACTCAAAGTGCACCGAGACAGAGTAAATGTTTTCTTTTCCTTGAGTGGCTGGGGCAGAATTCTGTTTACTGTGACACACCAGGGAGGGAGGGAGGGAGGGGGGGAGGGAGGGAGGGAGAGATAACAGAAGGAGAGATAAAAAGAGTGAGACACTTGAGTGAGAGGAACTGTGAAGGCCTTTGTCAGCTGTGACAGACAGCTGAGATTATGGCTGTCGGCAGTTCTTCCAGGGTGGGCCTGTTCCCTACCCCCCTGAAACAGCAGGGCCTCTCTCCGCCCCCACCCCTCCTCTCCCTCCTCCCCAGCTGACAGCAGGGAGCAGGTGTGTTTCCACGGCGTTGGGCGCCAGCCGACACAGGTTACCTGCGCTTGCGTCATCTCTGAGTCAGGCAGGCCGAGCACCCAGGGTTAACGGGGCTTTGCTTCGACTCCAAACCCCCCCCCCCCCCCCCTCCGAATATTACCTGGCACACTCACCCCCCCCATGACAGCACCTGGTCTCAACAGGTGCGCAGCTGTCAGCCCGCCAGGCGAGACGGAAAGCGTTCGCCCGCCCTCTTTATGGCTGTCGCTCGCGTCGGATTGGATAGTAGGACTGGGCTAAATGAAAACCAGCACTCTCCCTCCGCTCCGTCTCCCTGACGACCATGACAAAGGCTGCTCACCGCACGGAGAGCTTCGGTGGAGAGTGAGCGGCTCCGCGCCGCCGCAGTTTGGCGGGGAAGCGGCCGGACAGCGCCGTCTCCTCCGAGGCGTTGGCACCAGCGCGCCTGGCATGGCCCCCCTCTCTTTGTTTCCTTCCTGCGCCCGCGCGCCCGCACGCCACTCCGCCCCGACAAGCACCAAAATGATGATGGGGGTGGGTGGGGGGCAGGCTGTCCAGCTCTCTGGCCCCACGTGGGTCTGCTTGTTGGTTTTGTGTGATTGAGGCTATGTGACCCACCCACCACCACCACCACCACCACCACCACCACCACCAGGCCCCCGTAGGTGAGCGTGTGGGTTAAGAATGGGCTGAGGAGGCTATTTAGAGGAGGAACAGGGGAGACGCAGGCTTAGGATGTCCCTGAGGTCTCTACCCCCATCAATCTGTCGGGGCCAGCTATTCTGTCACCCTGGAGAGCCCTGCCAGCACAGAGATAGAGACGGAGAGAGAGAGAGGCCAAGCTGTTTTGGCTGAGGCGAGGCAGTGAGTTGAGGCCAATTTATGAGAGGCCAGGTGCTGGCTAGCTGGTGGTCGTTCTGGAATGAATACGGATGGCATGGGCTAAAATATGTTATGTCAAATGAGGGAGATTAAATGTACTATGTTAATGCGCTTCTGTTACGAGTTCCTCAGACTTCTAATGTTCCTCGTAATTATTTTCAGAGCATCCATATTCTTTTATTATTTCCCCTTTTAAGAGAACATGGCATCTACTCCCTCTGGGCGTCCGCAGGCTGTGTGTGTACTTAATGTGCTGTGAGCAGTAAGAGTGGGATCCCCCCTAAATAATGACTTGTTCTCTTAAGCGCCTTACCAGCTCCCCAGACACCCTGCCTGTAATGAAGGATTTTTCCACGCTCTCGCACCCAGCTGACCCACACAAAGCCCTCCTGACCCCCCCTTAACCTCTCAAATCCTGCCCTTGGCTAATCCCCCCCCCCCCCCCCCCATACCACCAGGCCCCTTTCCCCTTCCTAAGACCCACCATCTCCCTGGCAACCACGTGCTAGTTAAAACAACGTCACAGTGAAACGGTGGAGGACAGCGGGGCAGGGCTCAGCCCAGACTGCTGGAGGGAGTTGCGTCTTGTTTGTTTCCAGGGATGAAGGAGACTGACAAATGAAGCCTGGAGGGAGGAGGGGGGGGGGGGGGACTGACGCTTCTCCTCTGCAATGCCCGGCCCTGGAGTCTTCATTACGGCCAGAATAGACACCTTCTTTTCAACGTGTTAGCACATTCTCAAAACAAGCTGGGGAGGGGAAGGGGGGGGGGAGAGGGCGGCAGGAATTGGAGATGCGAGGATTTCTCCTGCGTCTCTGTCCGTGCGGGAAGAGGAGGTGGACTCCGAGCTGCGCCGGGTTTAGCAAGCGGAGGCGATCGGCGTGGAGGCCGGTATGGATTTAACGTTTGCCCCCGCCTCTCGTGTACTGCTCATCGATCCGGTGTAAACGCACGCGGGCAAAGGGAGAGACATGTCAGGTAATAACCCAAGGAAAAGTTCTGAGCCGGTTATGGATTTCATATAAGGGCAAGGGCGAGTCTGGTAATTTGACGTTGCTCTCTGTAGTCCGGGGGGAAAGCCTTCGAACGGCCGAATGTTTTTTTAATTAGTTTCTGGCGGAGCTGGAAGACGTGTTGGCCATTGTGCTCTCCCCAGGGAACCAGAGTCAATAGCTGTTATTGTATTGACCGTGATCTGGCAGGGCCATGACCTCCCTTGACCCCCCGTAATCCTGCCACACGTGCTGCAGCCAGCGCTAGCTCCCTGCTTAGCATTCTAATGCTAATGGGGGAGATTTCCCAGTGAGGGCGCTAGCGGAGCCCGTCTCTGGGGGCTTGGTGTTAGCGCTAGGCTGGGGCTGTTGGCGCACGCTCAGTCAGGGCCTGTGGGAGAGGCTTCAGCCGGCTCTAATGGACCTCCGGAGGGTTGGCTGCCTCGGCACAGGGGAATACACCCAGCGCCAACCCAATCAGCGGCCCTGTGCCTGGGATGGATTTATGCCCCCAGAGCCCAGGGGGATGGGGGGGGGGGGGGGCCTCTCCGCTGTCCCCCAGGGGCCCGGAGAGAGGAGTTAATTACAGGTTACGTATGCACCGTCATCCCCTGTGAGCCTGCCTGCCTCCCTCCACAGAGCACTGGAGCTGTCTGCTAATGCAGAGTCTTCTGGCCCTCCAAAGAGGAACACATTATTATGGCTCGATATGCACATTATACATAAAGCCTTTGCGGGGCCGATAATAGGTTGATAATGGCGTAACAGGAAATTACCCAAGACCTAAGAGAAAAGGAGAAATGATTTCTAACAGTGGTACTGTAAAAAACAAGTTATGTGCGGGGTCCTGGGGGCGTCTGTCATAGGGTGTGTGGAGGGCCGCCTGTGTGAAAGGCCCCAGATGCCATACCCAGCAGGGTGTGTGTGTGTGTGTGTGTGTGTGTGGGGGCAGGTGGTTGAGGTGGGTGGCGTCTGTAGCCGATGCCTGTCAGCTCGGATCTCCGCTGTGCCTCGGAAACGAGACGCACGGGGCCGCACAAGAGCAGAGCGGGGAAGCAATCTCCCTGACAAGAGCGTACCAAAGGCCCGCCGCTCGCACACACCCCCTCCCCAACCCACCCACCCCCGCCCCCCTGCCTGCCTGCGTCCTCCCCAGAGTGGCAGCAGGTTCCGTCGGAGACCGCCGCTTTTCACGGATAGAAGGAGCTCATTGCACTCGCACGCACAAACACACACACTCACAAACACAAACAAGCCGACATCTGCACCCTGACGCCGGTGCCATCGGTGTGAACCCAGACACATGTTGCGGCTGGCAAAACGCCGCCTCTCCTCGGATCTGTTCAGGCGCGCCGATCGCATTTACCGGTGCCACGGTGGAGCCCGCGGGAGTTCGCCGCTGGTGTTTAACCACGTTCGTCAGCTAGGCCTGAAAAGATTGTTTTGAAACTGGAGTTTTTCTGCGGTAGATGTTGACTGTCGTCGTCTGTTCTCTCTCTCTCTCTCTCTCTCTCTCTCTCTCTCCATTCAGTTCCAGATTTCCCTGCTGACGCCCTCTCCACCAATGGCAGCCAGGAGCCTCGCGGCGCGGGCCTCCCGGTGTCAGGCCTAGAGCGCAGCCAGGAGAGGAGCCAGGAGAGCTGCAAGGAGCCCCAGCCCCTCGGCCCCAGCCGCCCCAAGCTGCCTCTGCCCCCCCAGGCCCACGCGCCTGCCCGCCCTCTGCCTGCACTCTGCGGCCCCCAGGCCCAGCTCTCCCCGCCTCGCCGGGCGCCGAGCCACAGCCGGGCCCAGGCCTCAGTCCCCCCGCCCCAGCGCTGCGAGGCTGTCCCCAAGCCTCCGCTCCCTGCAGCCCTGCCTCTCGCCCAGGGTCAAGAGCCCTCGCAGGCCCCCCCGCCCCGGCCGCAGCACCAGTCCGAGCCCCTGTCCCACCCGCGGCCGCCGCCCACGCCGAGCCTGCACCCGCACCC
The DNA here is from genome assembly GCA_017639675.1 of Aplochiton taeniatus. Lineage (NCBI taxonomy): Eukaryota > Metazoa > Chordata > Actinopteri > Galaxiiformes > Galaxiidae > Aplochiton > Aplochiton taeniatus. Next base: position 5,368,887 of record CM030177.1, read on the forward strand.
CCCATCCCCGGCCCTCCCAGCCCAGCAGCATCACCACCACCCCCACCAACACCACCCCCACCACCCCCCCAGCCAGGCCGGGCCCCAACGGCCCCCGTCCCCGGCCCTCCCAGCCCAGCAGCATCACCCCCACCACCACCACCACCAACACCAACAACACCCCAGCCAGGCCGGGCCCCAGCGGCCCCCGTCGCGCTGCCACCCCCGGCCCCTGTCTGCCTACAGCAGCAGCCTCAGCCTCAACGGACACAGGTAAGCCCAGTGGTTGTCTGGACTGTCTGCCTAACCCCAGGAATGTCTCTGTCTTGTTATTGGTCCCTCATTTGCTTGTAGTTAAATCAGCTGTAATGCAGGAAGACAAAAAAAAAAAAAAACGTACTGTTCACACACTTGAGAACACCAAGCCACCTCTTCAACTGAAAGAGTGCTGTGATTGCTGATAGCAGACCATCAGTATGTAAATGTCTGGCTACTAAGGTGGAGAGTAACCCCCCTCCCCTCCCACACACACACACACACTTCTCCCCAGCAAAACAATAGTGCTGATTGTCAGCGGGGTGGGTAAATCTGCCCTCGCGCTGAGTACCTCCGGTTTTATTACCCGCCCACCTTGTCGTCTGTAGCCCCTGGCGACAGCAGCCTGGCTGGCTGGCTGGCTGTCTGTCTGTCTGTCTGCCTGCTTCCCAGACCAGTCCTCTGGCACCCCAACCAGAGCCCAGCACCAAAGGCGGGCACGTCCCTCTGTATTAGCGTGGCGCATTAGAACTCCCAGAGCGACCCATAGCTCTACCTCTCCAGCTCTCCTCGAGGTTAGAGATGGCGCTGCCAGTCTGCCGGTGTGCCAGCGGCGCTTGGCACCCGCTACGAATAATCACCCCCTGGGCCCTCTTGTGAGGACGGCTGCAGCAAATGAGCGTGTGTGCTTAGCGGGGGGAAAGATACTGAGAGAGGGGGCTCATCGACTGGGGGGGGGGGGGGGGGGCGGGGGGAAGCGACGCGTGCAACCAAAGCCTGTTTGTCTACCCTCCGTCTCTTGTTCCATTTCCCTGAGGGGGCGCGTCTAGCTTCCCGTCCTCGCGGGTCCAGGTTGTGGTGAGCCAGGTGTCGTTCCGTGTGTGTGTGTGTGTGTGTGTGTGTGTGTGTGTGTGTGTGTGTGTGTGTGAGTGTGTGTGTGTGTGTGCGTGTGCGCGCGAACACGGGGACAGTGGAGGTGCGAAAGCGACGTGTCAGGTAGATTACGTCTCCACCAGATGGAGGAAGGCAGAAGTGTCGCCGTGTCGATGGGGCTCACCATTAACAGTCTTCCTCTCTTGTCTCTCCCCGTGTCTCTGAAGCAGCAGTCGGAGCAGCACCCCGGGCAAGCCCCACGGACCCCCAGGGCCGCCCGTGCACCTGCCCCATCACCCGGCCTCCACCGCCGCTGCCGCCTTCCCCCTGCCAGCCAACCAGAGTGCTCCCACCGGCTTCCCCCCGGCCCTGCAGTCCTCGCCGCACCCACATCACCCCAATATGTTTGCGCCTCCAGCGGCCCTGCCCCCACCTCCACCACTGACGTCTAGCGCCCTGCCAGTCCCCGGACACCCTGCCACGGGGAGTGCCTACTCAGGTAAACAAGCGCCACCCGAGTCCAACGTGGACTCGTCCGACACTTTCCGCACCTCGTAAACTGTCAGCGGTGTTTTGTGACACCATGCCAGATTTAAAAACCCCCAAACAAAGTGGTGCAAGTATGTGAGGAGCAATGCCAGGCGCTGTAATAACATGCTAGTGAGACAGAGACGCGAACAGAATTTTACCTTGGGAAGAATTTATAGAGGCCATGGGCAAGATTCCCGTCCGTCGCCGATCTGAACAGCGCGCCCTGGAGCAGTCTCTACCCCCCCTGGGCTGGCTGTGATTGATTGACTCGTTTGGCTAAAATGATACACAAGAGCCAATCACGCCACCTTCTGAAAGCAATTACACAGCCCGCGCCAGGCACCAGGGCGCATCAAAGCTTAATGTCAGGGTCAGAGTGAGCTAACAGGAATGGCAGGCTTCAGCTATGCTACCAGCCACCCAATTTTCACTGGGAAATGTGTTCATATAGGAGAAATCAATTTAGTCAATACACAATGAGGCCGACTGGATGTTGTTCAAAAGATTGTAATAAAAATGTTATGAAGAGAAAATTCCATTTCCCGCCAAACTCAATAAACTCAACCTCCGATAAATAAATGTATAAAATGGTGCATTGAATTACCATGGCATACAAATTATGTGGTTTCTCTAAAGAAAATAACATTCCTTGGGGCAATTTTCCTCAATTTGAAAGCAATGTATAAAACACATTGTCTTTTTCTCCTGGAGTCAGCTGTGGAGCAGCCAGAGGAGGAAGGATTTGTTTGATTGGTGGAAAGGTTTTGTCCTCTCAAAACAAGGCCTGTAGCAATTCACGGAACATCGCTTGTTTCCACCATCTTGAGCCTTTCCCACGTGTGACTAATTGAACAGATCAAGATAGTTGCCTGACTGGGATTTCCATTTTTTTTTTGCTTTCCTAAGCTTTACTCAAATATGCTTAACGCTGCCAAGTCGTTTTGTCAGAACCTCGGGATTAGAATATTTGGTAAGCTGTGTAAGCGTAGCCTGCCGGCGCACTCGTGATGAAGCAACCCGTTCTGACTCTCTCTTACTCGTCCTGTCTCCCCAGAACAAGACCTTCTGCGCCAGGAGCTCAACACGCGCTTCCTGGCCTCCCAGAGTGCCGATCGCGGGGCCTCGCTGGGCCCGCCGCCCTACCTGCGCACCGAGTTCCACCAGCATCAGCACCAGCACCAGCATCAGCACCAACACACCCACCAGCACACGCACCAGCACACCTTCACCCCCTTCCCCCACGCCATCATGCCCACCCCAGCACCGCCCATGGTGCGTACCCCAGCCAGAAATGTGAGGATAAGTAGAGCGCAACTTCCACCCGGGGGAAAGGGGCGGAGGGGATGGGAGGGGGGGGTCACATAATTATTGTTATTATCAAACCTCTTTATTTTAAAGTGTTTTTATATTTGCAAGAGGAAAGGCTTTGCCATGTGTGCAAGCGGGGGCTTGAAGTGGCTTTGCTCTGGGTTGTTGACGGGGGACTATTTGACTGTGTGTGTGTGTGTGTGTGTGTGTGTGTGTCAGTGGGGCCACAGGGAAATGGGGGTTTTCCGAGGCGTGCTGTCAATGATGACCATGTGTTTCCCTGCCACCACAATGATCCCTTTCTTCTCCCAGAAAAGCCTTTCTAGTGTTTTCTCTGGCGTACTTTTGGCCCTAAACCCCGATGCAGTTTACTCTAAATTGGCAATAACTGCCCTGCGCAAGTTGTTTAATTCCGAGCCAGCTCTGAGAACATAATACCGGTTTATGCGTTGGAGCTTTAATGACATCATTCCAGTTCTTTTGGGGCTTTCATTATAGCAGGACGCTTTGGTTAGAGCCCCGCTGGTTCTCTGGGGCCACTGGCAATGAGACTTGTTGTCCCTTAGAAACACACACACACACACACATTTACTCTGATGTATCTCTACTGTAACTGCAGACATTTTGCCTGCCTCTGAAGATCCCTCAAAGTCAGCGCGGCCAGGGCTCTGACAGCTAATGAGCACATAAAAGGGCCTTTATGGCTGCAGTGTTTATACTTGAGTGGGGAACTGTTCTCCCCGGGCCCACATTAGACCACTAAAACCAGCCCAAATGAGACCCACAGCTGCAGGCTTTACGAGACCTTCCGACACACATAGAGGACGGGGAGGGGGGGGGGGGGGGGGGGGGGGGGACGATCGGAGAGAGTGTTTTGCATGGGGAAATGGTCAAGTGGTGGCTTCGTCTCGCTCTACCAAACAAACGACGAACCAGGCCGAAGGGCGCACGGTGCGGCTTGCCTACGTTTACAGCCATTTTCTCAGTGCCCTTGGAGTCGCACGCCGTTTCAGAAAATGGTGGAAACAGTCCCAGCACTGTGGTTACGGTGGGACACGCACCTCTCCTCTTTGTACTCACGTCCTGTTTATTTCATTCCTTCCACAGTTTGAGAAATTCCCAACAAAAGTGGACCCCTTCTACAGACACAGCGTGAGTTTCCCCAACTGAACACGTGCAGCTTCCCCGCCATGCTTGTGCCCTCCAGGCCACCCCGCCGGTTCACCCCATACTTCTGTGTGCGTGCTTGCACAACATGTCTTCACTAGTCTACTTCTGCCAGTAGCCATTACCTTCTCTGTGTGTGCGCTTGTACCACACATCTTCACCAGGCTGCTGCTCCCAGGTAGCCATTAGCTTTAGCAAAAAGAAAAGGGAGTGCTCGATGTGGTGTGTGTGTGTGTGTGTGTGTGTGTGTGTGTGTGTGTGTGTGTGTGTGCGTGCGTGCGTGCGTGTGTGTGTAAGAGAAATCAAAACGAGAGCGTTTCCATGTAACGTTCGGGCTAGAGTAACGACACGTATCTTTCTTGACCGTTAGCCTTTAGACACGGCATGGCGATTGTTTAACACGTTACGGCTCCTACCATTTTGTTAAACGGCTGTGCTGTGTGTGTGTGTGTGTGTGTGTGCACTGATGGAAAAACAAAGATGTGTGTCTGCAATGCCTTTGTCTCACACTCGACCTCTGCCTTCAATTACGGCGCGGTAATTCAGGGGGATTCAGCTGTGGTACACACTCTGAATGAGAGGTTCAATTACACATCAGTGCCAGGACAACCTCTGTTTGGAATTAATATTATAATGAGCTCTTTAACTGTTATGGAAGGCTGGTTGAATGGGAGCTGCCTGGGGCCGTGCTACCACGCTCAGTCTTTCTGTCAGGCCAGTCCCTCGGGCTCTACAAAAGAGGACTCGTTTGTTGTCCTGAACCCGTAGTGTGGTAAATGCTGGCCATTAGTAATGGCTGCCCTGTGATGTATAAGTGGTGTTTTGCCCCCGTCGTTCATTCGAAGACCCCCCCAACCCCCTCCTATCGTCCGTGTTCACTCAGCTGTTGTCAGTTTTTAGTTTTTTTTTTCCTTCTCTGAACTACAACGCCCATCCTCACCCCCCTGGCTTCCCATCTCTCGTTCTTTTCACAGCTGTTCCACTCCTACCCCCCAGCCGTGTCCGGAATTCCCCCGGTCATCCCTCCCACGGGGCCCTTCGGCTCGCTGCAAGGGGCCTTTCAGCCCAAGGTAAGCAGCTACCGGGAGCGTCCAACGCCCACGGGCGTCTCACATACTAAGGCTGCCTATGAAAACAGGGAGGAGTCCCCTGCATAGTCTGCGCCCTCAGCATGAAAGGGCCACCGCAAACAGGCTCCCTGGCGATTGCTCTTCGAACCACCTGTCATTGAGTGAGGCTACTGCATCTAGAACAATCCCCGAGCCAATCCAGAATAGGAGCTTCAGGGAAGTCCATGTGTATTCCACCTTAAAACCTGGGTGTGTTTTTCTTCTCCAGACTTCAAATCCACTGGATGTGGCCTCAAGGCCTGGAGCAGTCCCTCACACACTCTTACAGAAGGACCCCAGGGTGAGTGACCTCCCCCCACACACACACGCACACGCACACAGACCCTGAAGCCTGTGTCCATGGCCAACGGCCCTTCGGTAGCGTCATCACCAGGTAGCATGGCGGAAGCGCCGCAGCCTGGTGGCGGTCTCTCAGAGAGACAACAGAAGCTCATTAGTGCTCTCTGCCGGCTCCATTGGAGTGTTCCTTTTAACTTAACAGCTGGGAGGTGAAGAGGGCGCCTAGCTGCCTGTGTTTACCGCTGCTGATCAACTCCTGTGTCGGCGCTGTGCCCACGGCGATGGCATCCGTGGTCGGCGGCTGACAGCTTGTCTGCATTTGTGGGGGTGGGGGTAGGGGAGGGTGTGTGTGTGGGGGGGGGGGGGGTGCGCTGCAGAGGGCAGACTAATTCATAAACCTCATGTGCTAATTACTCCCGCAATGCTTCATTTAAAAGGGAAATTTTAACATTTCAATTTGGTCAATAATGAAGCGATGCACACTCCCTAATTGGGAGTGCTTGAGTGACAGCAAACTAACGGGTGCTCCCTCTCTCTCGCTCTCGCTCTCTCGCTCTCTCTCTCTTTCCCTCTCCAGTTAACGGATCCGTTTCGGCCCATTCTCAGGGTAAGAGTTTTTCTTTTTCTTTTTGCATTAGTGCTAGGCTCCTCTCCCCCAGGAGAGACGCACACAGAAAAACTCATTACGACAGCCAAGCCGCCTCACAACGGTCACCCGATCAAGTCGATAAAGTCTTTAATTAAATGAGCGAGCGGCGCGCTGGAAGCGAGATCCTTCCCGGCTAATCTACAACACCGGAGAGCTAAGAACGCCGCGCCGCCACGGCTAACAGAAAGCGTGTCGTGTGTTGTGGCCGCCGCTCGACATGGCAAGACATGGGGGCTGCGCGAGTTTGTCTCGTGCGCGCATTCTCCACCGTGAATGTAACGTTGCTTGTTCTGCCAATCCATGGGACATCTGTTGAATTCCCTTACAATGTAAGAAAACGGTCATGATTAAATAAGGGCAACGCATCCCTCGCCTGGCTGGAGGACGATACGCTGGCGTCTGCCCTCTGCGTCCGACCGGAGTGTCCTTTAGTTGGTTCCCATCGAAGCTGACCGTGCCGTCGTGTGCTTTGTGTTTCCAGAAGCCCGGGAAGTGGTGTGCTATGCACGTTCACATCGCCTGGCAGATCTACCATCATCAACAGAAAGTGAAGGTGAGACCTCATCTGGGCTATGCTTGGGAAGCACACATAGCGGCGCTGTCAGCGGTCCACGCCTGAGGAGTAATCCCAGGGCCTCCCCTCCGGATATACAAGTAGCCGTTCTCTAAGCGTTCCACGATCAGTAAACTGACTGAGCCATTAGGATTGTTTTATGAGAGGACTGCCATCTTGTGGCTTAAATGATTATGGTAATTAGATATTTAAAAAGTGGATCATTGGGTATTAGCCATGACTGGAATCTTAACTATTGAATGTATGTTCTATATTTAGACTTGCAGAACAGAAAATACGTTCCTGCCGTTTTCTTGGTCTTGAATGTAAGACTTCTATGTTTTTCATGTTTTTCCTCTCTTTGCCTGCCGCCTTTCAGCAGCAGATGCAGGTCGACCCTCACAAGTTGGATTTTGGCCTGAAGCCCGAGTTCCTCAGTCGACCCCCGGGCCCCAGCCTTTTTGGCGCCATCCATCACCCCCACGACTTGGCGCGGCCCGCCACACTTTTCTCGGCTGCAGGTGAGTGTATGTTTAGCCCTGTGGGTGGCAGGACTAAAGCATGAGCAGCAAAGCAATCAATGTCGGCCTTTTATAGAGGCGTATTTTTACAAGGCGCGAGCAGTAGCTTCTATAGAGCTCCCCCACAGTATGAGTAGCGGGTTTTATCTCGCTCGGAAAGTTGAACTGCTCCTGGTCCCAAAAAAAAAGAAAAGAAATGGAAGTAATATAATGTGTATTAGTATCATCACGTCTATGAGGGTTACCATAGCAACTAGAACAAATCTCTCTCTCTTCCCGGTCAGGACCAACCCATCCTTCAGCAGGCCCCTTTGGCCACCCAGCCCATCATCCTGGCAACTTCCTCACCCCCGCACCACACTTAGGTGATTACTTTTGCAGCCATTTTTCCTTTAGTTTTAATTCTGCTGTTTGAATCGGTAACTAGCTGTATTCTTTACGTTAGGTATTTGGTAGTCATTTTTGTTGTAGTTAACGTTTCTGGGGGGTTTTAGTACTTACAGTTCTTTATCCTTAATTCCTGTGTCCTTAACTCATGTATAATAACTTAGTAATTAGTAATTCCTTAATTAGTATAATTTCAGAGAGAAAATGCAGCTGAATAATGTCCATATTTAGTTTATATATGATATTATTATTATTATTTTTTGTTGAGGAAGATTATTCAAGTTTTAGTTGAAGTTTATTTTTGTTTAGTTTTACTAAACCAAATCAGCACTGGCAGTCATGATAAAACGTGTGTATCAAACTGTGTTTCCTCCTTGTCCCATACCAGAGCCATTCAGTAGACCCCCGTCGTTTGGAGGACTGGCCTCCCTCAGTTCTGCAGCCTTTGGTGGGCTAGGAAACCCAGCACTAAGTGAGTGGCAGCTCCATGGGCCAACTTCCGTATCCATGTAACATGCACAAAACCATTCAACTTAAGGCTAGTCCTGGACGCAGCGTCCCCGAGTTGGAATCCGGCCCGGGCCCTTTGCTGCATGTCCTCCCCTCTCTCTCTCTGACAACTTTCCTGTCTGCCTTCTGTCCTGTCACTAAAGCATAAAATGCCTCCCAAAACAACAATCATTGAACTTATAGCAATGGACTCCGTCGTAGCCGTGAGATTTGCCTGTTAACGTGCGTCTTCCTCGTTTGTTTCCGTGTGTTGAATCCCTCACAGCGCCCAACTCCCTGTTCGGCCTCAAAGACAACCCCAACGCACAGCAGCACTTCAACAGCAGCACCAACCACGAGCCTTGGAACCGGCTGCACCGCACGCCCCCCTCCTTCCCCACACCGCCCCCCTGGCTGAAGCCGGGGGACTCGGAGAGGAGCGCCTCGGTCAGCTCCCACGAGAGGGACCGCGACTCGGACAAACGGGATCCGCCGGTGGGCAAAGACGACAAGGACAGGTCGGTGTTTTGTTGACGGACAGAGGGACGGAAACCTGGGCGAGGGGGGATAAGTGCTGGTTACAGAATTAGAGAACTTTCCAGCAAAAGAGGGCGTCTAATATTTGTGACACAGCTTCTAAACGTAACAGGTTTTCAGGACGGATTTTAGTGGCTTTCTAGTGAAGTAATTTTTCTTAGGAGATAATTATTATTTGTGGTTCTCAATCAGTTAATCATCTTAACACTTTTACTGGCAACTGGCGCGTTGCTGGATCTTTTAACCTAAAAGCTGTGTTTTTTACATATTTTTCACATGCTGAACTTATTACTCTGGAACATAATGCAATTTATTACGCCAAACACACGTTTTCACCGACACCACCAACATTACGTTAAACTACAACTGTTTCAATTGAGCTAAATGGAATATTCATAAGCTCATGTTTGTGGGCAGATCTTGCTAATGCATTCATGAATCCAGTTAAAGCTGTATCTAAAGACTTAGCAGATATATTTTTCCATCATGTACTCTACTCATACCGCACAGCAACATCCTGGCTTGACACTGATATTTGTATATTTAAGTAGTCAAAAAAAAAAAATATAAGAATAAATAAATAAATATACATATAATGTTTTTTGTCTATGCAGTTTAGTGAAGAGTTCACTCTCTTTAAACAAACATTGTTTGTGTGTTTTTCCAGGGAGTCGCTAGAGAAGCGACATCAGAGCCACCCGTCCCCCGTCCCTGTCAACCCCATCACCCTGCTGGGCCACAGCCGACCCCCGGAGCCCCCCAGGAACCACCTGGCGCCCGGCGACCCCCACAGGGAAAAGGACAACAAGGCCCGGGACAGGGAGCACCCCAACTCCTGGAAGGACAACGGCACCGATGACCACAAGCTCAAAGAGAATCACCACGGCGACAAGGACACGGCCGTCATCCACGACGGGCGGGCGTCCGAGGACAAAGCCTCCGGCAGGGGGGCCACGTCGCCGTACGTCCGACAGGGCAGCCTGGAGCGCCCCAACGGCGGCCTGGGCAGAGACGTCCTGGAGAAGAAGAGCGAGCTGCCGCACGAGCACCAGAAGAAGAACAGCAGCGAGGTGAAGGTGAAGGAGGAGAGGAAGGAGGAGCACGACGGCCCCGGGGACCGAGCCTCGGAGCACCCCGCCCAGGTGCCCCCCCCAGCGCCCACGCTCCACCCGCCCTCCTCCATGCCTATGGCCATGGGCATGGCTGGCGTTCACCCCATGAACACCATCAGCGGGCTGGAGAGAACTCGAATGGTGGCGCCCTTCATGGGCATCAGTCCCATCCCGGGGGCGGAGAGGTTCCCCTACCAGGCCTTCCACTGGGACCCCATGAGGGACCCTTACAGGGGCCTGGACATCCACAGACGGGACCCGCTGACCAGGGACCTGCTGCTGAGGAACGACCCCCTGCACCGGCTGGCGGGGCCGCGCCTCTACGAGGCCGAGCGCTCCTACAGGGAGCGGGAGCCCCACGACTTCAGCCGCGAGCACCCCCACGTCCTGGCGCTGGAGCAGAGGCGGGAGCACGAGCGGGCGCAGCTGGAGGAGCGCGAGCGCCTGCACATGCTCCGGGAGGACTTTGAGCACGGCCGCCTCCACGCCATGCACCACCACCACCACCCGGCCCTAGACGGACACCTGCCCCACCCGCACCCCGCCCTCATGGCCCCCGGACTACCCAGCATGCACTACCCCCGGGTCAGCCCCTCGGCCGCCGCCGCCGCCGCCGTGGCTGCCGCCGCCGCCCACCAGAACAGCCTCCTCAACAAAACCCCTCCCACCGCCTCGCTGAGTGCCCCGCCCCCGCTGATCCCCACCATGGGGGCCAGGCCCGGCTCGCCCAGACGGACTACGCCCCTGGGCACGGACATTAGGGACAGACCGGCCTCGCACACACACAAAGACATAGAGGCACGGTGAGGCGAGCTGTGCCAGACTGAGTTCTCCCAGCTGGACTAGAGCCCCCCCTCCAACCCCCCCACCCCCAGTGCCCCAGCAGCCCTGTGCCTGAATAACACTGAACTCCCACCAAGCACTTAGCCTTGGGCAACACAAAACTGTAACATAGCTGTGAATAGATCAAGTGGGCAGGGACATGCCCATACCACCAGTTGTTTTTTTGTACAAAAAAAAATGAACTCGAGAGGGACAAGGACATGGAACAAAAAAACAAGATTTACAAAGCCTTTTCCAGTTTGCTCCTGCTTTTTGTGTGTATTCTTTTTCTTCTACAGCAAAGTGGCATGGGGTAATTGGACGGTCTGTGGATCAATACAATGATAGACTATTTTGAAATGTACAGGTACTACAGTGCATTGGCAGACAGCAACATGTGTGTAGATAATGTGTACAGTACTGTTGATGTGCTCACTCTTATTAAAATCATGGTACAAATATGCAAAAGGTTGTTTTGGAAAGCTTTACTTTGAACACATGTAAATAGAAGACTATTAAGAACGAAGGTGCTCTTTGCAGATTGTTTTTTGCTTCATTCAGCGGATTCAAATCATCGTAGAAAACATCCTCCCATTCTACTATGCAACAAATGTCTGGGCTCCCTCTCCGAAAGCCAGCCTTCCCCCCCACAACTGACGGAGAAGCTGTATACTCTCCACAACACAACTCTCAGCCACTCTACCATTGGTCGTCTCTGTGCTCATAGAAACCACAGGGGCTCAGTCAGAATAGGGACAATCTATGGCTTCATGTAGAGGAGGTCTTCGAGGAGGGAGTAGGATCATTTCCACCAGTCTTGATGTGGGGAGAATACAGCACATTATCTGAACCAAGAAGACACCGCACCGCAACCGCCCCCCCACCCCCCGACCACCACCCCTCAAAAGACTGTAAAGTACGTGTTTGGAAAGAAGTTCTGTTGGTCAAACAGTGTATTAAAGTGCTATCCTAAGTTGTTGTATCTTCAAAACTAAAAAGACAAAAAAAGCTCATCTCAACGATGGACAGTTTGTTTCTAACCAGCAGAGATCTATTTTAGTAGTCCACTGAAGGTTTAGTTGTGCGCTTCAAACTCTGTGAGGTCATGTCGTGCAGTGTTTTTTTAATTAAACATCAAAAATGTCCACTGGAGCCGTAGTGCTTAGTCAATGCGTATTGCAACGAGATTGTTAATGAGAAAAACCTTTTTTGCTGTTTTATCATATGCGTAAAAAAATGAAGTCTTTCTAGAACATGTACAAAATGAGAAAAAATTAAGCGACTGAATCTTCAGCATGCTCCTCATTTAAACTTGTGTTATGTAAATTGTGCCATGTTATTAAAAAATGTGAACTTACTTGTCTATGGCCATTCATTCTGATTTATAATCCTTCATTCACTGAAAACAAAGCAATGTTTCAGGACAACAATAATCTATATTAAGACAAAACAAAAGCCACAGAAGCCAGTGAGCTGGCCAAAGCTGGCCTCCCAATATCCCTAATGGAGATTGGTGGCTTTTAGCTGTATCATTCGGTTAATCAAAATCCCAGCTTTACTAGCGAGCTACTCAACCGAATCAGGGTCAATCAAGAGAAGGAAATCTGGCAGAAATATGTTCACCTGCCTTGGAAAAGTGAGATTCCAAAAAGATTACTGCACCACCAATTTAGTACTGCTTGATGTTCAACACAAGCAACCAGACTACTCCAATTTAGCATCTGCTAAAGTGTTTTAACCCAAAGTGGTACTGGATTTGTTTGTGAGCTATATTTTGCATCATAGCTGGAAATAGGTGTATTATAGCAGAGTAGTAGTTATTGACATATGATAAAAGGGGGAAGGGGAAGAGGAAAAAGGGTGAAGAATATTTTGTACAGACAAAAAAGATAAGCCATGACATCTCTACCTTACAAAGGCTCAAAAGGATTGGGATCTGATAACTGGGCAGGCAAATACAATTGACAAAGGCACCTTTTTTTTAGATGCTGAAAACTAACATCCATTTGCAAGTTATTACACCAATACAACTAGACTATTCTGTGGTGTTTAACCTATCCACATTTAGTAGGATGACAATTATGTAAAATAAAATCACAGCACAGCCACCAGCCACTCAGTCTGGAAAACAGTAATCGAACGTTGAATCGATTTTGTGTACATCTGCTGTCCAACCAGGAGACGGCAGCACAGTGACAAAGGTTAGTAAAATAAAGCACCAGTTCAAACGAGAACATATGAATCCATGGGGAATCAATCTAACTGGGACTATTAAATGAATATGGTGACACATCAACACAACAGCTGTATTCACGTTCTATACGTAGTGAATACAGACAATGAAATTACTTCTCAGATTTTCTATTCAAAGTCACTGACTACCATCCAAATTTCAATTAGTCAGCTTAGCAAAATGCATATTGAACGCAGAGAATTTGAAAAGGTGTGTTTATTTTACAAAGTGGGAGTCCTGAAAAGACGTTATCATATTGTAAAGTGCTTTGGGTGTCTAAAAAGCACTATATAAATTAAACAAATTATTATTATTATTATTATTATTATTATTATTATTATTATTATTAATAAAAGAAAAAACAATAGCATATTCATTGATCACATGGTGTTTTACTGTTTATTTTGTACAACAAATTTTCCTCAAAGTTTTGATACCATGCATAGTTTTATGCCAATACTCCTGTAGGTTGGAGAGTGAGACATCATTCATTTCATTTAATCCGTTCTAATCATCAATGAAATGCATTTGTGTTGTGAATCGCAGTATACCCCTCTAACACTAGATGGAGACAAAACCCAATCCAAAAACATTATGAGAGTTGCAAGAGAGAGAAAAAAAACGTCAGGCGAATATGAACCACTGAGGTACTGAACAGGGAGGTTGTGTCCTACCTTAAGGTCACAGGAGAATGTGGAACCTGTCTAGCAGGTTGGCCTTTGGGTTTACAGTTCAGGTACCTGTTTAGGCGTAATTGAACACCATTGTCATTAGCAGCAGGTATACTGTCAAACCAGAAAAACAGAAGAAAAACTGAAGCACAAAAGAACAAGTAGTTCCACAGAAGTCTGACTTTCATAAAAAGTAAACACCACATGCCAGATAAAGACTGGATGATTCAGATAGCCTACAACATGTTTTCCCAAAGACATGTGACAGAGCACATCAACAAAGCGTGGGTTAATTGAATAAACATTTCTCAAAATGATAATCAAGGGCGTAGGTTTGCATATGCACAGTATGGACATGTTCCTACCAATATTTTGTTCCAACTAATATTCGACCAAACTGGTTTGCATGACCTTGTTGTGTCCCTTACCAATGTTGAGACCAACCAAACAACCTTGGTAATAATGCCATAGTTATTATTGAATGTACTTTAATCGGTATGAGGCAACACGTAAACGTTCTGTAAAAGCGGCCACAGCATCTTTAGAACAAGACTGTAATGGACCAATGGCATTAGAAAAACAAGAAGGTCCCAGCACAAAACATCTGGTACTCAAGAGATTACACCAGATTACTATTTATCCTCCTCAAATCTCATACTGCCTCCTCCAGTCGTACAGTATCATGTTTGTCCCTCTAAAAATTGGTTGTTTAGGTGGGAACGCTGAAAAAATCCTCCCCCACCCTGAAAACAATTGACATCAAATCCAAATCAACAGCTCTGGTACCCCCATATAGACCTTGCTCTTTTTCACTGGGCAAACATCCCATTCTCAGAGTTAATTCTCTCCTGGTATTAGTCTACCTACACATGAACAGCCCAACAACACAAATTATGCTTTTCTTCAGAACACTATTCCTGCTGTAGTCTCTCCAGGCAGAATTCAAGTGTTGCCAGTCTTCATATGTTTTCCAAAGGTTTCAGCGGTGTGTTGATGGGAGCTGTCTGTAATGATATAGCTGAAAACTATGCTCAGCTATAAAGTAGTTCACTATCATCACACACTAAATGTATCACAGAATAAATATGAACCTAGGTAAATTATGTTTTACAACAAAATCTCAGTTAAGTAAAATTTCTCCAGGTCTTCAAAAATAGAAATAAAGCCCAACTAACAACAGCAAAAAAACACCATGCATTTCAGGCATGTTTCAAGACAGCAGAAAAAGAAAAGGAAGCCAACATGAAACACAACTGAGCAAAAAAATCTGGTTATATCAAGAGCTCTGAGACTTTTGAGTTAACTTCAGAATTAAGCAAGACATCCAAGCAGGATGGTGCCCATTAAAAACCCCAAAGAGATAGCTGGTCTCAGCCCAACTCCTTCATCCAAGTACTACTCTCGCAAATGGTCACCTTGGACTACTGCATTAAAAGTCTTGTACAAGATCACATCTGCATATGATAACACAAACAATTCTGTAAGGAAAATATGGAAACTACAGCTAATAGACACAAGCTTATAAAGCATGGACACATTTTTGGGGGGCTACATGATACAAGCATATACGCCAACCAACTCCACTGATGGCATTTTGTATTATTAGCCATGCAAATGCTATTTCTTAACGGTGAGAAGTCCAACATGAATTATGAATCATCTGAAGGTAAAGTAGTTTATATTAATTTATGTGACAATACTGGAGCCCTTGCCGTGTGTTGCAAATACTTACTTATTCATGAACTGCAATAAAGATGTGTAAAAAGAGAGCAAAAATGGATGGGGCCTACTTTACATATTTTTCAGATAGCAGTGCTAACGGGAGTTTCCCAGAGTCTTAGGTAGGCACTGTAAACAGCATTTATTTCAGCCTATGACAGTAAAGCTATTAACTTTACTGGGCCAATTATTTTTTCCACCATGAAAATAATGCGAGTTCTTATAATTCAGTACTCCAAGTGACCTTTATTGCACAAGCTCCCAGGGATCATTAGGCTTCTGATTTGATGCAGCTGCGATTTGCACGGCTACTCTGCTTCGGGAAAACAGTTGGATGTTTAGTTTTTTCCACTTTGCAGTCATGTCACAGAGAATGTGTCAAAGTAGCCTAATTGGTCGCATATTTTAATCAAATCGGCATATGCCTCATAAATATCTCAGATTTCCCCTAAAAAGACAGAATGAGCAGTGACCCATGACTTTTGCCTGTTAGGGTATCTCTGAGGTCTTCTTTGTCCAATATCTTGTCCATAAATCTGTACTCACAAAAAAAATTGCGTACTATGCAGAGTGAACCACAAAGGTTATATATTTTTTTTTCATGAGTTTAGATTTTCTGTGAATGTTTCTTCCATTAAGCCCTTAGGACTATCTAATTCTCTGCCCAATTGAGGATGACTAACTCCCACTGTCTTCATATCTCTCCTCTCATAGCTGCTCCCTGATCGAAGATCAGTCCCTAAGAGCTGCAAGTCTCTCTTCAAGCAGGAAACAATTTAGATAATATGTATCCTGGGGGCTAAAACATCCCAGCCTATTCTCCAGCCCACCCCATCACCCCAGAGCCCCCTGAAGCCCCACTTAGAGTAGACTTGATGGGTTGGCCTAAGGGGAGGTCTCAATCTGTGCATGTGGACTGAGATACGTGTGCGGCATCAAGAAGAAGGCCACTCTAATTGCCTGGCTGGAAAGAGCCCAGGGTGTGCTGCTGTCATCTCCAGGGGGCAGTGGAGGGAGAGGGATCACCCCATCCCACTAAATCACCACCCTGACCTCCGCCCTCACTGTGGCAACTCTGGGTGATGATCCGGCAGAGGGAAGGGATGCACACTCACACACGCAGGCAGGCAGGCGTGTGTGTGCACGCACACGACAATCGCACGCAGAATAAGAACAGACAGACACGCACACACACACACGCACTGATTTATCACAGACGTCACCATGGCAATAACGGAGATGACCCCAATCACACAAGGAAAAAAGGACACAACCCATTCCTTTGCCACGGCTGCATTTTATTGTTGTTGTCCACTGTGCCCTTCTGATGGCATGGCATTAGAGGCTGATCACATGTTATGGAGTTCAGCACGGGTGCAGATTAGCAGCACAAATCACAGGGGCACGAGTGCAAAACTGTACTTGAGGTGCTCCACCCCAGTCTTTTGGGGGTGAACTCCAGCTGCAAGGCTCATTAGAGCTCCCGTCGCAATCTCGGCGCTGGCGATGGCCATAACAGATAACGGTGCTCATTGCGAGGTGGGAAGAACCACGTGTGTGTGTGTGTGTGTGTGTGTGTGTGTGTGTGCGTGTGTGTGTGTGTGTGTGTGTGCGAAAGCGAGATGGAGAGACAGCGGAGTGCTGTGGCCCTGCTGCGCTACCACACCACGAAGAGGATATTAAACCAGGGCTCCCGCCTCTGTACCCGTCTGTCTGCCTCTGACCCCCCCCCCCCCCCCCCCCCCCCCCCCCGCCCCCGCCCCCCATATGGAACAAGTGGCAGCGAAGGAGCAGCGTCGCTGATGTTCATTTACCACATGCAGGGTGGCCCCCGTAGCCGAGCACACGTAACGTTCTAGGCGGTGATTAAAATGTCCCATCGACTGATGAAGGCGACATTTATGAGCGCGGCATCAACAGGAGCGGTGTGCCAACTGCCGGGTCGCTCTTCTGGAAACAAAATGTCATCTCTCTCTCCCTCTCCTCTGACCCCAATGTCTTTGGCAGGGCAGAACAGGAATGGTCAGAATTTGTGATTCATCAACAGTCACACATTAGTCATTGGGAATGTCTAGTCGTCACCAGGGTGCGGTCAGGGGAGTAACCTTAGGGCCGGCTCCTAAACTGTGGTCAGGAATCACAGCCGTGGGTTGGTAGCCAAATGGCATTGGTAGGGCAGTATGGGTAGGGTAGTATGGGTAGGGTGGTATACGCTCCTCCTCCCTTTGTGGGAAGTGGGAGGAGCTGACAAATGAATGCACGGCAGCTGGAACACCCTCTAGAGAAATTATAGCCGTCAGACTGGCATGCCAGACGAAGTGTTTCGATGGAGGGAGGGAAGGGGGGGGGGGGACCCGGCCCCGTCTCCATAGGCGACCGGTCGTGCTGGAGTGAACGCTGGCACGGCGTGGCAGGATCCCTTTTCCACCACGATCTCCGCTGGGTTTTCTAAAAAACCCGCGGCGACAGCAGGCGACACGTTGGAAGAGAGTCAGTTTGATTAAACCAATGCTTTTAGAGGGCTCTTTTGTGAGCAGGGTGCGAATCCCGTTTACAAGATAAATCATCCCGCTACGCTGCCAGCTTAGACTGTGTACAACCAGATAAGGTTGCCAAGGAAACCCACCAGGAGAACCAATGAGCACACTCCCCTAACCCCTCCTCCCAGGACTGTGCAAACAATTAATACCTCGCAGGCAAATTGGGAGTTACAAATCCCCAGGTGCTTAACCAAATCTCCCAGTATCTCTCTGTAAGAAGAGGCAAGATGTATCTACGATGGGGATTGGGGCTAGGGGAACACTCAGGGACTTCTGATCCATCTTACATTAATTCAGTGGGAACAGAACATCATCTACCACACAAACCCAATCAACTCTTAACGCAACCGCAAACCGCTCTAATGCGTTTTTAATGAATGTTTGGAATGCGTCGTCGTAAAAGTGTCATTATGTCCATATATACTCATTGTGACCGTGATGATGCAGTGATCGCTCCAGCAGGCTACGCGGAGCGAGTCCATTGCCCCATGTGATGAGGGAGCTATTGAAGTCATTAGCATCCATGAGTGACTTCCACTGACCGTGGATCAATACTCTAGAGCCCTATCAATAGCTGGGATCCAATTATAGTTACAGACATTACATCTACCTCAAACTGGTTCTGCGCGAAGCACTGCACTTTGGCCTTTCACCGGCCACCCGTCAACTAACCAGAGCAGCTATTGACACCTCAGCTAGTAATCGATCATTGACACGACACAGACAGGTACTGTTAAATGAGCAAGATCAGATAGAAAGAGAAAACCTTGTCTTAACAGTGGGTAGAACAATGGCAAGAGTAGTGATAAAGGTAGTATGCATGACTCCTCCCACTATTAATTAACCATGCTTCCCACAGGATTCAGACGTTAAGCAGCCAATTCCAAGACTAATTTTGGACAACGTTGATTAGCTGCGACTCGCGATGCAGCTAATTACAAACCCCATTAGCTGAAGGACGAAAATGCCCGTATATAAATACGGCCGGGCAAATGTTGACTTATCCCTCACTTCGCAATGGCGGAGATCGAAGGCAGAAAAGGCTACAGCGACAGAATAACAATGAAGTCAATCGGAAGGACAATGAACAAGGCTCGGCGGGTTGACACAGTGCAAAGTCATTTACCTCCGTTCAGATTCATCGCGCTGGGGCAGAGACCAGTACGTGTTGGTCCAGATTCCTTCCTCCTCTCTCCTCGCCCCCCCCTCCGACCCCCTCCCCGGCCTCTCGTGACCATGCCGGCCTGCTTCATTGATTAATTAGAGTCATTAGGTGGTTGGAAAGTCACCTCACCTGGTGTTAGGGGTGAAAATCAACACCTGATTAATATTAATCACAGTAGAAGGCTGCAGGAGGCAGAGTACACAGACGATAAGGGCTTCCAAGACGAGAAAAGAAGCTTGATTGAAGCCTAAAATTAAACAGCATGCACTATGGGGGGAAAAAACGACAAATTGTCTTTTGTTTTCAGGACTTTTATTATTAAAAAATACAGCACAAAATACACACATACAAACTAAAATGGTTTTCACAATGTGTAAATCCCAAAGAAAGATCATCATACAATATTAGTACACCATTTGCAAAGCTACAGCTAATATTAGTACTTATAATTCGTTTCTCAGCAGACTGTACAATAGGACTACCTCCCTAGTTGTTCTGTACAGTTTGCAGGCGGGTGAAGGCCTAATGCTACTTAAATTCTATGGGGGCGCCATTTACACCCTGAATCAAAAACGCACAGTTTGAAGGGATCTGACACCTCCAAGTGTGAGAGCTGGAAGCTTGGCGTAATGCCTCTGTGCAAGAGGATGCAGCCTATCCCCATAGGTGTGAGGTTACACCTGCCACTGCCACAACCAGGAAGTGGAGGGACTGGGCACAGTCTACACCTGTCACCATTCCTTAGTCCTCCACTACATTCCATTCTAGTGTATCTCAAAACTGTCTTTCTCCTTCACAGGATCACACAAGTCGGTGTGTCAGTAATACCCAGCCAAACGAGCAGGCATTCACTTTGTACGGTTTGGTTTCCAGCAACCAGCTCTCCCATTTTGTCTAAGTTTGCCAAGCACAGCACTGCAGAGTATCATACGTAGGAGCATTGTTATATCCATAGACTGCGTTGTGATTAGTTCTAGAGATAGTGTTATACGTATTTACACATTCAACCAACATTAAAAACCTTGGATTGAAAAAGAAATATCAATGAATCAATGTGTGGAAACAATAAAAACGCGATCAACGGTGGCAACAATTAAAAAATACAAAAATAACTGGTGAGTTCCGCAGCAATCATGAGGGGAGAATAAAACCTCGAGCTGATCCTTGTACACCTCTATTCACGCGGTGCAGGGAACAGAGCAGTAATCACCCGGGTGAGTTTGTCCCGGCGAGGTGAAAGGAAGGCCAGTGGATTGACTTGTAGCCTATGCACTAGTAACTCACATGGGGACACCTAGAGAACCTGTGTGCCACACGAGTCAATTGGAGCAAGGCACAGAAACGGTCGCGTCCACGCCACCCATGTGGGGGCCACAGAAGCACTGCGTAAAACTCACGAGCAAGTAAGACGGCAGGGACCGGCCTACGGAGGTGAGGGAACATGTAACCAGCCTGGGGCAGTGCCGATACTGTGTAGTAGCTGTAGCCTGGGGCACATCCAACACCAATGAGTGACTTTTATATTTCACTTCCTTCATATGGGGGAAGTAACATACATTAGTGCACAGAGGGATGTTCTGTTTAAACTGTCAGTCAAAAGATGAAGTGCCGTTGGGGACTTCATATTGACTAAGGCTACTTTACATCGTTTTTTTTTTTGGGGGGGGGGTGGTCTTCAGGTTTGTATCAGCACAGATGACGAGTTACTGTAAGCCAGTGGTGGTGGCTGCGCTCCTGCTAATGAGGAATGTGCGTGGTGTTTTGGGGGAGGGGATGTTCTGGGCCTGGGAGGTCACGGGAGGTGGGGGTCTGGTGCCCGTCAAACACAATCAAATGCGATTGCTCAGTGAACCTTGCGCTCCAGCCGCCCCCTGTTCTCCTAAACACTGGCTGCTCCAAGAACGCGGGGGAAGGGGTCTCATTGTTTTTCAAGCCAGGCCAACAAACCATAATCCACCAATCAAAAGATTCAGTGGGCTGCACCACCTCCTCCACAATCCCAAGCCTAGCCTACCAGGCTGGGCCATTCAAACAGCTGCAGTAACTGCTAACTAGCTGACCTAATTCTTCTCTGATAAGACTATTGATGGTCAGCCACCTTTCCACTTACAGTTGAGGCAATGCCTTTAAATAAAAAAAAAAAGAAATCCTTCATATCAACAGCCGATTACATCCGTCTTCAAAGCTGATAAATTATGTAAAAACATTTCATGATATTTCTAATGGGCTTAGGGATAAAAACTGTCATATTCATACCGTAGTGTAGTCATTGTCACACAAGTAGACAGTACAGGAGAACATTCTCTCTCTCTCTCACACACACACACACACACACACACACACACACACACACACACACACACACACACACACACACACACACACACACACACACACACACACACACACACCACACACACACACACACACACACACACACACCTAGTTGTGATAATGTACACAAATAACCAGCAGCCTGGATCGGCTCTGAACCCCACTATGGACAGGACCAGCTAAATAAATCAAAATTGAGAAACAGATACAAAATGATTATGCATTCAGTTATGTACAATAAAACCAGGACAAATGACCTTTATATTGATATATCCATCAAATAATTTCTCTTTTTTTTTTGCTCATGAAAGTTTTAGGAAGTAAGATTTGCTAAAAACACGTGGTTGTGTTTTGTTGTTGTTGGAAAATGGTTCAAGTGGTCTCTTCTTTCCTCCATACCCAAGCCCAGCAAGTCCTACAGCGAGGGAGCTCTCTTCCCCTTAAAACAGTGAGTAGTGAATCGTGAAGTCAGACCGTCCAGCCTAACGCAGCCTCCCGTCCAGCTCCATCGGTTTATGCCCCCCCCTCCCTCGGCCCCACGGGTGGAGGGGACGTGGCTTAGACGATGGACCCGTCCCGATTCTGGGCGGGGATCATGACGGGGATGCCGCCCATGCGGCTGAGGTTGGGGCCGGCCATCCGGGCTGCGGTAGGCGGGGGCAGCGGCGCGTGGCTGGGGGGCCTGTCGTAGTCCTCCGTGGAGGGGATCTTGTCGTACTGGGGCTTGAGGGCGTACTCGTGCAGGTTGGAGGGGGACATGGAGCCCAGGGAGGAGCGCTGGCTGCCCACGCTGGTGAAGCTGCGGGCGGTGGAAACACGACTCTTAGGAGGGGGCACGTCCTCCCTGTGAAAGAGAGAAGCAACCTCAAACAACTGGCACACTTTCCCACTCACTTTCACGTCGTCACCTGGACTCTGACCTAGCTCTTTACACAGAGTGGAAGAGAGAACAATGCAAGCTAAAGAGCCCCCCCCCCCCCCCCCCCCAAAAAACTGAAAAGAAAAAAAAACGGTGTCAAAACATGGAATCGGACAAGGGAAAAACAGAGCAAGGCCGGAAGGATGAGCTGGGAGAGCCAGAGAGCAAGTGAGACAGCCGTAATTGTTCTGGCAGCGTCGGCTCTGGTCAGCCGTGTATGAATAGCCCGCAGAGGTAGCGGGTGCAACCTCCCCGCCAACACCCTCTATTCCCTCAGACACCACACCAACAACTAATAAGCAGCAATAATCCAGTTAGGAGCTCAATCAAACGGAGCTGCAGGCGCTATCCACTTGTTTGTGGCACAGTTTGCTTCCGCTATGCGCTGCAGGGCGAGCGAGAGACATGGCCCGGGACCTAACCCTCTTAGTGGTGAGCGAAGCGGGGCTGGGAAATGTTGCAGGACAGACGGTGTCCGGAGCCCAGAGGAGAGAGGCCACGGTGACCCACGGTGGGGTGGGGTGGTGTGAGGTGGGGCCCGGGGTCTGCTAGGGGGGGGGGGGGGGGGGGGGGGGGGCAGGGACAGGGTGGAGCAGACACAGGATCCAGAGAGCCAACAAAGCTCCCAAACTGATTACCACAGCCTTTTATTTGAGGAAGGGGAAAAGGGGAAAATGCTGATGGGGCTGCTATTTTCCTGCCCCTCTGGTGGAGCGTGTGTGTGTGTGTGTGTGTGTGTGTGAGCACGATGAGCAGAGTATAGGCCACGATCACTGGCACATGCTTGGTTGTGTTTTAATCTCATGTCCAAGATCAGCACTATGGCTGTCAATACCCCTACAACATGAATGCTCATTATTTTATTATTTTTATTATTAGAATTTAATTTAATAATTAAATTATTTGTATTTGTGAGATTTACTTTCATATGTTTACATATGTTTTCCGCTTTTTACTCGGTATTATTTAATTGACCAGTAGAAGATGGCTTTCACTTGATGCAATGTGTCGCCATCCAATCAAATCCCGATCAAATCGCACGGTCCAATCAATAATATTAACACTGGATGGTGGGCGTGGCCCTGTCCACCCTGCCGTTATGGCCAAAAGGTTTATATAAAAAATGTATTGCTCAAAGAGTTGTCTATGATATTTGCGTATGGCAATCTGTGTATTATGTAATCTTTGAATAAAAATTGTTAACATAAAAAACATTGCTGCAATGAATGCCATTAGGCTACATACTGAGGAAAGGACATGGCCACAGAATTGAAAATTCCCATTTAAACTGCAGACCAACCATATAGTATATTCATGCCCGCATATGAAATTTTAGCTTCAATCATTTTTTTACCATTTCAAATGAGTTGAGAAACACACTTCTTTTTTTGTAGTCCTAAATAGCACACTACTGTCTATCCTATTACTGTGGACTTGGTCCCTATGTCAGGGGTGAAGGGGTGAGGTGTGCAGCACGTACTTGATCTCGTAGGAGATCTCCTTCTCGTACTTCTTCTTGTTGCGGGCACGGCAGTAGCAGAAGAGGATGAGGGCGATGATGAAGAGCGCCAGCAGCACCGTGATGACGGCCCCGGCGATGATGCCTGGTGTGTTTGGGGCTGGAGGAGGAATTGCACAGGCACAGGCGTTAAAACCCGGACCTGAAAGCTTGCCTCGCTAGGGCATATTTGGGTCTGAAACGGTTTGGATGAAAGGTCAACGATATGGCAGAGAACGCAACCAACTGCTTTTTATGGTCGGTTGGCAATCTGTATAGATCTACGTGTCCCTTGGAGACCAGGAGGGGGGGGGGGGGGGGGGGGGGGGGGGACTCACGTGGGGTGACGCTGAGCTGCATGACGCACTCCTCCATGCCCACGCGGTTCTTGGCGGTGCAGCGGTAGGTGCCAGAGGAGCTGGCGGAGGCGTTCCTCACGTTCAGGGTTCCTCCCACGGGGTCTGGCAAGAAAAACGGAACGAACAGTGAGTTCAGGGCGGCGATTACGTTCCCCGGTGCCTTCGTGGTGCCTTGGTTCTTAGCAGTCCATACACCCTTAGCGTCTTAGCAGTCCGCACTCTATGCCAGCTAGCAAGACACGGTGAACACGACAGCCTCGGCCTGAGGAAAGATAATGAGTGGACGGGATCCTAGCCAACACACTAGCGAGTGTGACCTTTCCGCTGGGTTGACCTTTGAGCCTCCGGCTGGGAGTTGCTCGGAGCCAATGTACGCTGCTGCTTGTTTCTTTCTTGCTTGTGAATATTCACATCTACACTCATGCATTCACTAATGAATGTAAATGTGTTTTTGTGCGCTTGCTGCTTCTCCCATCTGAGTGTGTGTTTAGATATATATATATATATATATATATATATATATATATATATATATATATATATATATATATATATATGCGTGTGTGTATGTGTGAGTGTGTGCATGCGTTACCGAGCACGGCGGAGGCGGGCAGCAGCTTGGTGTCGCTGGTTTTCTCCCAGGTATACTGGAGGGGGTTGGTTCCCTCGTTGGACAGGCACCTCATGACCACGTCCTTGCCCTCCTCGGTGGGGCCGTCGGCATGGCACCGGGGCTTGGACGGCCTCACTGTGGAGGAAGGGGGGAGAGGACAGGGGGATATTAGATGTGACAAGACGCACCCAGGTGGAAGCGTTAGCTACAAGCTACACAGTGCTCTTGGTTTCTCCGCCCCGTGCCCTCTGGGCCTGCGTGCGTGCACACGGGTGGCGCTGATTTCCCCGCGTAGCAGCAGCCATCAACATAATGAGAGCAGTAAGCAGGGTAATTGATACAGCTGCTGTCATTACAGGGGCTGTCACTCAAGATAATGAAGATGAGAGACCTCTGCAATCGCATACACAATCGCGCGCGCACACGCGCACACACACACACACACACACACACACACACGGGCCCCCACACGCCCCCACACAACCCCCCCCCCCCCCCACACACACACACACACACACACACACACACACGGGTGGGAAGAGGTGGTGCACAGGCCTCCTATGTGAAAACCAATCGTTCGCAAACAGACTCCTCCTCAGCCTGTTGGCAGGAGATGAGCTGGGAATTTGAAAGCAAACAAAGCTCCAAATTAAAACCAGACTGGGTCCACAGCCGGCCGGGGGATAGAGAGTGTGTGTGTGTGTGTGTGTGGGGGGGGGGGGTTAGAGAGGGAGGGAGAGAGAAAGAGAGAGAAACACAGTGAGTCCACCTTTATACAGCATGGACCCCCGGACTAAACTCTGTAACCGGAGTCCGTTGGCCTCGTGTGAGGATAGTGTGTTTGTGCTCCGGCTTCATGGTGTGGTAACGGGCGTTGTGACAACAGCATGTTGGAGCCGGCCGGCCGGATCTGGGCCAGGGGGGCTTAGCGGGCCAAACCGTGTGGATTAACACCAGACAGGGCTGTCCTGTCGTGTCCTGTGGGAGCTCGCCCACTAATCTAACACGCGCCAGGGTCAGGGCAGGCGAACGGGGGGGACACACCGGGAAATGACATGGGTGGTGATAGACGGGCGGATGGGTGACGGAGGCCAAGGCTGCTCAGCTTCCTGTCTGCAGGCTTGTCCTCTACTAGGGACGGAGGGACACACACACACACACACACACACACACACACACACACACACACACACACACACACACAGTGCATGTCAACCATACGACTACCACAGGGATGGCATTTTGACTTCCCTATAAAGGTGAAAGTCAACTTGACACATTGTGACACGCAGTATGTTATGTTGGAAAGCGTGATAGGTCTCTGGATTTATTTGTTTGATACGACAGAAAGAAGAGTACAAAGAAAAGGAGGCATCGACGCCCCAGGTATAAAAGGAGCGCGCGACAGAGAGAGAGAGAGAGAGAGAGAGAGAGAGAGAGAGAGAGAGAGACAGAGTGCGAGACTGTGGCCAAGTATGGGAGATAAGAGATTTATGAACCTGGGCTGAGCTTTACCGGAGGTATAGATAGAAACAGTCACACATTGTGGTAGACCACAGTAAGAGGCTATACAAACGATAATGGATTTAGCGGAAGGAATTGGACACTGAATGAAGGCCATAGTGAGCTGTGACTAGGACATACAGTACCGTGCCAAAGTTTTAGGCAGATGTGAAAAAAAAATTTGGCTAAAATTTGAAGGCAAAGTGTGGTCACAGCAAATATTGTTTGATTTAGATTCACTTTGCATGTAGTTCATTGATCAAAACAAACGATTAACACTTAGATTTTACATCACACACCTGCCTAAAACCTTTGCACAGTACTGTACATTGTTGACCATGATGGCCTGTGGTTCATTGAAGGCAGGGATAGCGGTAGGCTGAACTGGGGACTGGTGTCAGGCTGCCAAAGCTGAAGTGATGGGAGCCCTGAATCTCCAGCAGCCGGAGCAGAGAGGCAGAGACAGGGAGAGGTTGTGAGGGTGGCCGACAGGGCTGTGCACTCTGGTCAGACGTCAGGTGCTCCCTCTCCTGTGGTTAGCCTCCCCTTTCCACATGGACATGGACACTACCCGCACTAGACGGCGTCCGCGTCACTGTGTGCCTTTCTCTGCACGCGTTTGTCCCATATCCAATGATTAAGGATGTGGCTGGCTTGTGTGTGTGTGTGTGTGTGTGTGTGTGTGTGTGTGCGCTTGTTTACTCTTGACCTGTTCCTGAAGAGTTTCTTGTGATGAGATCGACCTGATGGTAAAATGCAGAGCAGGCAAGATGTCGCCCCCTCTCCTTGTCACTGTTTCGCCACTAGAATAGCACTGCCCTTACTAAGGGCCTTAGGGTCAATAGCCCGCGGCTTGTCAGCCCTGCAGCGTGCACAAGCCCCAGCGGAGAGCTACCATTATCGACACTAGTTCTTCACCTCTGCCTCAGGGGCCAATGTCTTACACAGTGTCTGCTTGACTGCCTCTGTAACACCCCGCCTTCCAACCCCCCACCCGGCCACCCCTAATGCCATTACTGCCTCCTCTGTGGCCAGCCTGAGCCCTTTTAATCATTAGCCACAACTAAACACATTCATCTCTGCCTTCCGAGCTGAGAGGGTTTAATGGATTCAGGAGGAACCGGTTGGGCTTGATGTGCTGAAGTATTTCCTGGTATGCTAGCAGACCCGGCTGGTTCCTTCACGCCTTCCACGGGGGAACAAGATAACGTCAACGACCTCAAACACGGCCGACTCCGTGTGGACGGCATGTGACATCAGGGCGAAACTATCCCGGCAACAGCGTGGCACAGTGCAGGGCTTGTCCCTCAGAGCCGGAGCCAGGCGGCCACTGGCTGCTTTTCATATGTAAATATTGTGTGACTAGTGGGCCAGTTTCGAGAAGCCAGAGAGCTTTCAGTGCCACTGAGTCGCATGAGTCACCACCAGGCCAATATGGTGGAGTGCCTGTGTTTGCCTAGGGAGTGAATCAGCTGTCTGGCCTACACAGCCCGGGACGCGTCTGTCACTGGCATCAACCAGCGTTAAGCACTTCGTTTAGGGGTCAACACGCTGTTAACACAAGCAGCTCACGTCTCTTACATGCATTTCTGAATTAGCTTTTCGATAAATATAACTCGATATTTACATAATTTTGAATCCTGAATTTAAGTATAGTTAAGGGTCGTAAACCTGTGGTCCAGCCTGTCAACCACACTGTATAACTTTAAGAGTGCATTTGAAATCCCAAGTGTTGTTTAAGAAACAAACCATCCAACTTCAGAGATGTAACGGTTCACAGATTCACCCAAATCTACGACCTATTGGTGTGAATGAGCTACGATCTATAGCTGCACCATGCAGCGCTTCATTTCTTACTGCACAGTCTTAACGCAAATCCAAATGCATCACACAATCAACTTGGAACAGCGGCAGTGTTTCAGTGCGGTTCGAGCAGGAGACTGGTAAGCCACTATTTGTTAACGAGCACCACCTCCTGCTTCTCCTCAGGCTCCAGTTTGGGAACATTATGGCTTTCTAGTAAGTTCAAAGAAAAGTTTTTTGCTTGAACAAAAAGCTATCAAACCGTGCCTCAAACATACCAAACTGAGAATACTGTTGCATCCCTATTCAATATGAATAGCCGTCCATTGTCCCGATGCAGAAGAAGCCCCAACTCACCCATGACGGTCAGACGCATCTTCCTGCTGCGGATCCCCGGGGCCTTCTTGACCTTGCACTGGTAGGTGCCCGTGTCGGTGGACTTGAGGCCCGTCAGGTTGATCGAGGCGTCCCCGTTCTTGGGGTCGGCCGAGTTGAAGTGCGCACGGCCCTTCACGGCGGGGTAGTAGTCCTCGTAAGCCCTGTCTCCTGAATACAAGATCACCTGGAGAAGGATAGAAAGGTGGGAGAAAAGAAGAGGAGGTGGTGGGGAGAGGGTGGAAAGGGAGGTTTGACACATGAGAAATGCACATATTTTGGGACGATAAAGCGTATCTGACACTCGCTGAACAAATTCGCAGCCCGAAAAACAGCGGGAAAATCCTTGAGCTGACAGCTGTGTGAATACTGAGAGCAGCGGTCCATGTCACCGAGACAACCCAGGCAAGAGAGGGTGAGAAACAGGGAGGGAAGGCAAGGGAGAGAGAGAGAGAGAGAGAGAGAGAGAGAGGGGGCAGTTTCACTCCTATCTCCCCATCGTCCTTCAGTCTGACAGCCTGGCTGCCTTGTGCCCTTTCCACTCTGCGGAGGTACGGACGTGGAACAAACAAAGCCTCCAGTGTGGAGTCAAATCAACACCTGCTGTGACAACAGAGCTGTGGCCCCCAGCATAAAAACAACCCCCCCCCCCCCCCCCCCCCTCTGAGGGCCCACAAGGAAATGCCAGGAGATAAAGACCAGGTGGAGCCAACCAGCAGCCAGCCGCACACGATGGGAGAGAAACCAAACACCGCAAAACATGTGAAAGGGAGCCGGGAGGAGCCGGTAGTCAGTCGACAGCAAAGAGAGGCACGGCTCTATTATCTGTGTGTTTCTCACAGGCGAATACAAAAAGCAAACCATGGGCGTATTCTCTCCATTTCTGTGAGGCTCGTCATGGAAGGCTTCTCTGTGCTGTGACAACCGCCCGCCCGCCAGACACACACACACACACACACACACACACACACACACACACACACACACACACACACACACACACACACACACACACACACACACACACACACACACACACACACACACACACACACACACACACACACACACACGTCCCCTGAGAGCGGTGGGGAAGGAGGGAAGCAACTAGAGATGGTGGAAGAAGAAGGGGAGCCGCATCCTAATGAAGGGTAGGGACTACAGAGCCAGGGCTGGTGTGCTGTGAGCGAGCTGTCTGCTATACACTCCACTGGGGAAGTCTTGTTGGGGAGCCCCGCGGCAACCAGCCGAGCCTGTGTACATCTTGTACAGATTAGCCACGTAAAGGATTTAATAAATTCCACCCGGGTCTCGGGGGGGGGGAAGAGGCCGATCCCTCAAACTGCAACGCCCATCACAACCTTGTCTGCAGTAATAACACAGAGATCACAATACACAGAGGAGGAAATGAAATTGCCTTGAGGCAGAGACAGGCAGGGACTCAGACTAAAACATCCAGGTGTTTCTCACACACACACACACACACACACACACACACACACACACACACCCACCCCAGACCCTCGGTACCCTTAGCAAATTAAAGTGGCTCCAGAACAAATCCCATAAAAGTGCCTGCGTAATGAAAATCAAAAGGGCAGAGCAGCCCCGTCAACCCGGTGGAGATGGAAAGGACAGTGGCTCTCTGTGCTTGGTTTCATAACAGGTAGACGTTACATTGTCCATCTGGCCTGCCAGTCTCAGTGGACAGGTAATGCTCTATGCTTGTAACAGCAGCCC
The DNA here is from genome assembly GCA_017639675.1 of Aplochiton taeniatus. NCBI lineage: Eukaryota > Metazoa > Chordata > Actinopteri > Galaxiiformes > Galaxiidae > Aplochiton > Aplochiton taeniatus. The sequence continues at coordinate 5,398,951 of CM030177.1, forward strand.
CCCATTGCAGAAGGCAGTGGGGGCACTGAGCTGCAGGAGGCAGACAGCTAGAGGAGAGACAGCAATGCCCACTTACACAGGGGTCTGTCTAAAAGATGAGGTCATTGCCATGTCACACCGTCGCACTGGAAGAGGCAGGAGGGCCAGAGCTCTTTTTCATGGACAAAAGCAGCAAGTGGTGACACCTGGGTACTCTCAGTGGGGTAAGGGTTAGGGGGTGGGTAACAGGTGTTAGGTGGGTAGCTTGGCCTCAACAGTTGCTTCTATCCACTATGGCTGCAATGGGCTCAGAAGAAGCTCAACTCCAAATGGGCTCTCAGGGTTCAATCGCTCTAGCTTCCTAAAAGGGAACTAAGTGCCCTTCTTTAGCCATGCTGCTGTGCAAATAAAAAAAAATGAAACCCTCTTCACCATTAAAGTGGAAGATGACACACACCAAACACACACACACGCACGCACGCACGCACGCACACAATATTCCCAAAGAAACAAAACTATACTTTTGATCTAAATCCTCAAAGGACAGTGTGCTCACACAAGGACGTGGCAATATATTTAGGAAACAACATTTGGCTCAAGTTCTTTGTTCAGACACACACACACACACACACACACACACACACACACACACACACACACATGGCAGATTGCCTTGGCAGGGAATCCAAAAGGTGTCAACAAACGGGCGTAGTATGCCCATACATACCACCATTCTGACTTTCCATATTTGTCCTCTTATTATCACATTGTTGGTTGTGAAACACCCAAGGCACACCCTCTCAGCCAATCAATAGCTCAGGAATGAGAGCCGAATGAAAATGACTGTTATTGAAGGCATGCATGGCATCTCATCATTTCAACCACACAAAGAAAAGTGCATTAGCTATGCTTGGCTGGCCCCCCCCGAAAGGCTCAATATGTAGGCTACGCACAAAGAAAGAGACAACAATTCTTCTAAATCTGAATGCAAAAAGGCATGATGCTCTACATTGCTTTGGATTGCATCAATACCCTGATGTCCACGTGAAAAATAGAACATGACTCTTTACAGTCAACAGAGAGGGTCGGTTTTCTTTTGAGCAACCAAACCTGGGCAACGCAGTTGAGTGAGTCTGAGAAGTGTCTTTGAGGTCAGATCAGCACCACAGCTCAGGAGCATCACAGGACCAGTAAATCGTCCAAAGTGAGATGGCCTCTCCTTGGGTATTAGATGAATGGAATTCTCTTCAAGTGCTCCGCACCACGCTACAGCCCGCCCTGAAGAGTCCCTAAAGGATCGTTCGGCCTGCTTAGCGGAGCTACATAATCACTTACGAGGCCCTTGGGCCCTGTCCATTTGGATTCCTCTGGTTTAGCAGGAGACGGGCAAGGCCAGGCCAGGCTGCCAGTACACAGTAGCCCTGGTGGACGGCTGCCGGCCTAATCCTACGGGGCAGTGTCATAAACACTAAGCAGACCGCTGGACTTAACAGGCCACTAATTACGGATAAGACAGTCTGCACATGACATCAGCAGAGATTTATGCGTGCGAGTGTGTGTGTGTGTTTGTATGTGTAAGCCAACGAGAGTGAACCTGCTTACTGAAGGAGAAGAAGCTGGCCATTTCAGATTGCAAAAAAAAAAAAAAAATAGTCTGGTGGCATTATGGGTCTGGTAAATGGGATGCAACGGATTAGGGAAGTAAACAGAAAATAATTGCCCAGGAAAAAGGTGCCCAGCCTGGAACATTCAATACATTTCTACAGCCTCCTCCGCAGAGATGAGGCGGATTCAATAGAAAACAACGCCCACACTGGATCTTTACCTTCACTTTCACAATGCTACGAGAAATCCCCCCCCCCCCCCCCCCCCCCCCCCAACAAACGTTGGTTAATAAAGGGAAACATGAGGGGACCATTTCCACCCCCCCCCCCCCTCACCCAATTCACCATTGGTGGTTCCCATTCTAAAAGAATTAAAGTGGGTCAAAAACAAATAGGCCCTCCGGAGGCTCTGTTTCCCAGTTCCGCAGACACAATAGAGAGGCGGAGAGATAGAGAGCAGGGGCAGGGCCAGGACAAGAGAGGCTTGGCTGGAATGGAGTGGGAGGCTAGGAGTGGTGGAGTGGGAGAATGCTAACGTGGGCTCCTGGCCCATTTCTGGCCTTGGCCAAAAAAAAAGAAACAAGGCTCGAGGAGAGAGCAAGACAGAGGGGGGAGGGGCTGGTGAACGTGGAGGCATGATGGCTAGGGGGCGGCTACGGCACGATCCTCCACACAACGCTGGGATCCACGGGGAGAGCCAGGTTCAACGGCTGAGAAAGCCTGAGGACATGCTGGCAGTGCTGTGAGGATTCCACCGCCCAGAGCCATGCTGGAAAGGGATGAGAGCGCCTGGAGAAAGACGACTGCTGGGCTGCCCACAGCAGGCCTGGCTGCAGGGGATGCATCTTTATACACACAGCACAGGCGGGTCGGATAACAAAAATCAACACCATTTTCCCTGATCTATGCAGCACACACCATCCAACATATCCTAGACAAGCAAACAAAGTCTACAGCCACAAAATAATATGGATGGGATTACCATTACACCTCTTTGATACTACAAGAGAGGTGCATGCACACACACACACACACACACACACACACACACACACACACACACACACACACACACACACACACACCAATAACATCTGTTCTTATTGGAATGTTGGAAGGGTGCGTTAGTTTTCTACAACCACATTCACAGGAGATTTTTGTCAAGATTATAACATGATTGCCTGATCATAATTATTTGCGGTGACAGTAATCTTTCATTTTTCATAATCATCATAACCGGGATTATAATGGGAATTTTAGGCCAATGCATGTTGATGAAAATCAGGAAATGTTGCAACATATAGATACAATACAATGCTACTACAATCAGGTTTATATTTGAAAAGCAACTTGAAATGAACACAGACAAATCGTTACTCGCAATTACCTGAAATGTCATGATCGTGACAGCCCTAGGTACAGGATCAGTTATCAAACATTTGTAAACAAAATCTTTCCAAAAGGTTTGTATTGACGTCAAGAAGCACCCACGATGATAGACCTAAAGTTGTATTATGAATGTTTGTGAAAACACATTAAACAACAACGTACCACTTTGTCCTCTTTCTGGTTGTCCGACGGCAACAGGCTCCACTCAATGTCCAGGGGCCCCGAATCCTCAGGGGCCAGAACAAACTGGCAGTCCAGCTTCACACTCTGACCACTGGCCATCTCGATGGACGTCGGGTCTGTGGAAATGATCTCCAGGCCATGAACCACCAGACCTGGACAGACAGGGAGGGGAACAGTCACATATGTAAACAAAAGGAAGCACGATATACATACACATCTGGAGAAGGTGGCTCTAGCCAAGCACCACTGTGCTTGGGTTAAAAGGAAGCTGGTTCCACTAGCAAATGTTGTTGCAACTTTTACTCATACATCCACTATATCTTGACATCAAACCCCTCCTCAGTCTGACAGTTTGAGGTGAAGGCAATATTGGGTTAACATGCACAGAAACCATAAAAAAATTACGTGTTATTTGTATTGGATGGGACAATTATCTGAATGGAAAAGAACTTTCCCGTGTAGTCTTGTAGATAGATAATACCCTTGTAGCACGCACCCGCGCGCGCGCACGCGCACGCACGCGCACACACACACACACACACACACACACACACACACACACACACACACACACACACACACACACACACACACACACACACACACACACACACACACACACACACACACACACACACACCTTTAAGTGAAGAAAAATCGGAAAGTGCCAGGTTGGTTATAGATTTAAATTAAAACTACCAATAGTTGCCATGTTTTGTAGTATTGCACTATGATGTGACTACTGCCAAGGATATTGGCCATCATCTTAAGTCTATTGTGAACAATTAATTGGTAGGAGTCAGATTTGTCAATCTATGAATAAGACCATATGAGATGCTAGGCCAAGTGGAAGGTGAATGCGGCTTTTTCTTAAGATATTAATCAATAAGGGACAAGAAACTATTTGGATGTTATATATACACACAGGCTGCTCCCTGAAAGTTGATGAGTGGAATCATCTGTCGCAGACCTCTCAGTCGACTGAGATTCTTCGAGTCGAGCAGTTGTTTTGTTGCCAGTGTGCATTCCAATAACAGGACAAAACAGATATAACCTTACTGCAGTTTTGTAAGATTCTATCTAAGCAAGCCGCAGTTCTCGATCTCAAGTGATAATAATAGATAATAAACCTCATTCTTAGAGCATGTTCAACGAGAAAATGTATATGAAACGGTGACAAATCTGCATTTGAAGAGATGTCATTTATTTTAGCGCACAATGCTGTGAATCTGTTTTAAACAGCTTTATTTGTTTATTCATTTACACATTGTTTTTAATGTTTAAAGTGAAATAAAAAACATTAGGCTATAAAAGCTTGGTTTTAAAAAAACAGATATACAAGTGTACTTATTATTCTGACATATCTGTATAGTAGCCCAACATTATATATGTCGGCAATTCGATCAAGCTGCAATTCAAATCTTGCATCATAATGCAGTTGTCTTATATTGATTTTCAAATGCTCCAAAATGTTGCCATGACTTTTTTGCATTTGACTATATTAACATGGTCAAAACCATCACTTAAACTCATGCCAATGGATTTTCTGATTGCCAGGTAGTCTATGTGAAAAACAGAACCAATCACAGAATCTTCGTATTTAACGCCCGATCCGATTCGACTGCCAAAAATCTGAATCGGGTATAGGCCCAGTTATATGCAATATAGCTATATACGCTCTATATTAAATCTACTGTATACTGTATCATCCAACTAGATATTCTCGAGGCAGTTATTCTTAGAACAATTTTCCAAGACACATCAACAGAGCTCAGATTCTTCATTCAATAAGAGATTTAGGCTTCATCTGGAAACACCATAGAGAATGGAGTTGTCACACGCTGCCTTGACACAGAAAAATCCTTTTGACAAGCCAGGCGCACTCAGCAGAGGGGAGAAAGAAATATATCTGCTTTGAAAAGAAATGAATCACTTCCTCTCAGTGTTTGTAACTGTGTAGTACACCGCCATTTATACAGTGCCAAATTAATGTGAGAGTCAGCCGTAAAGAGATGGTGTTTCCACTACAGCCTTGTGTATACATAATAATCCATAAAGCATTATGAAATAACCAGTGAGCTGTTGGAACTAAATAAGAAGCCATGGGCTGTGGAGACGGTGGCCGCACGGTTTTCCCTGCCAGAAACAAACACACACACGGTTGGCTAGATGAAGAACCAGAGAAGAGTTGAAAGTGCATGCTGTAATCTGGAGATGAGAACAGAGCCGGGATTGGACCAAGGCCACAGGCAGCCCTCAGACTCAGCATGAGCAACATCAATCGCTCCCCTGCTACACGCGCTGCCAGGCCAAGAATTCAAAGTAATCCCCCCCGCCCGGCCCAACCCAACCAACCCGTCTCTCCTCCCTGCCTCCGTTGTATGATGGAGGGGCCCAGTCAGGCTGGGGGACTCTTAGCAAATACTCCTACAGAACATACAGAATTTTCAACATGCTTTCTGAAGACAGGCGCCTGCACTCCTATCAATTATCCATGCGGTGGACACAGAATGTAGAGTGGGGGGATGCTACGCCTAGCCGTTTTAGGCTTCTAAACCACTGGCAACTGTTAAGCAGATCTACAGAGCTTAAAAAACACAACCAGGAAAAGCCAATGTGAACATTGATCACAATGCCCAAATGGTCGGAGATAGCAGTCACAAGCCAGGTAGGCCCAGTGAAGGAAGCAGAGTTTACCCTGCTTGTACTCCCTTGCATTTTGAAAGAATGTGATTGTGTTTGTGGTGGCTGAAATCCTCGTCAACGTGTGACCAACAGAAACCCACAGAACCCGTTTCTCTGGTCCAGAGGTTGTAAGGGCCATGGCTACAGTTGGCCTCCGGCCTCCCTGAATACACTGGGAAAAACGCGAAACAGACACTCACATGATAGTGCCCGCAGCAGTAGTTTCAGCCACATCTGCTTTATTGCTAAGGGCCCTGAGAGCACTTAAAAACATGCATTTCTTTTGGGCTCCACTGCCGCTGTTGGTTGTTTCAGCCCATTGAATCTGACAGTCGCCCTTGTAGCAAACGTTTCAGTGCCCTGAGTAGGAGAGAGGGAAATAGGAGAGATGGAAACCAATACACGTCAGCGTCAAGATGGAAAGTGAGCCTGACATCGGCGTGACAGACAGCTCCATTAATTCATAAAAATCCTGACAAAAATCTGTGCCATAGCAGCCGAACTGCGTAAAAAAAAGTAATTACTTTTGTTCTGTGCGCGTCCTCGGCTCCAATTGTTTATCAGGATTATTGTTTCCCCTGAAGTTTTATCGGAGGCACAGTCCGAAGCTTCGATCTAATTGATGGGCCTGGGGCCCTGCTGACCTTGGTTGGAATCTCTCTTTATTACAGCTGAGCGAATAGACAAGGCTCTTTCACAACAGTGGAAAGGTGCCGTTTCCTGCTATCATCTAATCACAAAGAGCATTCCTGTAAATCTGCAGGGGATGTAACGAGGGTTCAGATGAGAACGGGGCTCATACTGAGGAAAAGAGATGGCAAGCATGTGTGTGTGTGTGTGTGTGTACAGTGTGTTTGTGTAAGAGCGAGAGAGATTTAAGGTTAATTCAACATTACATCAACCCACAGGAATGTGTGGTTCTCTCCCCCGGCGAGCCTACTACTCCCACTGGTCAGAAAGAAGTCAGCACCACCAAACTTTCATATGGTACAGTTGGTTGAAACTAAAATGTTATTTTTCAAAAAAACGTTGACTACACATTTAACTCACTATGAATTGGGTAGAGACTCGGAAGAATGGGGGGGTGATACACAATCAAACCTATCAGGAAATCCTACAAATGGGCTCCAACCACTCTAATCATGGATTTTACGATAATCAGCGTTATATGGAAAGACGGTACTTGTGATATCTCTCTCTCTCTCTCTCTATATATATATATATATATATATATATATATATATATAGGGACCACCCTTTTAGGTCTCAAAATGAAAGCACCCAGATGGCCATTCTTTTTATGCAATGCAATTTACTGTAATGGAGATATGATCCCCCTAAAAATTCCTTTAATCATTTTAATAAACAGGCAATGGAATGGGATTACAGAATTGTATCACTTGGCTGTGAGGATGGAAATGAGTTGACAAAGATTATCAGGCCAGATAAACCCAGGGAAATGAATTCTAGGAAAGTAAATAACGCCAATGTGCAATGAGAAAAACCTGAAAATGTGGGTGGGAGAAAACATAAAATGTGCTGATGGCACTATCTCTTATTTCACACAACAAGCAGCAGTCATCAGGGCCTGCAGTCCACAATGAAGGGCCAAGGGAGACCGCAACCATGTCCCCACGTGCTAACAGCTGCGACGTAATTTACACATAATTAGTGGTTACCATAATCACTCAATAAGCACTCACAGCAGAGAAACTCAAAGGACCCAGCTTGATGTGACGCAGCAGCTACAGATTGGTAGTTCAGAGTTACTCATTAACTATCTGTTTCTAGCACACACTAAACTAAGACCATGTGACTGAGGAAATGGATTTTATGCGACTGCTCCGGTGATAAGCCCTGAGCCAGGGTGAGATGGTGCCCCATATCATCACAGAGTTATATAGGATGTCCGTTGCTCTTTATTTAGAGTAATGGCAGCAGACCTAATAGAAAAAGGCCTTGCCTAATGGAAAATACAGGTTGATAAGAGAATCTATTATGGTCTGAGGAGAAGGGACAACCACAAAGATTAAACTGCTTGAGTGTGTGCACACGCATGTATGTGCGCTAACACACACACACACACACACACACACACACACACACACACACACACACACCTTTGAGTCCACTGCCTGTAAGTATAGTGCCTTAAGTTGTAGAGTTGTGTTTGTACTTCCGATGTAAGGGAGATAAGAGAGGGGAACAACAGGTCAGGATGCAAATGCAATTGAAAAGTCTGCTTGTTATTCATGACGGTCACTGTGTTAATCTCTCCTTTTTGACAGGAAACCCCACTCTGGCACGGCACATCTTGGGTACCTGGATACAACAGGCCTACCCACGTCACATATCCCTCCTGATTGTGGGGCGCCACTCACTCCCCTGGGCCCTCAATTCTCCCCAGCCGTGCTGATTGTAGACCCCTTTGTTGCCACACAATGAGGAGTGAATCCTGTCTCCTGGCAACAGATTCTACCGAGAATGCTGCTACGGCACTTGAGAGACAGCGCGAGATGAGAGGGGGAAGGTGGAGGGAGACAGATAGAGGAATAAGGTTGAGCAAGAGTGGAAGAAGGGGATTTGTGAAAGGCAAATGACATGTCGCTCAGAGGTTTAGAGTCTTTGTGGCAGGGCCAGTCCTCAGCTGGAATTTGGAGGTGGGGGGGGGCGCTTCTTAATGGAAGGCACTCTGGCTCTGTAAAATCCTGACATTCACACAGAACAAAAGCTGCAGAAAAAGTGTTCCATGTTGTCCTTCAATATTTAAACTCAAGTTATAAGGATTTCAATGTTCCACTCACAGAAATAAGCCAATGCCTGCACAAAGCCGTAGTCCAACGGGACTAAAATGTTAAAAGCTTGAAACAGCCACGGATAATAAAGTGAGCCTTCTAGGAAATCGTTGGGGCTAGACAGAAAATTATATTTACATAGACTTTATTATAGTGATTTGGATCTAACATCTGTAGCAAAAAAGACACGTTTAAAAGAAATCGTAATGCTAGTCAAGCTAAAGACCCTCCATCTCTTGGACTAAGGTAGATCATAAGCCTCTTACCAAGTTAGCCTTTGACCTTAGAAGACATCAATGGAATTGGAGACTTGTGAGGTCTTAGCAAAGGCAGATGCGGCAGCTATTTCAGGCTCACACAACAATGTAGGGCAAACAAAGTTAAGAGCTTGTTTGTGAGGGACATTGAGAGAATGACAGCAACATTATTGAAAGCAACTTTCTATCTATCCCAAATCAAAAGCCAACCAGAACAATAGTCCTTGCTAGCTACATTTTCCCATTTGTAAAAAAAACCCTGACATTTGACAAGCGATTGCGTTTGAAAAAAGAATGTTGCACTATATCCGGAAAACAACAGTTGTGCTCATGTTGAAACAGCGCGCATCATGCCGATCCTAATGAGGATGGCATGGAGTGTTCCCATCCAACCCTCCGAAAATAATGGTGGAAAACACAGAAATAGATCGGCCTTGCTTCTATTTAGGCAACCATTTAAAAGACCACCATAAAACGAGCTTTAGAGAAGAGAGAGGGAGTTATTTTCGGGGCCTAGATTGAGGACAGGCATCTTACTTGCCCGAAAAGAAGCTACAGTGACAGGGCTTTTGAAGAGTGCCACATTTTCTTGGGTGGGATTAGCATTGGAGGAGCATCATTAGAAAATGGAAGTCTGGGGGTCCTGTAGTGAGAAGATTAAACTGAAACTGATAAAACGCTTCCGTTTCATTAAGAGGTTTGCCGACCCTCTTTGACCATGTTGAAGCGTGTCAACTACGCCAGGCATTGCAGAAGATGACTTCATGGCTTGGATGCTGCTTTCAAAAGGCCCCCCAACTGGAGAAATCCAATTTGTAGCAATCCGAATGCGTTCTACGAGAGCGGGGGTGGTTGTGAGTTACTGGGACTAAGCTCTTGAACATAACTGAATGAGCTGAAATGCAGTCTCGACACTCAGTTTCCCTCACACGCAGTGCTGACATACATTCCATCACGTGTGACCCTAAAGACTGTTTGGACACAATTAAACATGAACAGGCAAGCGGGTGACAACTAGCATATTACTAAGCAAGCAGAGCATTCAGCTAGCTTAGGGGAACACGTGTGTGTCGTCAATACAGTTCCTGCCCGCAGTTGGAGCATCCAGAAGAATTTGAAATGGAGGATGTTTCCATACAGAGCCATGGTGACTCGAAGAAATTGTGTCATTGACCTCAGTCATTATGGCCATGACTACCAAGGCCTGCCACCGCAGTAAATAAACAGTCTACTTCACCACAAGGCACACATACACATTAGAAACACCTTATCTGTTTTCTTCGGAAGGATATGCAAATTGGCGTTGGATGACTGCATTTACTGAGTAAATAAGAAATGAAAAGAACAAGACGCGTCATGGGGAGGGGAGGGAGGGACAGTATGGCTCAGCAGACACGGTCACAACACCTCATTTCTTAATGTTATCTTAATCAAAAGTGAAAGCTTTTACGGCTCCTTATTCGTGAGTACCCTCTAACCAGTCATTCCTGTGGAAGTTTATCTGTGTGCCGGTGTGGGTCTGGGGGCTCTGAGGCTGGGGCGTAATGGAGACTATATTTTGGAAGGGTCTATTACGGATATTGTTCGTCTAAATAGAATAAACGGGTATGATAGTGTTCATCAGTGGTTCCCATGATGAAACAATAAAAGCCAAAATGATGTTAGCTCATGTTAACGTTAAATCACGTGAACCTTAAGTTATTAACTATCCTCTGCCGCTAATAAAAATAAGCATTGCGCATGTGCCACTTTGACATTGGAAATTTGTGGTGCAGCAAGTATTGTGAGTTTTGCACCAGTGCCGCTTTTGAGGGTGCAAATAACGCTACAGCGCGCTGTGTTGACACAACAGACCTGGTCTTCATTCACATATTTATAAGGGAGAAATAGATCATATAAAAAATGTAGTTGGGAGACTAAATGTGTTGCTTTGGCACAAATGATTTTGCTGTGGCGGTGACCCATGGCAAAACATTACCAGCGGAAACACTTAAGCTACGGCCCTAGGAAGAATGCTGGTTATTTATAGGCATTGGTATATATTTATTTATACTTCATCATCTTGGAAGGTGTCAGAGCCAGGGACATTCAGCTGCTGCTACTTGTCTAAATGCTCTCTCCCTCTCTGTCCTGGAGCTGGAGACGAACCACCACACCCGACCAACTAACCTCAGTCCATCCTCCTATCCTGCCCTCCCTCTGAGAAGACAGCTCATCCATCTAAAGCACCCTGGACAGTCAGATAAGAGAGTGCCCCACTTAAAGTCTCCTTCTCACTCTATGGTTTGCCCCCAGTGGGTTGTGTGCCACACACACACACACACACACACACACACACACACACACACACACACACACACACACACGGCTTTAGGAGCCGGTGGGGCCCCAGGGACACAGTGTGCTGGCGACAGGGGGGAGGTTGGCTCTGGAGTCCGGCTGATAGGCAGGAGGCCAGGCCAGGGAGCTCGGATAGCCTTCTGATAACGCCTCCATGAGAAACAACACAAACAGCCAGCATGGCCAACAAGCCGATTCAAATGAAAATGGAGAAGGAGCCGATCGAAAACAGTGCTATTTGTTCCTCTGGAGACATGTTTTTATTTCTTCCTTGTCTTTGTAGTTAAAGTTACAGGCAGAGGAATGCAAACTTGAGATAGCAGGAGTGTCTCCTTTAGTCAGGGAAGCTGGCAGAATAATTACAGAAACGTGTCATCTTCACTCCATGATGAAAAAGCAGTTACCCGTGAGCAGCTACTAAACACTGCTGTAACAACAAGCATGAATCAAGAGACATTAAAAATAGAAAACACCCATCCACCACACGCACAATATGCGGCTCTTAATGGACCACAGCGCTGGAATGATCAAACCATACCAATTAACAAGACATGAAAGTAGCATGCCGGTTTGGGGCTAATCACTTCTGAGCCAGCAGTTCAAACAACAGAAGATGAGTCTGGATCATCAAGCAGGTTGTTGTTGCTAGGCATACCATCTCGGTTACGATAAAGAGGTGGTGGACGAGGTATGCGCCTGACATGATCGTCAATCCACTCGATCAGAATTACTCCTCGCGCGCAGCCAATAAGTGCAGAGGGTCGTTCCGGAGCAGTTCATCCAAGTGCTGCGATAACGGTCTGGTGTCCCCTAGCCTCAGGCCGGAATGAGACCAGAGCCACGGCGTGGCCCTGGATGACTGGGCTGATGTGCGAGGCTGTAAATCTTCACACTCCCACTGGGAGCTCTACTAAGCCCGCCACTGTACAGTTGTAGAACAGTGCGTGAGGAGAGCAACAACCCTGACTGCCGTCCTTACATCCCACGCTACTAATCTCTTGGACAAGCCAAGTAGAAAAGAAGCTCATTTCTTCTTCAACTTAGTAGGGCTATATTGACAAATATACATGTTCTGACCAAGTAGATTTTTAAGCTTTTCTTTCATAATTAAAAAAAAACAAGATTCATAAGGCTAAGATCGAATATTCGCACTGGGGTCAAAGCAGGTAAAAGATAGAGGCAAGACAGATATTTGTTCAACTTGCTACGCAAACGAGAGCCACATGTCTCACAGGGTTAAAGCCATATTTCCCCTTAAGACACAGGAGGGTCTAGTATGGCGGGCCCCCTCCCCCAAAATAAACACAGGCCCTGATAGAACACAGGCCCCAGTCTGCCCCCCAGCTCCAGCCTTTGTCCGGGTCCCAGGGCACAATGCCCTCTTTGATCAAGGGGCCAGCGTCGCTGTTGAAGCACGGAGGCAACTGCTGACTGCTATCGCTTCATTCAGGTGGGCAACAGTCACACAGTATCGCTCTACGTACAGATGGGTGCAGGGGACAGTCTGATAACCAGAGCTGGTTAGGATATTCCAAAAACCACAATGGAGAATTTAGACAGATGGCTAGCTATGCACAAAGGTCTACACGAAGAGTCGACACATTCATGAAGGGATGGGATGGAAGACATTGGAATTTTGACACAGTCAGAAACTTGAGTTTAGTGCGATGAAAAAAAAGCGTTCTCACGACTGTCCTTAATGATGTCAGCAGGGGCACACAAGTAGCCAGCTTAGACTGACAGAGCGTGAATATTCTGCTGGAACATTCTCCCATGAAACGGCAAATGCAGGGATCAATTAAGGATTAAGAGCCCTCGCTGGAGCCCCTAACAAGCCTGGTTCTCTCAGTCATTAGTAATTGGAGTTTATAATCAAAAAAAGAGGGATGCCTAAAAAATTTTTTTTAAACTACTGACATTTCTGGAGCTCGACACAGTTGGGTCATCCAAGACCAAATCGCCCTGCATACTATATATATATATTTTTCCATAACAATTGATATTGTTTAAGATGTTTTTTATGGGGGGCTGTATATAATATGCTGTAACTGATTTCACAATATTGATTGAATTTTGTAACAGCACTGAACAAATATAGATGACCCCAACAAATATAGATGACCCCAGTTTATCCTCAAAGAGTATGAGGGCGGGTGGGAAGCAGAGCACAACAAGAATTGCTACTACGAGACTGGAAGATTTGGGAAAATAATTAGATGCTGTGAGATCTCTTTTTTGGCTCGTTTAAAATCAACTTAATTACCACACACGGCTCTCTGAGATTAGGTCTACTAAAAGTGCATAAGAACACACCGACCAATGGCTTAGCATTTACCTACATTAGCATTGGTCTCGTACACTGGGTGTGAAGGTCACATGTCATGTAGGCCTACATACAGTGGGGCCAAAAAGTATTTAGTCAGCCACTGATTGTGCAAGTTCTCCTACTTAGAAAGATGAGAGAGGTCTGTAATTTTCATCATAGGTACACTTCAACTATGAGAGACAAAAATGAGAAAAAAAATCCAGGAAATCACATTGTAGGATCTTTAAAGAATTTATTTGTAAATGATGGTGGAAAATAAGTATTTGGTCACCCACAAACAAGCAAGATTTCTGGCTCTCACAGACCTGTAACTTCTTCTTTAAGAAACTCTTCTGTCCTCCACTTGTTAACTGTATAAATGGAACCTGTTTGACCTCGTCATCTCTATAAAAGACCCCTGTCCACAGCCTCAAACAGTCAGACTCCAAACTCAACCATGGCCAAGACCAAAGAGCTGTCGAAGGACACCAGGAAGAAAATTGTAGACCTGCACCAGGCTGGGAAGAGTGAATCTGCTATAGGCAAGCAGGTTGGTGTGAATAGATCAATTGTGGGAGCAATTGTAAGAAAATGGAAGACATACAAGACCATTGATAATCTCCCTCGATCTGGGGCCCCACGCAAGATCTCAGCCCGTGGGGTCAAAATGATCATGAGAACGGTGAGCAAAATTCCCAGAACTACACGGAGGGACCTGATGAATGACCTGCAGAGAGCTGGGACAAAAGTAACAAAGGCTACCATCAGTAACACACTACGCCGAGAGGGACTCAAATCCTGCAGTGCCAGGCGTGTCCCCCTGCTTAAGCCAGTACATGTCCAGGCCCGTCTGAAGTTTGCCAGAGAGCATATGGATGATCCAGAAGAGGATTGGGAGAATATCATGTGGTCAGATGAAACCAAAATAAACTTTTTGGTTGTAAACTCAACTCGTCGTGTTTGGAGGAAGAAGAATGCTGAGTTGCATCCCACGAACACCATACCTACTGTGAAGCATGGGATGGGAAACATCATGCTTTGGGGCTGTTTTATTGCAAAGGGGACAGGACGACTGATCCGTGTTAAGGGAAGAATGAACGGGGCCATGTATCGTGAGATTTTAAGCCAATACCTCCTTCCATCAGTGAGAGCATTGAAGATGGAACGTGGCTGGGTCTTCCAGCATGACAATGATCCCAAACACACCGCTCGGGCAACGAAGGAGCGGCTCCGTAAAAAGCATTTCAAGGTCCTGGAGTGGCCTAGCCAGTCTCCAGACCTCAACCCCATAGAAAATTTGTGGAGGGAGTTGAAAGTCCGTGTTGCCCAGCGACAGCCCCAAAACATGACTGCTCTAGAGGAGATCTGCATGGAGGAATGGGCCAAAATACCAGCTACAGTGTGTGCAAACCTGGTGAAGACTTACAGGAAACGTTTGACCTCTGTCATTGCCAACAAAGGTTATGTTACAAAGTATTGAGTTGAACTTTTGTTATTGACCAAATACTTATTTTCCACCATCATTTACAAATAAATTCTTTAAAAATCCTGCAATGTGATTTCCTGGATTTTTTTTCTCATTTTTGTCTCTCATGGTTGAAGTGTATCTATGATGAAAATTACAGACCTCTCTCATCTTTCTAAGTAGGAGAACTTGCACAATCAGTGGCTGACTAAATACTTTTTGGCCCCACTGTATGAGACACATTAGTTTTACTTGAACCTCAAGGTGCTTGAGAACTCGAGCCACACACACACTCGTGGAGTGAAGACATGGCTTGTTGCCAAGACACTAAAAGGATTTAAGTGTGTGAGGCAAACGTGTAGACACAGTACAAAGATATGCAGGGTTTCTGAACAAGCAAAATGTCCTCCTATGCATACATACCAGGGTTGATGAAGAGAAGGGCAGAGCATCTTTCAAATGTGAGCCAGGCACCACCTAGAAATAAAAAACTGTTTCCGTTCCCTGAAACTTACCTCTACAATTGTATTATGGTCTGATCTGTTATTTAGGATAGCATTTGGATTTATAATTAAAAGGCACTTTTTAACAGTACATTACTTTTCTGTTTTACTGTATACGTCACTGTAATAACCTTTTCAAATGCAGCTCAGGAGGGCACATTCTCATCAGTTGGATTAGTGATGGTGTGTCTTGCTCAAATAATTTCCTCCCAGGCTCTATTCTAAATTTAGGTCCCCCACAAAAATGTTGCATGGTGGTACATTGGTCGACAAGACACACACAAGATTGTGAATGGTAATGCTTGTTGCCTGTGAAGATGCCAACATAGGCCTGGGCCGGTCAGTTGGCTGCAAGGGCGTGCGACATGTTTTAATCTGGAAAGAGAGTTCCTCTCATAACGCCTTGGGGACTTTGACAAATGGGTATTGATAAAAACAAATACAAAATAACAACAAAAGATCAATATCACTTTACAATGGATGTGTAGTGTCCCCTCTTTTGCCCCCCCCCATGTCTGGCACCCTCCCGATCAGCCAGAGCACAGGTTTTGTGGACGTGGAATAACACAGACGGCCCTTTCTGTCCTCTGTCCAGGCAGGGGAGCCATTACAGCAGGACATCAAGATAAGCTCCCTGTCAAAGAGATAACGACCCCAATAATCCTTCTTTATCTCCAGCATCTTTGCCGCTCTGTCCTTTGCTCAGTTTCTTCACGGCCAGTGAAACCAGAGCCTGGAGATGAGGGCTCTAGCCTGCCCAATATTAGAGGTTTCACTAAGGCAGCAGTATACCTGAGTGTTCAGCCCCATCGGCGGCTGGAGTTGCAAAGACTGTCAGTTGCAGTTAAGAGATTACAGAAGACCACTAGCTGTATTCATGCCTCCGGCTCATCTTCTCGGAAGACCCAACAAAAAGTCCTGGAGGACAACTGCCTCTCTACCACCTGGCCCGTTTTAAACTGTAGTGGCAGGGTGCAATACCGATTGCAAAATAAACTGCAGATATTGGTTTACAAATCTTGCTCAGACAGATGATATTGCAAGGATCTTCCATGCTTTGCATTGCTTTGCTATCCTTCCATTTCTTTAAGGTGTTTATTCATAATGTTGCCTAACTACACGCTGTAAGATGTGCCCTCTCAGGATGATATAAAAAGAAGCACAGAGTCTGGACGGTAGAGATAAATGTATTAAGCCCTTAAAAGCAGAAACACGCAGAACTGAGAAAAGCTGGGGCTGCAGGGTACAGCTAGGGCTGTTGTGATCATGAACTTTTAGTTGATGATTGTGATTCAAATTAACGATTTAATTGTCTGTGATTGTAAATTACTTATAATATTAACCTAATAGTAGTGCAATAATGGACATAGAGGCATTTACTGTACATTGGAACATATAAATAAAAACAAAATTTGTCTTTTTCTAATCAATAAATGTTGGATTTGACACTAGATTTAATGTTGTTACCTCAATGCTAACGTTAAAACACTTATCTATGTTGCAACATAACATTGGCCTAAAATTCCCTTTATAAAGGCGATTATGAAAAATGAATCAGGTAATAATTGCGACAGCCCTATTACGTACAGCTTGGTGTAGAACAGTACAGGCTACATGATGTTTGACTCCAGTAAAAAAGAAAAATTGACCCTGCTGAGTACTCTCTGTGTCCAATTTAAGATTTTTTTTTAAATAGGAAAACGTGAAGTAAAAAGAAAAAGTGCCTTTGCTTTGTGACTCCTGCACATTACTACAATCACTAGCGGGATGAACCGATTAGTCTTTCGCCCCTATACCCAGGTCGGACGACCGATTTGCACGTCAGGACCGCTGCGGAACATTTGTTCAAGCAATGGGAAAACATGACTTGAGTTGAAACAAAAATGCATTTAACCGCAGCAAACAGCAGATTTAAAATGGTAAGCCTTATGTGCGATATCAGTTTTTGCTGCCTTACTCATAGAAGTAATTAAAATTACAATTGTTTACAAGAGTGGCATCAGCAAATATGCCACTTACTAATGGCTTGTTGTGTGGACCAAATAAAAAATGACAGGTGTGATTGCTTAGCATAAGCATAAATGCTCTTGCCTACGAACTTCCTAACCAGCAGGTAAATGTATGGCTCTAATCTAATGTCATCCAAAAGGGCTAAGCTCCAAGTGGCCCAACAGCAAGACACACAGACAGCCTGAGCCTAACACTACTTACAGAGTGCCATGGGTGAGTCTGGAAGGCACATAATCCCAGAAAATGTCTGAGGAGGTAGACTGTGGGACCCCACCTTAACAGGTAAGACAAAGGAATAAGGTACAAGGGAGACTAACAGCTACACATAAAGCAACCAAAAGTATTTTTATTAACATTTTTTTTTTAATCTGTTACATACTATCAGATTACTGATCATACAAAGCAATGGACACATATCTTTGCTATTACGTCATTGACCTTGCATAACGTTCTCCCAACTTTCTAAAAGATATGAAAAACCATGTCTCAGAATTGCATTCTGATTGAATTGTATCAGAGGATGTTGTGGCATTTTATAGTTTATATAGTAAGTTGCAATAACATCTCTTCAAATTCCAACGACGATAAAAGGCTTTGCCATTTTGTTCTCAGATTCCCAATGACCGTTTCAAACTAGATACACACAAAAACAATCTGATGCACAAAACAAAAGAATGTACACCAACAGATGAGGCCTAACATAGCGTTAAAAAGCTATAAAAGGCAAGAGAACAGGGTTTATTTTCACGCTATTTTGGCAGCTAATACATCTTTTGTTTTTCAGACAGTCTGCGTCTGTCTCCCTGTGGAATAGCATTAGACGTCGGACCACGCCTCATAAAGGGAAGCGGGTACCATTTGTGCCGACTGTGAAAGGCAGGACACTTAGCTCTCCAATTATCAGACACTCAGATAGAGCCCGCCACCCAGCCTTCTCTCGAGTCATGAATTAAACATGAGCTCCATCAAGATACTTAACAGCTGGTTCCTTAGAAGCCTCTATCAGAGTCGGAGCAGCAGCCTGACTGCCCCACTGTGCCTGCCTATTAAAAAGGAGCACTCGGGATTAAGGTCATGCAAAGCACACCTGTGCCTTCTGACCACCATAAAACAGCCGGTCACAAAGCTATTTCCAGTTCAATCCCGTCTCGCTGGAGGACAGCCAGGCAAGCTGCTGATTCTCACACACGGCGAGGTGCACTACTGTAATTAAACGTGCGTCTGTGGATTGCTGACCTTGCTGTGCTGCAGGCACTCAGCCATCCCAGTGGACAGAGGAGACCAGCAGATACATGTGATGGACATCGTATCACAGCAGCCCGCCCAGTAGTAAACTGGGGGGGCCGCAGCAGGCAGGGGGAAGATTGCCTCGGTTATTTTAGAAAACCTGGCTGTTAAGAAGTGAGAGTGTAGTGGCCTACCAGGCCTGATATAAGACGAGATTTGTACTGTCATTCTACTCCTAAAATGCTCTTTATCTTCCCAGAATTTTTGAAGTTCTGATGTCAATATTAATTAGAATTGAATGTTATCTAAACGAAAATAGAACTTAAATTCCTCATATTCACTAAGCACAATGTGCACCAAAATGTGAGTTCAAAAAAGGTTTGAGAATTTAAACTATAGAGTAGGCAAGGAAGGCAATAAAAATGTCGATTTTGTTTTTTGAACAGGAGATGGAGATGGTTGATGAATTAATTTATGCATGTAAATAATTCTGTGCACCCCAATTGGCATTCATTTAATATTAGGCCAATATTTACGTTAATGCCAACAGCGCAGGACAAAAGGGGCTTGGATCCAGGAAGAAGCTTTCTACAGTCTGTGTCAATTTGCTTTTCTCTCCCTGCGCGCTAGCAGTCGACAATGCATAGCGTTTCTCAATGAGATAAAGCCGCAAAAAATGTCTCCTATAACAGCTGTTTCTAGTCACCCCTTGGAATCCAGCCCCATCATTTGCCTGTGCTGCTTTTTCAATTAACCATTATATTTTAACTGTAATGTTCTTAAATTATGTTATCATCTAAAAGGCTGCGCAAAAACAATATGTGGACATGTAAATAATGGGAGACGTCCTTTACAATTGATTATGAAAGTAACTAGTATCTCCAAAGTAACCTTGTATCCATAGTAACAGACTGACAGTGGGAATTAGGAATACAGTGGTTTTAAAACCGAAAGGCAATAGGCCTTGATGGTGTATTTGCTCCAAACACGATTTTAATATTTTCAAATAAACAAATAGTATTCTGGAGGTACCGGTCTAAACTGCGATGACACCTCATTGGCAGGTAGGAAGCAGCCGACAGGCCAAAACACCTGGAGATGCAGCGATCTGGGGACAGGCCTGTCGCACTGTGGAACATCAAATACTGAGCTAGCGGGATCGCATGCAGAGAATCTTTGCTGAGGGTAGACATGCATAAGCCATGTATCAAGTATTCAAGAGCAAAAGGGGCAACATTATATTGAATATGAATATTGAATGCTATCTTCCAATAATTAGCAGGTTCTTCACAGATGAACATTAAAGCTGGCATGAAAAACATTATACATAGGCTAGACCTTTCAATCTAAATACATGTAACTGTAAGTAGTACGCTAATATAGATGTACAAGATAGCATTCTACGTATAAAAAAATTGTGTATCGTACTACAAATAACCTTAGATTATTAGAATATGATGTTCTATTATATGAAACTGACATTTGAACTAAGGTT
The DNA here is from genome assembly GCA_017639675.1 of Aplochiton taeniatus. NCBI lineage: Eukaryota > Metazoa > Chordata > Actinopteri > Galaxiiformes > Galaxiidae > Aplochiton > Aplochiton taeniatus. Next base: position 5,419,188 of record CM030177.1, read on the forward strand.
AAGGATTTAAAGACAATTTTAGGATTTTTGTAGAGCATCCATCTTAAGCATTAATATAGGGTTGAACCCCACTTTCTGTAATGTATATATTGTTTTAATAGTAAGCAGATATCTATGTTGGAAAATCTTAGCTCAATGGGTCAATGTTGTTATTTTTATTCTGCATATGTTGCCCAAGGGAAGATGGGGAATAGAACATTTGAAATTATATTATATGATATTAGAAATACATATTAGAAAATAAGAACTATTCAGTTTAACTTGACCTTTAATTTTAAAGTCCTTGCATTTTGAATAAGTTTAGAACTATATGCTGTAAATCTCTGTTTGAAAGTTTAGCCAAACTGAAGAAAATGTGTGTGATACAAATCTGATGTCCTAAACAGAACCAATCAGTCATAAAGACTGCTCTTCCTTGTGCTCATTAAAGGCCATTGGTATGAATAGGGCCACGTTTATATGTATTAGATCACAAGGGATGGGGACAAATTTCTATCTCTCCGCCCATTATTTCTCATTACAGCTAGGAGGTGTCGTAGGTCTGGCCATCGAGTGGCCGAGTGATGGATGTGCCGGGGTGCTTATCGTCTTAACAGACCGACGCCCTGCTAAAGACAGATGGGATCAGAGAGTGGAGAGAATCGGCAGCATTGTGACCTTGTTTTTATTGATGGGTTACATGAAGAGTAAAAGCTTGTGTTCAGATCTTGAGAACCAGGACTTCTTTATGTACCTTCAGCTAAAGGAGTATTACATGGCAGAGATCAGGACAGGCTGTCCCTGTGACGTGAAACAGGGTGATTAATATTCTAACCTCTGCATATACACAGCCAAAAGCCCAGAGTTATCTTGGCACTGTATCATGCTCTGATGAGAGAGGGGGGGGGGGGTTCAACACTTTACATAAAAGCTAAGTGGGAATCTGAGTTGAAGGCAGAAATTGCAGAAGAAGACTGGTACAAAATGTGCAAAAACCCGACACGCATCTAAGAACTCGAGTATGGTGTTTTGCTGGGAAAATGTAAATATTTTTTTTGTTACACCTAGGGTTCAAAGCAAACTGCTGGCTTCATCACAGCCGTGTTGGAGACTCTGCGGTCAATTAGAGGCCAATCATACACACATCTTCTGGAGTTGTTCTGGGATGTACTGGGAAGTATTGAAAGTATTGAAAGAGCTACTCGGATATGAGATTCCTAGAACCTTCAGCAATCTATATCTTGGGAATGTAGCGGATACACTAGGGCTGTGTATTGGAAAGAATCTTTATTATTAGAAGATTATACAACGTGTGTGAAAATAATAAAAATGTTAGGTAAAAAAAAAAATGGTTTAACTTTTGTTCAAGAAATGCCGAACATCCTAGCCACTACATATCCCTACTGTATGAACTTATTACATCAGATCTAACATTTAGTTTATGAATCATGCATGCATGAAACGTGAAACAACATCAATGTTTACAAATCTGTTGTCTTCCCTTTTCCGATTACAGCCTGTTCAAAAGTTCATGTAAAGCATTACCAAAACTCTATTTAGTGCTCTGGCAGAAGGCCAAACAGCACGCCCATTTACTGCTTCCACTACCTGTGAATAAAAAATGAACTCTGAATACAAAGTGGGCGCCCCGCTTTAAAAGGGGCTGAGAAACAAGAGCTGGTAGGCTATTAATCATTATCACTGGCTCTAATCAAATGCAATAGGCAAGCCTTGATGGTCTGCTCGCTCTCCAAATTGAAAATGAACGAAGAAATAAAAAAAGGGAGCGGTTGGCAAGTGTGTGGGTTAAGAGCCAGGATCAACGCTTCACACTCCCAGACAGGGGAACATGAGTTGACACAGGGCCTGTACGACTCAGGCATGTTAAAATATTAAAAGGCCCGGGCCCTGAATATTCATGGGCCGTCGTCCTCATCATCAGATTGTAGAGGACATAGCCGTGTCCCCGGAGTGTAATCCGATTCTACATGTTCTTGCTATATTTCCAAGGACAGGGCTCCAGGCAGACCAGGACGGATGTTGGGTTGGAGGTGAAGCTTCTGCGTGCTTCTAAAAACAGGAGGCTAGCGCAGGGATGGAACAACCATGTCAAGACAACTGAATGTGAAATCATGACCTCCAGCCAAGCTGTCTACAACCGGGCCCTATCAAATGATCAGGTTGAACAGCTTAGTATTCTCCAACTGTCCAAGTTGAATAGTTTTTTGAATTCATACAAGTGAACTACTGTTATTTGTTCCATTTAACATAAGTTGTGCAAATAAAATACAGCCAAATGATTTGAGTATCAAAAGATTGTAAAAAATGTATTCAAAAAGGGTTAATGAAGTTAAATTAGATTCACACATTGACCACTTTTGGCTCGGATAAGGCATTATGACTGATTAAGAACCATTCATGAATGATTATTTCCAGTACATTGCCCTCTTAATGTTATTCTTTTTTATTATGTGTTAATGTGCCACATTATTGCCAAAATGTGATGTTTTGTTTTTATTTATTGGTTGATTATAAAAATGTCATTGTATAAGAAAGACACAGATTTAGACATTTGCATAACTAAAGTGTTTCTTGTGCAAAAATCAAACTGGTAAGAAGGTACTTCTGTCTATCGAGCTAGCTAGCCAACAGCTAACTAACAGCAAATGTGATGAGCTAGTCCCCATGAAGGGCACCTGGGTATCAACACCTAGGAGCCGTGGTAAACATTTAGTAGAGACAATATTTTATAAAGACCAGGGCTGTGTACTGGCAAGAATCTGGCGATACGATACTTGGGTTACAATTCAATATATTGAGATAATGTAAGCAAAGCGATATATTGTGATTTTACTAAATCTAATTTCAGCAACAGAATTTTTTTTGGGGAAAAAAATTTGTTTTTCAGAAGAGATACAGTATTCTGTAAAACAAAATATCATGAGACACAGATGTATCAATATTTTCTTACCCACAAGCCAAGCCAGTATGTAGTCACTAGGTTAGTTCAACACATACTATTTAGAAACATCGTGTTTGTGCCATAGCCCTTTCTGTGTGCATACCTCCTGCACCTCATGCTACAGAGACACCCCCACATCACCTAACTAAGCTACAACGAGTGTGTTGTAGATAGCTCAGCACTAAGCATTATCCATTAGTAAGATGGTTCTAGTTCCCCTCGTTTCTTGATATGAATCCAATTCCCATTTAGCAGCAATGGGGATGAGGTTGTACACACATTAGTCTATGACTGAGCTAGTCTACGATTGGTGACTTTTCTTGGGAGCATTTATAGCTAGCGTAGATGTCTGACAGTAACAAAATCGTTCTGACTGTTTCAGCTAAAGTCTGACAAGAATGTAACACTCGCAGCCACGCCATATATCCTCTATGGCCATATCCACCACAATATACTGCTCTTGTATTAGGTTAGTTTAGGATCAAATAAAATTGACCAAGCTGAGTCCTGCACACAATATATTCAGATCATACAAACAGACTTTAACAACACAGACAAAGTAGAGGGAGAGGGATGGTTAATTTAAGCAACGCCAATCTATCCAACCACACAGCCTAGGATCTGCGTGTCTGTTTTCAAAAGGTTTCCTGGCAACCAACTCCCATCAGGGACATAGCCGTGAAGGCTTATCAGGTAACATCCTGGACCTGAAGGCTTCCCTCTTCGCTTGAACAGCCAAGAGTGGAGAAAGTAGACACCCAGGAAAGGAAAAAATATTGCCGAGTACTTCTAAAAGGAATTACCCTAATTACTGTTTTGACACAATAGAGGGGTTATATATGCATTGTTGTTTAATTTTCATGCCATGCTTGCCTTGGGCCATGCAATGACAAAAAAAATTGTTTTCCCTAACTACAACTTTCCCTGTGTTCCCAAATGACACACCCCCAATGCCTTTTTGATGCTAATGAACCCAAACTATAGTAGAAGTATTATCCAACTATGTGCAGCATGAGAAAAAAAATCTATTCAGAGGGGTAAATAATGGCAAGAGATAGGTCCCAGTGTATGTAAATCACTTCATGTTGTTGCTCGGGTTTATCCATAACCAGTGGACTAAAACGTCAATGCTGGGAACATGCTTTAGTGTCATTGGATTAATTGAAAGGCGCTCCTAAAAGAATAAATAGCTGTTATTTTTAAAGCTCAGGAAACCTTTGAGCTACGCCACAGACTGATACCATAATAACGTAGCTATGATGTGGAGGAGGAGCAGGAACAAGCTAGTTTCAGTCCAAATTCCAGAACAGTAACACCCACACACAAACTTTTCAAAGCAATATTAAGTGCTATATTCGCCCAAGGCACGGCTGCCATAAAGGGCATTCACAATGAAAAAGATTGATTGGAATTTATAGCAAGTCGATGTTACCAGCTGAGCATCAAGCTCTCAACAATTGAAAACTATTTATATTGTTACCCTGCGTCAAGACATTTTAACTATGAGTTATACACAGGCAGAACAGACAGCAACAGGTAAACTCTTTCAATCAAGCCTATTTTCATACATATGAATTAACCCATAATGTTTTTGCAAATTAAACACGGGGGCACCCTATTGCTGAGCGTCAATTTAAATAATAGTGCGGTTTGCTATGTCATTGAGTATTAGGATATGTAACAGTATACAATAGGTGTATAATATGTCGGTTCCCAAAAGAAAAAAGGAAAAGCTGGTTAGCCTACGAGCAATACATAAGAGACCAGGCCCCTCAAGTACTATACCCTTTTAAAATGCAACATTGTCATTGCCTAAGCGCGAGACACTATAAAATAGCTCATTATCCTGTGTTTGAAATATTTTAAGTTCGCAACAAGTTTTGAATCATTGTTGCATTATTGTGCAGCTAATACGGTCTTAAAACAAGTGAGATGCGGCAACTTTTGTTAAAACCGCTTAGATTCCTGGCAATAATAATACAAATAGTTCGCTATCTAGCCAGGAACTGTGAGATGGACAAACGTTACCATCTACGTTTGTTTAGGTGAAATCACTGTTGAGAACAATTTACGTTAGCCGACTAAAAACAACTTGAAACAAGATTAAGTCACATATTATTACTTCGTTTTTAAAAATAGTTAATTATTATTTTACTCAGGAATTTAAAACTTTGAATGTGAGGTAACGTATGGGCTTTCACCAGAAAACGCTCGCGGGGCCACTCCATTTTCGCTCGCTTAAGGCAGCTTAAAATTAAGAGAATGTGTGCTAGATAATAATTTAAGATAGGGAAACTTACCGGATACGAGGTAAAATAATACGAAGCAGTAGCTGGGTGCCATCGACTCCATTCCTCTTTGTATTCCAAGACAATTCTCGAAACTTGGCGTAAGTACTTCAGTCACTGTTGCCTCGTCGCACCGACTACTATGCCCAAGCATCCAAACTCCGATCCTTCTTCGCCTCAGCAGGTGCAAGAGGGAGGTGAAGTAGTGTCACGTGACTGTTCATTTTCTAGCCTCAGATGCATTGATGCCCTCTGCCGTACAAAAATGCTTATGATCCAACTTGGACTTTACCATGTAATTTACTATGTAAAAAAAGGGTTCAACATACCAGAAAAAAAGACGCACAACTAATTTACTCGAGTGCTTTATTACATAGAAACTGAGATAGTAAAAGCTAAAAACATAATTTGAATTGTTAGGAAAAAAAACGATACTCAATACATTACATTATTCAATAGCAGTACTTTCAGAGGTTGTAGAAAAATAATTAATGAATCACTAGATACTCGACAAGCTTAAAATTACTTAAATAAATTCTAAGCTTGTATTGTGTCTTCTCAAATTATCAATATTAAGCATAGTATCAAGATCCATTAAAATGTGTCTAGTGCATCACAATTTAAGGACTATTTTTAATAATACAATGTGAATAAATTACGCATTCTCTCAGTTTTACACTAGAACATACTGTAGAACTTGGACAGTAGATGGCATACAATAGTCCATCATACACTAATACAATAAATATTTCCTGGAAATAAAATACATGGTCAATATTCCTGTTTCTATAGAGTGAGGCTCTACTATTGCAATCATTATGCTATGCAAAACTATTCACATATGATCTAAAGTGCAAACAATTGGCTAATATCATTGCAATACAAAAACAAAATACAAATTCCAAAAGTAACAACTTGGTTACCTCTGTGCCAAAAGACTGTTTAGTGGTCCCTAACAGTGTGCCAGGTTTAAAGCGCTACCCCTGTAGCCACGGCATCCTCTATAGTCGGGAGGGGCCCAACCGTTGTGTCTACTGAGGTGCACAGGTCTTCCAGGAGGTATACTGAAGTGGGGCCACGGAGGGCCATAACCTTTCCCTGGACCAAGCTTCTTCTTCGGAGTCCACATAGGAGCAGCTGGGTTCAGCACCTTTTGAGTAGTAACAAGGTTATCATGAGAACAAATGTCACCATGGGCCTTAATGTGAATCAGGTTTTACTGGCTTCAATAAATACTTGTGCCATGAATGCAATGCAGACTTTAGGCAGAATCTGTACAGGGATTTCAACTGATCAATGGCTTGCGTAGGCCCAGCCAGTGGCAATTTATCAAATCCACCCAACAATGAGACGGCAGGGGAAGCCACCTGCTGCCTGTTGACATAACAGCACAGGCCGTGCCCTTGTAAGCAAGCAGCAGAAAGTGGTACCCTAGGGCAGTGGTTCTCAACCTTGGGTAAGTGTACGTTGCCTACCCCCAGGGGGTATGTGGGAAACCTCTTATACAATAATGTCATGATATGATGATATCTGCACATACTGTTTAAGGGGGTACTTATGACTGGGGAAAAATTTGAATGGGGATACAGTGACAGGGCTCCAGACTAATATCTTACACTAGTGGCAGTGCTGCCACTAAGTTTTTCAGTTTGTGGCAGTAGCACAAAAACTGGTGGTAGGACATTTACTTAATGAAAAATGTGTCGATATACGCTACATTATTCTTAATGTTTGGTGACTGGTAATGGTTCCCTACAACCTGAATGCCCCATGATGCTACTTTGAGCGGGAGAAGGCCAGATAGTATACTATGCCACGCATGAGACAAGAGAAAGAAATGCCACCAGCAGGTAGTTCAAAATAGGATGATAAATAATCGTCAGGGGCAGCAGTGCCACCATTTCTTTTTTTTCAGTAGCACTGTAGAGGCAGTCTGGAGCCCTGCAGTGACAAAAAAGGTTGAGAACCACTGGCCCGGGGCCTTTAATGCACCCTCACAAGCTGCAGCACATAGCTATACTTCTTTTCAATGCAACCTCAGCCTCACCAGGTTGTCCTTTCAATCCTGTCTTTTCTTTTTGTTTTGCCCGCAGACAGGAAGGCAAACATACAATACGCTAAGACTGAAATGAAAAATCAGCTACTGACAAGCGCTCAGCAGGTGGTTGGATATCCACCTCTACTCTACAGATAACACAATACGCTCCACTATACCTTGTGGGTGTATCGACTGTCGGGGACGGAGGTGGGGGGGGCAGGTACACCGTTGTTGCTCTCTTCATCAGAAGAACCAGAGTGATAGTCCGACGTAACCCTCTCAACAGCCCTTGTCACCTTCTTAGTGACATCCATTTTGTCATCTTCATCGTCACTAGAGAAACTGGCCACTGTGAAAGCAGGATTTTGTTCTCCATATCTGAAAGAATAAAACAAAAATGTCTTAAGACAGGGATTCAATTGATCCAAATTTTGAGCTTTCACACAGATCCATTAAAACCAGCCTCACCTGCAGCAAACCTCCCCTGGGTCAACCCATAGAGTAAGTTCTTGGGGCAGGCCAAGGTCATTGTACTGAAGTCCACTCTCCTCACAAACTCGCAACAGCTCTGGATCTTGGCTTTGAAACTTGTTAACACGGATACATCTACAGACAAATCAAACCCAATTTCAGCTGCTCATGCTAAAATCAAAGAACTTCCATAAAGTATGGCAAGAATCAACTGTAGAGCACAGATTTGGAGGAAGACCCATCAGTGGGACAAGTCTTTTCAATGAAGTGATGGCGAGATCACCAGGCTTACCTGAATGCCTGGCCCTTGCTTGGGTTATCAAGGTACCAGTGCCCCCTGCATTTTTCTTGCAGTGCAACAGAAAGCTTCTCTCCAAACAGCTCCACTTTCTGTGTCTCCAACTTCCCTCCTTTCTTAACAAGTCTCTTTAGGAAAAACACCACGGCTGCAATTTCTTTCTTCATTTTTTTGTTATTTTCCACAATATTATTGTACTACCTGTGTAAATTTAAAACAAATGTTAAGATACGTTGAAACTGACTGACGTCCTTCTAAGAATACACACTGTACAACAACAAGAAACGTGGCCCAACCAACGTAATGCACTTGGTGTGTAATGTGAAATGTAAGATTCAGTCCGGCATATGAATTTCCATGTTAACATGCATCCTGGTCGAAACTGAATTCATGGCTAACGGCGGGATAACTTCCAGAAGGGCGCGATGATGACGCAGTGCTTCCGTGTATGCATGTGGCCAAACTCATTTGATTCAGCTTTAGCTAACGTTACTAGCTAGCAACCTTGACTAACACCAATAAAAGTTTTTGAAAATCCACTACCCGAAACATAATTCGGATTCCAACAAATTAAAACTTTGTACAACATACTCACTTCAACTTTTTAAAACACAATATTCTTAAATGTTTTTGTGGACAGCAGCCTAGAATAGTTTTGTTAACCAATTAATCAAATCTTTCTTTTTGTTAGGACAGCATTGTACTTTACTTTTACTTTTACTTTTGTATCCTAGAAATTAGTCAAACACTTACCGTTTCTGATCGTCATCACCATGTGGTAGACTGTTGCCCAACTCTGACTCCCAACCAAGGAGAATATTGATCCCGACACGAGTGAGTATGACTCCTTTTCACTGACTGTGTGCCTAAACTAGGGGCGTCTTACGTCACTTGTTACCATACCCAGTGTAATATAAGTGAAATATGCCAGTTTAGCCACAAGGTGACATCTCTACATACTAGACCCGGGGCTATTCTCTTTTAATCCATTTTGTTGTACTGTATTTCATTTACGAAATATATTAAGGTTGTACCATTTCGTAGAAATGCCCCTGAAACATATAGGGACCTAAATGTAATGTGCAAGTATTGGGGAAGATATTAATGTATACTTATCAGGTAAATATAAATATAATGCTTCAACATAAACATGGACAATTTGTAGTTTTGAATGACTGGTATCATGGAAAAGGGATTGAAGATAATTGTTTGAAAGGGAAATTATAAATGTGTTTATGCATATATTTTTGTATACTGTTGAGCTTATTTAAAAAAAAGTAAAGCCTAAATTACTATAATGAAATATGTGGTGATGGACCTAGCCATTATTTTCTGTTGTACCTATGAGCTTCACTGTGTTTCCAGCTTGATACAACTATAAACGGTTTGGATATTGTTCAGTTATCTTTGTTCAATTGAAGAGGTGGCACCCAACGAGAATGTTATATCTCTGTTAGCTATTAACAAGACAAAAAAGACTGCATTGGGTATGATCATGTTTTTACACAGATAATCCATATCGATTTGACTCCAAGTTTTATATCTATTGTTTTTTCGGTCAGTCTGTAATTTGTCAGACAATCTATAATGGTGTGCTGGTAGCCTGGATGGATATACAGTATACATGTGTGGTTCCTGCTGAAAGCAGACTATCCTTTGGGTGGATTATCTTCAAACCTGCCTAAATCTGCTCACTGTTAAAAAGAAACAACTCAGAATATGTAATAAAAATAGTTCCATTTTATTGAAATATTTTATAAAAATACAAACCATTGCTTAAATACAGGCTATAAGCTCCACAAACACTTATCTAAACACAATGTACAGTCACACAATAGATGCAGCCTTTATGCAGGGGGGAAGTGTAACAAGTATGCACAAATCCAAAAATACTCATGGGATTCATCATGCATGACCAATGACAGAATGGGCCCAGACATTTTTTGTAGAATAATACCAAACCTGCACTCAGATCAAAACTCAAACCATACACCTAAAAATGTTTGCTCTAAATACCAGACATTTTAAGGATAACACTCATGCACACACACAAAAATCCAAACATAACCAAGATAATAGTTTGAAAAGGAGCTAAAACCTTTGCTTAGATTAAACCCTCAAGGGTTCAAACAATGTGTAATCTCTTATAAAGAGAAAGAGTTTCAAGAGATGACAATACAAATGATAAGTAATTTAAGACATAATTACAGTAAAAAAAAAAAATATGCTGAACTAGACATTTGATAGTCCAAAGATGAACATCTTTAGGCTAGAGAACAGTTAAACCATTGGATTTACCCCACAACTAAAACGCAGCACTTTTCTCTAACCACAAGAGGGAGTCACAGTTTCAGAAGCTTAGGCGACACTCTTTGCAAACCTGATGGGCTGATCGTTTACAGAAAGTCCTCTGCCGTAATCTCATCATGTCTTACTCTTCTGGGATCACTTAAGTCAATCAAAGAATGATGGTCATCCCAGACAAACATTTGGAAAGACACTGTAATTCATAGTGGAAATGTGTTGACATTGAGGCATGCACACATCGAAGATATTCATTTTGGAAATACATTTTTTTGTCAACGAAATTATTCCCAGAGTTCACACTGATTTCTGCTCCTGCCTTACTGCTGTAATGTTAACTTACAGACCTTATTACAGAGTTAATAAAGCAATGGGGAAATAAACAGGAGGGACATGACATCATACAACTGACCTGTGACAAAATAAAATAAATAGAAAATGGCAAATAAAAACAAGCAACACACAAATCCAAACACTTAATCATAAAACTATAACTAGTACCATAACATAATTTCAGAGAAAAAGTCTCACCTCAAACTTGAACGTGAAAGTGGATATTTGGTGTAACAAAAATAAGGTATATAGGAATCCCACAGAAAGCTATCACTGAGCCTATTTGCATTTCACTCATATCTATACTAAGCAAGCCAACTGTAAGCCACAGGTGAAATACATAGGGGGATTTACAGCCTTGAACAACAAAGGCAGTGTTTCGGTGAGTGGCCAATAGTTCAGTTTCAACCTTTCCTCTATCAACTATTCAAAGCCATCTTTCAGTTAGCTACAGGTTTGACTTGTGCTTGGCAGCTTTAACACAGACTAACACTATTCCAGTTTCAATCCACTGCACTGAAAACCAGCAGAGAATATAATTGGCTGAAAACGACACAAAAAAAAACAGTAATACAAGTAATAACAAGCCATCTAAATCATATTTCCCACGAGAATAGGCAAGTCAAAAGCATGTCATGAAGCAGAAGACAACTGCATTGATTGAAGAAAAAAAAGGCTGTAAATCACTAAGTACATTCAGTTACTACAGCAACAGCAGAATCCTTTTGACTAGTTTGACCAAGAAAGCTAAAAGTCAATGGAGAAAACCGATATAACAAAGAAATCTACTTGGGTCGTTTTGAATAATACTAATGTCTGCATAGAGGCAACAGGTCCACTAACAGTGGAGTTCAGTTCAGTTCTCCGTCATGAAACTGTTGGATTCCCGGCCATTATTTGTATTGCCTTTAAGCACCTTCAAGTACTGCCGAGGGTCTCCAGGCAGTTTGACAGGGCAGCCCTCGGCATTCTTTCCGAACCACAGCATCACACACGTCTTAAGACAGTCTGTGGTAGTGTTTTGAACCCAAGGCCGTGTTGAGCCAGTTCCTCAAGCTGTCCTAAAGCAGTGGCGGTGAGGGAGGGAAGAGGTCCAAGAGCTGACCGCTGACCCCCCCCTACCACCATCCAACCAACTCCTCACTCCACGGGGGCGCTGCTAGTGGCCTTGACCCCGGCCCTGCTGATCTGTAGCCACGGCAACTTGGCGCAATTCTTGAACAGCTGTTCAATGGCGATGTGACGCACATGCAGCTCTGACGCCAGCGAGTCCTTCTCCTGCACCGCTGCCGTAAGCTCCTCAAACACTTCTGGGGAGGGGAGGGCAGAGCAAACACACAAACACATTACACAGAAAGAACAGGGTTAATGCCCACACAGAAATAACGAGCAGGAAAGGCAAAGAAAAACTGAGGAAATCAATACAACTGATTAAAAAGAGAAAAACACCATGTCTCAGACACAACACACTGGGACTAAATCAACAGACAATACCAGCCAAGGACAAAAAATAGGGCATGCTCATTTATCATCATCATCCGTATACACACTCCCAATAAAAGGTTGCAAAATCCTGCACACAAAAGCTAGATTCCCAGCTCTTGCAGCCTCTGATGGCGTCTTACTTTGGATTTGCAGAAGGAGCTGGCCATTCAGCTGGTGGAGCTCCTCCATGTTCATCTTTAGCACTGAAAAGAGACAACGCAGGTCAACTTGGAAAAGCCTGAAGGCGCACGTGTGCGTGTACTTGAAACAATTTTTTACCGACTCTCAGTCCTTCGAAATCGGACTAAAATCAGACACTTAGACAGTCACATAGCTATAAACTGAGGCTCAACCCCTTGTTGACGCTTACTAACTTTTTTCTTCTTTCCTGTGTGTGTGTGTGTGTGTGTGTGTGTGTGTGTGTGTGTGTGTGTGTGTGCATGTGTAAAATGCTTTGAGACTGCCATGAAAGGCCGCCCTTGAGAGCTTTCCTATTTCCCTGAGGACGTGCATACGCACAGCTTTGGTGCAGCGGAACGGCAGTAACCAAGGACACCTTTCAAGGTGGAGGACAGAGACGCCAAGCGTTTCTATGGGTGGTGAGTGGTTGCGTAGGGGAGATGGGGGGGTGCAGATGCAGATGCCACAGCCTTACGTCACTGTGTTCTTTGTCTGCCCCAGTAGTGAAGGGGGCTGTGGCAGACAGCGATGACGATATCTCGATAGCACAGATCAAAGACCTCTTCTCTGATAGCAGAGGAGGGTGAGGGTGTGTGTGTGTGTGTGTGTGTGTGTGTGTGTGTGTGTGTGTGAGTAAGTAGTGCATCCAGTCTTTCCTTGCTAACCCACCCCTTCTCCCTGCCCTGTCTGTCTGTCCTCCCCCACAATGTCGCTGACACAGAAGGCCGATGCCTCCGAGGCTGGAGACGTATTCCATGAGGTATAAGCATAGACGTGAGTGGACGTAGCTTCCGGGTCTGAAAAGTAAAGCCTTTGTGGAAGTGCCTTAAACCTGCATTCTTTCTAATAGCCAGCTGGTTGCAAAAAGAAGTCCGATCGTGTGGAAGTCTGTGAGAAAATGACCCTACTTCTCACTTACTTTATTACACCAGAAAACCTTTAAGAGTAAAATAGATGAGAAATCCAGGTATGCTTTAGGGCGTGGCTACCTTGTGATTGACACCCCGTTTAGCATTTCGCTGTCACGGTTAACACTCACTAAGTAAGGTAACGTTAAGGTAACCTTTGATTTACAGAACCAATTCTAAAACACAATGTTAGAAAGAATATGGTTTACTACAAGTGGTTAACTTAACATTACACACCGTTTAACGTTATCTTTCTCCGTATGTCGTTCGTTTGGTTTGAAATAAAACAAGCTGGCGACGGCCTTGAAACCAAGATGGCGAAGGCCATTACACCAAGATGGCGACGGCCAAAATCCCGAACTCCAGGCTTCAAAACAGTAGTCCACCAACCAATGGGTGACGTCACGGTGGCTACGTCCACTTTTATATACAGTGTACGGGCATAAGCTAGTCCCCCTCCTGGCTGTGACACACTGACAGAACTCAAGAGAGGTGAGGAGGGCACTTACACTGGTCTCGACTGCGGCCCGGGCCGCTGTGTTTTGCCTGCTCCCCGGCCGACGACGGGGCTCGGTGGCGGAGCCCCAGCACGCCGCCCCCGCTCCACAGGCCGCCGTGGGCGTTCTGCAGCAGCCCCAGGCCCAGCTCCTCGGCCGCGTGGCACTCCAGCATGCCGGCGCCGGGCGGCTGGCTCCAGCGGGGCGCGTAGCGGGGCACCTGGGCGTCAGACTGGGGCAGCAGCTTGCGGTCGCCCTGCTGGCTGTAGCAGAGCAGCTTGGCCCCCCGGCGGCCGGGCCCGTCGGACGCCGCCGCCTCCTTGTTCTGGGCGTACTGGACGATGCGGCTGAGCTTCTGGCTGAGCGCCAGCTTCACGCCCTCGTAGGCGCTGCGGGACACCTTGGAGCGGGACAGCTTCTGGTTGGCGATCAGGTGGTACTTCTCGAAGCAGTCCCGGTGGCCACGCAGAGACTTGGAGTGCAGCAGGGTGGCGGTGGAGACACCTGGGGGAGATCAGCCAGGCGTGTCACGTCTTTTTACATCAAGGGTCTATTAGTCTGTCAGTCAGACGAAAGTATAATAAACCAAGATAAAAAAATATTGTTTTGAAAATTCTGTAGTTCATAATTTCATAAGTTAACTCTCAGCAGGTACCTCATGCACTTACCCAGGAATATTCTTTAAAATTAACTTTAATTGGACCAGGGAAAGAGCTCGCAAATATATGGGGTCGAAACTGCTTATTGTGGAGCAGATTGGCTGCCCAGGCTTTGTGAAAGGTTTAGTCCATCTTTTAGGTCCAGGGCACAAAGGAGGACAGCGCACTCACAGGACACTGTACCATCTTTAATATGTGGATGATGTCACATGGTGCAAAAACAAATTCAATAGGTTCTCTCACACAAGGAAGTGTTACACAAAGTAAACAGATTTCAGGATTTTCAAGAACTCTATTGAGCGGAGACGGGTGGAGAGGAGGGAGGGGGGGGGGGGTGTAGCTTTAGTGTGGGCTAGAGAGAGAGGGGAACCAGTTTAACACGATCCCAACTCCCTGCAAAGGGAAGCCTCGCGTGGGACTAACTACAGGGAGCCAGGCCTACAATGCGCCAACTGACCAGGGTGCCATGGGACGGGCTGAGTGCACCGATTAACAGAGACATGATGGATGGATGGATAGAGAGAGAGAGAGAGAGAGAGAGAGAGAGAGAGAGAAAGAAAGAGAGAGACTGAGATAAAGAGCAAGAGAGAAAAAATATGTGTGTGTGTGTGTGTGTGTGTGTGTGTGTGTGTGTGTGAGTGAGTGAATGGGAAGGAGATGAGGACTGATGAGTGTCTGAGAGACTGTGTGTACAGGCTTTGAAGTCTATCTAGCCTGCATTTGGCCGACTGTGCTGTATCGGGGCCCGAGTCTGGAGCCAGGAGATTAGTCATCTAGACACAGCCTGACACCTTCGATTTCTTCAGATGCGCTTCCGGTGAAGGCACTTAACTATCGCCAGCATCACCACCCGAGCCTCAGCTACATAACGTGCACAAGGCATGGATGAATTGGTGTTTTGACACGTACACTAAGCCCTGAGCGAGACACATGAAGGCATTCATTAAGATAAGGACTGGAAAAACAGCAAGATATCCAAATCAGACACACACCAAAAAAAAAAAATCAAGAGACAAAGCCATTTCCGCCTTGGTTTAACTTTGAGTGGAATAACGAGGCCAACGACAGGAAGGACAAAAGACGGCTTTGTCTCGTCTGGTACGGCAGACACAGAGGAAACGGGGGCCGTGACTCACCGCCACACGTCGTAGGCCGAGCAGCGGCCCGCAGGTAAGAGAACAGACACCATCTGGGCTGTTTCGTCCCGGCGTCGAGACGCAACAAGCCCAGTCGTGCAGCGGGCCTCCCCCCAACAGACGAGGCCTGCGACAGCTTGTCGCGCAGCCGCATCCCCCTGAGGACGCGCTCTCTCGCACGCAGAGCTTGGTCGCGGCCGGGCGGGACGAAGCCGAACCACTCGAGGCCCATCGCTGGCTAAGACTCAACCCCAGCAGAGCGGTGGTGGCGGCCCATAGAGCCGCCTGCGACGAGGGGAAGTCGTTGCGTCGGGATGCCAGGGCTCGTGCGTGGGGAGGCACACGTAACATTTGAACTTGTGCTCCTGCTGCTGGCGGGGGGGCGCAAGTTGGCTGCGGTCAGGGCTCGTGTCCTGGCAATTGACCCTGACAAGTTCCTCCTTGAGCAGGGTTTGTGTAGGCCAGCCAACAGAGCTGCTGTAAGCCGATCAGCCTCATCCCTGGGTCTACCGCAAAACACACAGGCCTAATAGACACCGCGATCCGAGCAAAAACAGGGCAGCGCACCACCAGCCAAAGAGCTCCCAGGAGCTGAGCAGCTTAGCGGTTAGCACTTTCTTACACACACACACGGACACTGTCTCTCACACAAACAAGCAGACATCGTTCTCGAGTGAGTCAGCTCTTCAGCAGCGGCAGCTGGGGACATAGGCAGCGTGACACTGCCGGGCAGCAGGCGTGCAAACACCGGCCTGTGAATCATACATTGTTATCTTGCCTCTTGAGCGAAGGACGAACCCTACTTTGAATGTGGCAGCCAATCCAGACAGAGCCGTCCATTCAGGAGAGCTCTCTGACGGTCTGTAGAATGTCAGAGCTTTGCGGATGGTTGGAGACCCGCGATAGCATTGCGCTCCGACTTGGGTAACTCTCAGGAGGCGGTAGCTAAAAAGAGCGACAGCAGGAAATGCTAATCCCCCGGGTAGAGGGCCAGAACATGTCCGTTTGTTTGATCTGATCCGGGTCTTTATTTAACTAGCGGCTTGGCAGAGCTGCTTTCTTGCTCTTTGTGCCTCTTTGTGTGTTTTACCGCTTCACAGAGACTACAGGTGGGGAGCGTCCAAAGAGCCAGGACAATCATCTCGTTCCCCCCTGTATTGGCAAACGAAAACACCTTCCTTAGCTCTCCTCCGCGCAGTTCCCTGTCTTCAACTGTGTAGATGGTAGTGGGCAGACTTTAGTCTTGTCGTTTCGCCCCAGAGGGCTACCGCCTGGTCTAAGCCAAGGCCAGCGCCTTTAGTCTTAAACGGATCGATACACATTTACATTCACATCCGCCTCCCTCTCACCGTGTGAAGCTCTCCAGCCAGGAGAAAAAGGCAGCTGTGACTTCATCGTTCACCAACAAATGAAAAGCAAGTCTCGAGTTAGGCCGAGAATCAGTTTGGGAGTTTTTAACATAGTGTCTACTTGCGACATCTGTGGAGCGCTTAAGAAACTCCACCAACATCGACTTGTTAGCACGCAATAACATGCCCATGTGGCAAAACTAAGATGTCGCCTACTGAGACCCAGCTCCTCACAACACAATCGTGTCTCGACTGTGTTTTGAGAACTCGAAAAACCAACGGACAAGGTTTCCATAAGAGCTGGGGATTGAGGCCTTGGTAGTGGGGTTGTGGTGCCCAAATGGGGCTGGCCACAGCTGAAAAGGGAATGTTGTCGACAGATGCCGTGCTAAAGCTGGAGAGCTCAACGGTCACGTGAGAGAGTCCTCGACTGCACGGCAGGACCTATTCTTAAATAAACACGCCTAGGGTAAACCATTTAGTTTGCACCCTTGGTGTGCGACTCCCACATACTTTAAAAGCTAAATATGCTTGAGGTGAGGGGACTGGTCTGGAATAAGGGGTCAAAACACGCGCTCTCCACATTCAAACTGGGCTTCTACGTAGTGTACATTGTGTTCTCCCACCAAGAAGGAATGCTAATGCCCATGCATAAAAGCAGGCGTTAGCATAGAAAGCGATCAATTACTGTTGCCCACCCAAACACTAAACCAGAGCCTTTTGGACTCAGCAGGGTGCCTGTGGGCAGACCTCCCAACAGTCTGCACAACAACCAGCACCAGCCACCAGCCAGTTGACTCTGTTCAATACACTGGCTGGGGCTGGCCGCCATGCTGCAGTGTAATCACAGCTCGGTGCACCTCGAGGTGAGGAGTTCACCCACAATGAGGTTTTCAGAGCGAGAGAGAGCGAGCGCCACAAAGCCCGGCAAACAGGAGCACACAGCAGCCGCTCCACCATTCCACAGCATTCATTGTGTCTCGCTCCAGACCTCCGCGCTGCTGGAATTTTCCCCCCCCTTCTATTCTTCATTCAGCCGCTCATGATCCCCAGCTGGTTGACTTCACTGGCCGTGGCACAAAAATAAAACGGCCGTTACGTAACGGGATGAAGGAATGCGCTTGGGGAAGGCGGACGTCTGCTCTGAGGAGCCGCTGAGGCAGACCAAGGTCGGGTCTCGGCTGGATGACGGAGGAGGCAGAAAAGAAGTGGCCTTTGGGCCATAATGGAGCCCAGGAGCGTGGACACAGAGCCGCCCAGCAGCTCAATCACCATTTACTTCCAATCAAATTAAAATATATATATCCCCGTTCCGCCCTGAAGGAAACAGACACGATTCCAACAGACATGACGGTAGGTTTGTGCTACATCCAACAACCTATGAATGCAGTCTAGCCCGGGTACACTCAGAGCAGTTCAGTTGGTGCAGAAAATATTAGGAAGGAGGAAGAGAAAGCCCTGCACCAGGCTGCATATAAATAGCCACCATTACTGGTACTACTGCCAGAGATTCAACCACCCCCAACCCCCCCCCCCCCCCCCCCCCCCCCCCCCACACACACACACACACACACACACACACACACACACACACACACACACACACACACACACACACACACACACACACACACACACACACACACACACACACACACACACACACACACACACACACACACACACACGAGGCCTGCTATAGAAAATGTAAACAAGCCCTTTGTGCCATCATAAAGGTTTCCCTTCCAGAGTACAGTACGTGGACTAAATTGCTCTCCTCTCCAATCTCTCATGTTTACTATTTAGGATTACTATTTCAAACAAAGACAGCCAGGATATAGCAGGGCCTCGAATATACTGTGAGGGAGGGCACTAACCTGTTTCTACATGGATTTTCAGTTTTATCATAAAACACATTACAAACCACCACCTCTCTCTAGCAATCAAAACCTCTTTCCCCAAAGCTAATGCAACATCAACTGGACTGGATGTAGTTACTCTGGTGGTGTGTTGTTTCTGTCTCTGAGCTGGGATTAGTGCTCCTGTCAGCAGCCCACAGCTAAACACGTCGGACCTGAAAAAGCCTGCGCTCATCTCCTGACGGGGCTGGAAGGGTGGTTGTGGGGAAGTCGATGAAAGCGGTGGGAGCTGCAGCAGAAAATGCCCATCATAAGCCGGAACCGAGCGACTCTAACTCACTGCGAGAGCATCCGCAGGGCCATCCGAATACCCTAGCTGGCAGTATCCTGCTCCGCACCTGGGGGCCGTGAGATTCATTCACACATGGCTCCGGTTGAAAATACCCCGCAAGGTAGCAGTCTTGGAAATGCAACTGCGGCCATTTCACTGTTAGAAGAGTTTTAGAGCTAGACTGGATGCAGAGAGATGGGAGGGAGCGAGCGCTAAAGAGACGAAGGGGATTTCAAACACGTCTTGGTGGACGACGTTGTCTGTGAGGGCGCCGGGGAAACAGCGGCCTTTTGATGCGTTCGGCTCACTCCTAACGATGCCAGACAGATGAGGAGCCAGCGGTGTTAGATGCTCAGTGGCCATGACGTAGCCTGGCCTTGGTTTTCAGTCTGGCCGACGGAGCACCCAGACCCCGCCTCCCTCACGCTGCTTAGCGGCCCACTGGCGTGGCGTCCCGTGGTTGGTGGGTCGCCCCCGGGCCCGCCCGTTGCATAACCGCCGCTTCATACCCGCCGGGGACTACATTGCAATGTAGTGTAGGTCCCTGGCCCGTGGAGACACAAAGTTGACCACAATGATGCATATTTACCAAACAAACAGGCACCATCCTCAACAAATAATTTCGTCGGAATTTTGCAACTTGGCCATACAGTGGCTGGAGTGACAGCCTCGTGACCACCCTTCCCAGGATGGTGTTAAAATACTACTCAGAACGATGCTCATTAACGGAGTCACTAAAATAAAGAAAGACAGCGCTGTTGAACAAATAGGATGGTTTGTTCTGCCCAGCAGTTCCTCAATTACGGCATCATAAATCAATGCGGCATGTTCAATTTTCCATCCTTGACGACGGCAGCCATTATAACATCAAGGGAACGATCCAGTCTGCTATCAGACCAGCACCCTCCCTTTTATGGAGCGATAAACATGCACCACTCTGTTTCACAAAGACGGGGCCGCGTACAATTCAGTCTGTGAGACAAACGCTGAAAGAGAGGCACATCTAATCCCGGAGGAGTCTTTGTGGCTCCTCAATAGGCTCCTCATTAATTAACCGTGGAAAAAGGCACTTCAAATGCAAGCTATCATGCTGGAGAGGCACATCAAACGGCAGGAGCCGTACCAGTTTGCTTGGCTGAAGGGAGGTTTGCTGGAGGTGGATCAACGCTCCGCTCATCTGGTCTTTCCTACCACACAGACGAGAGACTCACTGTCCCTGAGGGGGGGGAGCAGCGCTTCAGTACCCAGTGATAATAAAACTAGAGCTGACAAACTTAGAGCCTGACACCTCAACCGGGAACGGCAAGTGTTGGTGAATCAAAGACAAATATTCTTCCTCGCCCTGTAACCTTGCCTATATTATACTGTCTGCATGGCTGTACTGTGGCAAACATGCATGTCGGACTTTTCCATCAAGCCCTCTCTCAGGAATTGATGGAAAGTAATACTGCTGAGTACTTGCCCTGATGATGTGATGGTCTGCCACTGCCTACATTTTTAATCAAGCAACACCAGCGCTGATCCAACAGATGGATTGGTTCTGGCTAGAGCCCGGCCAACCAATAAGACAGCTGCAGGGTTAAAAGGGCACTTAAACTTGAAACAAGAAATACGATTAGATGGAACTTTCTGACTAATGGACACAAATAATATTCAAAAATACCTACCGTCTAGCAAACATCGGAAGTAAAATAATCCTAAACTGTTTCATCAAAAATACTAACAAAGTGTATGAAACCACAGCTAAGTTAACACATTCTTTTGAAAGATAGGCTCACATTAGTGTTGGAATGCACTAGGTAACGGTCCCATTCAGTCCTTAAGATCAGTTTTTTTGCTGTGCATTCCCAAAGGGTAAAATGACCCTGGGGGAACTCTGTCAGTCTTTCTCACCTTCAATACTGAGCTCAAAGCAGACGTGGCAGAAGGATAAAGTTCCTGTGTCTGTCTCGAGCTTGCAAACACTGCAAATGTTGTCATCATTAAGGTCGATGTTCACAAACTGTTCTTCTTCGTCCATGCTGCCTCTGAGAAAAAGGCAAGATAAGATACACATCCTTTGCATCTTTAACATGTCCAACTGTAGTACTAAAACACTGTTGGGTGGCCAAGACAATATATTTGTCCAGCAACTTATTTTAATTTCCTTACATTGTAAAATAAAACCGCGTCTCCCTAATGTTCACTTAATAGGTAAATCGTAAAATTAACATTCGAAAATATATTCTCTATACTGTTTTGTTTGATAATGGTATGGGGGGAACAGAACAGTTACCTACTGACAGTAGCACTGTACTTCAGGCACTATTTTATTTTAAACTACAAATTAGAAGCGTCAAACTAGTCGTCCTAAATTGATAGACGTGGACATTGGGAAATTGATCATATTATGATGTTAAACTGCTGACCAGTTCTACTAAACGAAAACGAAAACTAAAAGCTCGATCAACCACTGGGATTACCCAGGTATTGTTTCACGCTCAGGACCCACAACAGATACACTGGAACTAACCTAGCTAACCACGAACGTTGTCTTGGTCAAGCATCTGAATATGGAAGTTACAAAACAATTCAATGAAGAAGCTTCTTGCCTTGCTAAAATTAGATAACGTTAGCATGCTGTAGCTAATAGTAGCCTACTATCACAACATGACCCGTTATCTATTACCGCTAAACTAGCATAGCTTCAACAATTTCCAGTCGGAAACAAACCAAAAATTAAGCTAACCAAAATAATATGACTAGGCATGTTATCCAAATTAATTGTATATTTGGCTGTAACTTATGTCTTAGTTGTTTACCTGTAGTCGAAGCTTTAAATAGTCTGGGTGATTTACTGAGTTGGTGATACGCCTCGTTCCTACCAGCTAGCTAGCTAGCCAACGCCAGCTACTGCCTGATGAACACCCTTACTGTCTGTAAAACACACAACTTGTAGCTGCGCACACTAGGAAAGGGGGAAACCCTGTACCCCCCTTGTTTTGGAACGCACCACTATTTTACCAGGGGTTCATGCTAGCCTACCTAACGCATTAGAATACACTGCATATAGGATTATCGTGGAAAACTTGAACACACACGTTATATCATGTTCTATTGATATTCAAAAGGCACATTATAGTGTTTTACATACTAGTAGTAACTAGTAACAATAACTTGATTGGAAAATTTAGAAAAATAGCCCTACAGTTAATGTTTGGTATGACTCGAAAAACATTATCCAAAACATCACATAGCTCACAAATGAGATTGCTCACATAAAGGTGAATCGCAATGTAAACCTATGGAGGCTGCATTAATTTAAAGCTAGTTAAATGCAGTTTCGTAAAAAAAATAAAGCAAGATTAAAAATATGATCTAAAAGAATGTTTCTTGAATGTTTTTATTGAAGGAGCGATTTAGTCTGCAAAAATGCTCACCTGCAATACATTTGTTCTACCCTGGTGATCCAGCTAGTCACAGAACAATAGGCTACTAACATGTACAGTTTCCCCCAGGGTTTGCTTTTAATTCTCTCCATTGAAACATTTATTTTATTTGTGCTGTCTAATTAACAAGTAATATAGTAATATATAATAATGGATATTGTAATAGATTCAAATATTCTACGTATAGTTTTGCCTTTACTGTGGCTCATGCCTCTATTTTATTGCCACTATATCACTCTTTAACACACAACAAAAGCTCCACAGGTTTCCTTTTCAGTACGTTGTAGCACTTGAGGTTCCTGTGCTGTTTCATCATTATATTGTTTGTTGTAAAAGCGTATTTACATTTATAACAACGCGACTTGATGCAGAGTCGTGTAATTGTTTGTAGAAATATGAAACAGGGGGCCTTATAGGGCCATCTCGTGGTCAGATGGGAGTAGTGCATATCTAGAAATCATGTCAGGTACTTAAAATGAACTATTAACGAAATAAAAAAAGATAGTTAAAATAATATCGTCAATTGAGATATGTCCCAAATTAGATGTACACCCCTTGACGAATATTAAGGTAACCAGTTGTTATCTTATAACTAGAAATTACTTCTTAATCCCGACTGCATGGCATTTTGTCAGCAAAGCATTAAAGATGGGAAGTTTAAACTTAATTTAATTTAGTTTGTACCCGTTACAAGTAGTAGTGTCTTTTTTCAGATGGTTTGTGCATTATTTGGAAATCGAATGTATGTAAATATAGCATACGGATGGTTTTATTAACCACCCTTAATTTAACATCACTAATGCCATATATACATTTTTTTATTAGGACATCCGCTGTGTTTTTTCGGGCAAGTTCCCGAACTTCAAATACTTAGGAATACAATTGGGACATTACAAGCTTGAATGGACCATAAACACTGAGTCTCTCTCTCTCTCTCTCTCTCTCTCTCTCTCTCTCTCTCTCTCTCTCTCTCTGTCCTCTTGTTGCTGTGATATATTTTTGACTATGTTGTATTTATTGTACATATGAAAGACCTTACCATATAGGAGTAGCCTACAGTTACAGAAAACAAAATGCTTACTGATGCCTGTAGTTTTCCAGCAGGTGGGGTAAGAACCGCAGTTTGGTTCTACACTCTCCAACACAGCCTTTAAGGTCTCAAATATTCATTTTCTAATATTTTTATATAAACAACCCTGTAGTGAAGAGTGGAAAAAAATTTAAGAAACGGATGGTTTTCAAATAGTAGTTTATACAATTTCTGTCATTTCCACAAAAAACATTACCTTGAGCCAAATAAACACATAGACCCCTGTCCACTATTCCTTCTTTTCTTCTCAACTTCAGCAATGAGTAACTTAGTGTGTGTTCAGTTGGAGGCTCTTAGACTTTACATATCCAATCCATAAATCTAGGTTTTCAACACTGCTTTAATGCACCCCCATCTCAACCCTGGGGCCTAATTTTCAAGTCGCAGCTTGTCCCATGTCTTAAGCCACATCATCTCAGACCTTGTTTTACCAGTTTTGAGAAGTTAAAAAAGGAGGGACAAACACCTTCCGGCGCTGTTTAGTCATGTGATCCCTGCTCTCTGAGCAACCAACCTGTGCGTTAAAAGCAGATGTTACTGTTATGCCATTACTGATTGACAGAGTTTAACAAAGTGGAGCTGTCTGAAAGGCACGGTACACTGGGGCTGCGGTCGATGACAAGACAGATAGAGGGGTCTTGCATCAGATGTCGTACCTAGTTAATGAAGGCTTTGGGGTTTGTTCAGTGAGCAGTAGGTTGTAACTCAGTCCAAGGAAAAGCCCTGTGTTTCAGTACCACAGGGGTGTAGCTAGCCCTAATCCCTGCCAGGAAGGACATCCTCTGACCATTGAGATATAGGAACTGGCAGATAGTAAGAAGGCTCCCCAAAAATACTGTGTGCATTTTTTAAACGTAGTTTAACATCACATGACTACAGACTTAAAGACAGAATAAATAACATTCACATGCCTTTTGTCAAACAACACATGGTGCTTTTAACTCATGGAAATTGCTTTCTTAAAAACTTTGCCCCAGATTTGATATACAGTACAGTGCAAAAGTTTTAAGTAGATGTGAAAAAATGCTGGCAAAAATTTGAAAGCAAAGACTAGTCACAACAAATATTGATTTGATTTAGATTGTTCAGTTGTTCATTCACTTTGCATATAGTTAATTGATCAAAACAAACTATTAACACTGAGATTTTTGAAAGCATACTTACTTTACACACCTGCCAAAAAGGTTTGCACAGTACTGTATACTCGAACATTGTCATAGTATTTAAAGAAAAAAGGGACTTCTGCTTCACAAAGAAATTGCAAACACATACATTCAATGTCATTTCCACCTAGCCTGTCAGTTGAGACAGTTGACCCCCTCCGATGCTTGGTAGTTCCACTCCGCACATTATGGCACGCCGGGTGTTGCATTCTACCCCTGGGACTGACTACACAGTCAGTCTACCCTGGCAGCTCAAGGCCGAGAGATTGACCTTCAAGGCTAGTCAGCCTTGATTCAATTGGTCAAATTTACTAAAATGGACCAGGGATGTAAGCAGTGCGTCCATTCTTTCAGAGCTCCCACAGGCTGCGCACAGGCTGATCTAGGTCACTGTGATAGACCGGCAGGAGGTTAATAATTCATGACTTAGTGAGGTCATCACACCTCTGAAGACAATACAAATTTTTGAGAGCCATGGCCAGCTTAGTCGCCTTTATACTACTGTTGCAAGAGAATGGATCAATGCCTGCACTAGGTTCAGATATGCAGGCTAGTCACAAACCAAAGTGGTTAAAAAAGCAAACAAATACCTTCAAATGATTGGATTGTGGAAAATTGAAAAATACAATGAAACCCCTGTTTGATCCCTCTAGGAATAGTCTTGACAGCGTAGCTGCAACAGTAGAAGGTTCGGATTTACACCTCTACTACAATGACAGCCATAACAGTTTTCTATGCGACCTTGACAAGTTTAGCCAAACTGTAGTCAGTGGTGGCAAGGAAAGTAATTTCATGGAGGGCTGATTGCACATTAAAAGGAATTTATGTGGCACTGCATAATTTTAGGGTTTAACGTTTTTTATGTATATTTTTTTACTTCAGCAAGCCCTATCTACAACCTTCATTTATGTATATATGAGGTCTGTCTCAACCGAAATACTCAGACTTCCATTTGTTGTGATGGCATAATCCAGTTGTAAAAAACAAATAAGCAAATAGCTAACTTTGCTAATTCAACTAGAATATGAGCGCATTCATACCTAATATTTGATAGCAAAGTTGTACGTTAATACGTTTATAATTGTTGAGGTGTCTTTATCTACAAAAACTGGGACCAGTTCAAAACATTTGGCAACTCTGTAGCCTGGCCATCTATCAAAGCCATAATGCCCCTGCCAAGTGAGACTGGGGCTTAAGTAACGGTACGTATTTCACTTCAGCAGAACTGTGCACTTGGCAACATGTAGTCAGTCCTCCCTGCTCACACACACACACAACGGCCTCTGCACACAGTACATAGACCATTTTGCGGGTCCACGCAAACATGAGCTATAAAAGCAGCACAATTACAAGCTTCGCCAGCACACTGTAAGGAGGAATGTGAGACTCAGATTACCAAAGGCCCAGCCTCTCAGGCGTCAGGGATGGCATGTTGGTTTTACGGAGTGGTGAAAAGTTAAAGTGGTCTGAAGGAATTAGCCAACAGGCTGGAGGTGCAGGGAGAGTCAGCCCCCCTCCCACTCACTCACCCACCACCCTGTGATCCTCCCTCAGGGCAGTTCCCATGGCTGATGCCAAACACTGCGTGCTCTGTGGGGTCTAGGGCAGAAGGATCGGAGATAACAGTAAGGTCTGGGCTACAGATGCAGACATGCCCATTGGACTTGTACGTACGGGCAAACTCTCCCTCTTTTTTCATACTCACTTTCTCCTCCCTCCCTCTGAACATCCATAGAACTACCAAAACTTGGAACCAAGTAGAAACTTGAAATGTTGGTTGTACAGACTATAGAAATGAGTTTCTCTACATTGACCAAAAAGTAGTCCAAGTGTTCTAACCTTAACAAAACTAAACCAAACTAAAAACAATACATATACATACATGTATCCGGACATATCTGCAAAAGATGGGTTTGTTACCTGTCTTGTCATGGCTCAATTATCATTGGCTAATTCTTGTTATCCCCATTTTACTTTATCTCCTAAAATGATAACACAGGCTCTCAAAATACACAGTAGTAATCTTTTTTATTTTGCTTCATATTTTTTTTTATATTTTCAAAAGTATCTTATAGTAACATATGAAAAATGTATATGTACATATTTGTCAATGGAGCATGGCAAAATCCTATTTATAGCATGTACTGGTTTTCCAAAAACGAGTTTATGAAAATTAGAAAACCAAAGGAAAAAAAGTTAACAATGCAATCTATTTATAAGATGTATTTACAGTGTACAAATTTACATGAAAGCTTTCTTCCCCTCACAAAATATCACAGCAGAGACAGGGACTGTCAGTGAACCAAAACACTATAGAATCATACCATCTGGCAATACATCATCACAGATTGTTGTGCTAACATCATAAAAAAAAAATGTACAAAAAGCTAACCAGCTGGTCTCATTAAGCTTAGAAAGGCATTGTCCACCTCCTGGCCATGGAATGAAAGCCACATTAAAGTTTGAGATAAATTGTTCTGTGCCATCCAGCGTGACTTACAATCCCAGGAGTGGCAGGTCTCAGCAGGGAGCCGAGGCCAACGGA
Organism: Aplochiton taeniatus; assembly: GCA_017639675.1. Lineage (NCBI taxonomy): Eukaryota > Metazoa > Chordata > Actinopteri > Galaxiiformes > Galaxiidae > Aplochiton > Aplochiton taeniatus. Next base: position 5,446,491 of record CM030177.1, read on the forward strand.
GAGCTTGGGGCTTCAGGACTGTCCCTGTTGTCCCTCTCTGTCAGCTTGAGGATGACAACCTTCCTCTGGAGAGGTTTGGCTGCCACAGGCTTGTGACTCTCTCCAACTGGCTGCACTGCACTCTGGGTAGTGAAGTCCAGGCATTCTTGTGGTAACTCCATGCCTTGCGCCAGAAGCATGTTAACGATGTCCGTGTAGCCCCCGCGCAACGCCAGCTGTAAAGGGTTTAGGCCCTGCTCGTCTGATAGGCTGCCCAAATCCGGACAGTGAAGGAAGAGCTCCTTAACCACCTCACAGTGTCCGCCTTCTGCTGCCAGGTGACAGGGGGTACGCAAGGCCAGGTTGATGCTCAAGGAGTCGGCTCCTTCCTCCAGCAGCATCTTCACTGTGGCCAGGTGTCCTTTCTGGGCTGCTAGGTGGAGGGCAGTAAGACCCTGGGCAGTCAGAGCCTGGATATCGGCCTTGTGTTTGACCAGAAGGCGCGAGGTGCTAGTGTGGCCGGTGTCGGCGGCCACGTGCAGGGGCGTGTTCAACCCCGCCGACGTCACTGCGACACTGGCCCCCAGCTCGATGAGGATGCGGGCCACTCGGTACTGCCCCCTGAGGGAGGCCAGGTGCAGCGGCGTGCGCCCATCCGCGGTCTGCCCGTCCACGTCGGCGCCCGCCTGCTTCACCAGCAGCTTGACGATGCCCAGGTGGCCCTGCCAGGCCGCCAGGTGGAGCGCCGTCCACTCGTCCCGCCCCTTCACGTGCACGTCGGCCCCGCGGCTCAGCAGCACGCGCACCACGTTCTCCTGGCCGTGCTGGCAGGCCACGTAGGTGGGCGTGCGGCCCTGGGCGTCCGTCTCGTTGATGGCCGCCCCCCGGTCCAGCAGCAGGCGCGCGATGGCCTCGTCCCCGTTCTGGGCGGCGCAGTGCAGCGCGGTGTACTGGTCCTCGTCCTTGGCGTTGACGTTGGTGCTGCGCCTTCCCAGCAGCAGCTCGGCCAGGGGCCTCAGTTGTTTCTCGGTGGCCACGTGCAGCGGCGTGGAGCCCCGGGCGTTGGCCAGGTTGGGGTTGGCGTTGTTCAGCAGGAGGAACTTGACGGCCTCTTCGTTGGCCAGCGCCACAGCGTGGTGGAGAAAGCTACCCCCGCCCTCTAGCAGCAGGTCAACGTCCTGTGGCTGGAGGATCTTCATGAGCTTGGCGATGTCCTTGGTGCGGATGGCCTCACACAGCTTCCTCCTCTGGACCTCCCCAGAATCTGAAAAAAAAAAGAAAAGGATAATAGGGTCGGATAAGGTTTGGCTGTGATCGTGGCTGATGAAGAGAAAAAGAACAGCTGTGTCCTATTGTGCATTGTTTAAGGGTAGAGATGTTTTGATGAAGGGGTCTGTGTAATATCAGATTTCGTTCATTTATGGTTCTAGTGCATAGGGAGGTTTGCACTCAGATTGTAGAGTTTGTTCAACGTGTGTTTCGAAAGACAACTCGTACCATAGGAGTTCTCCTTTTCGAAAGACAACGTGATGGAATCCTGCGAGGAGAAAGCAGAGTCTACAGAAGAGATGCCTGACAGCCTTTTGCAGGTGTTGTCTTTGCTCGGACAGCAGTCCTCCTTCAAATGGTCAAAGCTCCGGGAGATTCCCGAATCCACCTGGTTCAGCAGTTCAGACAGGCTGTAGTCTTTTTCTGGCAACATGGCCGACTTGGGCCGGATTAGCTTTTGCTCTTTAGTCTGTAAAAGACAAAGATAGGTCAGGAGAAAGTGACTAAAGGCGATGGAATGTTATGCTAACATAAGAATACATTTATTAAAATAAACAGACATAAAGGCACATCTCATCCGGATCATAATTTGTAGTATGTAGTCTAGTTGTTTACCATTTTTTCCTCCAGACAAATTACACAACAACATCTGCAATTTAGCATGAGTGAACACTTGTCCACTTTTAGTCACAAATACCGAGGACAGGAAATGACAAAGCAAACAACACTGGTTAAACAATGGTGCTGGACGACATTCTTTACGCCTGATGCAACTGTTTGTTAGACTGTGAAATTTCCAATCTGGACATTTCCTCCAAGGTTGTAGAATTATGATACCATTGAATAGCACCATATCAACCACCATTTACAAATGCTTGCTCCCTACAGAATATACAGAAGAGGGAAGAAATTTGGGATAGCGATAAAAGAGGTAGACATTGTGGTTTACCTGGGCACTGGTGAGCCTATTATAGGGACTGCTCTCTGACTCGGGTGTGGGAGACTTGGGCTCCTCCTGGGGCTTAGAACACAGCTCCTCCACTTCTGAGGTTATGTCTGTAAGTTAAAGACGGCGTTGTTGAGTTTCGACGTTGGATCACTGTACGTCTTACCCCAGACTGTAAAAAAACGCTTACACTAACAGAATAGAAAACACTCTGTTCGCAGGTTTAATTATCCAGCAACATACATAAAAATGATTCTGTGGTGCTCACCCTGAAAGCTGGGTCTGTGGTCCTGAGAGCTGGCCCAGCATCGCTTCATGAGGTCCAGGAATCCTGTGCAGGCCTGGGGTCGGCAGCGCTGCACTGCCCCCAGGTCTGGACGCACACCCGCAACCACTTTCATCATGATCTGGATGATGTTCTCACCTGGAAAAAATAACGGACATAAGATTAAGTATAAGTCATGTAAAATGTTTAATTTAATATTATTCTTTGGATCTTTTTTTATTTATTTACAAAACATGTTTCATATGTACAGGTAAGTTTGACTATAAATCAAATAGATGTTAAATATAAAGAGTAAGTAAATAAGTAATCATTCAAAGTGTGTGTATCGTATACCGCATAAGCCACATAAGCGCAATATATTTCCCCAAATGATTTCTATAAAGCTAACATTCAACACATGTTTTTATCATACAAAAGGTTTATTTCACTGCCAATGCAATTACTGTGTAGTTTTGCATACCAACTACTGATAATCATCTTTGGAGACTGTTGTCTTAATATTGACAGCCTGTTATGCTTCGTTTTATCTGTTCGAGTGCTCGGAAGATGTTCCAACACAGAAGCAGTGAAAAATCTACAAGACTTCCTTCTTGGCAAGCCTCTTTGTTATCAGGCTGTGGGATCAGCCAGTCAATGATTCAAAGCAAACGCAGGCAGTGGCACTAATCACTGGTACGTCCAGCTCCTATTGCCGCTGTAATACCCTTCACAGAAGGAGGAGGGGACAAGTGGGAGGAGAGGGGCTCTTCCTAGGGTTTCATTAAGGCCATACCCAGGTGCCAACCTGGCTGCCATGATCAAGAGCTTTCTCAGAAAATTGAGATAAATTCCTTTAGCCATAATGGCACCTGATACGCCTGGGAATAAAACACATTACCTAGCAGTGTAGCCCTGCCTACCTTCCCTGGAATTTATCAGGAAAACATTCACTCACTCACACACGTACACACAAAGGCAGGTGTGTACATGTTATAACTAATGTGATATGAAAGAAAATCCAGTTATCATGTGACCTCAAAAATGTAATCAACAAAATTTAAATAGGTTAGTATACTTTGATATGTGTATGTGTTCCGCCTATGGTTGCAATAATAATATATAATATCACATTTTGTTGGGCCATACTCAAAAGCAAGCCCAAAAGCATTGAAGACAATACTGCTCTGTTGAAGCCAAAAAAAAAGGACTTAGTCATGCTTCATCCTCAATAATCTTTCTTGCCTGTGTTGACAGGACTTATTTACTTTCCCTTAGATTTTCCAAATGCATGCTGGAACTGTTACTATATTTCCATACATAGGTAAAAAAAAAACGTCTAAAATACAGTCAAAGAAAAAGATGTATACATTGTTTGACTAATTTCCTCACCTTGGTAGGGTTTCTTCTGGGAGAGAATTCCCCAGATGACAATGGAAAAGCTGGAAGAGGTCAAGCACAGGTTACAACACCCAATCAGACAAACTGCGATTCACAATCCAATCAACACAAGGCCGGGTTCCTTTCTGATCCGATGCTTAATAAATTGTCTCAATTAATTTAATGTTTCAAATCGGATCACTAAAACAAGTGACTTATCACAAAACCCACATCAGAAACGTCCAAGATTTATGAACCAATATTTTGCACGGAACTCGTGCAGTTCTGTGACGGACAGCAGCTGAGTTTGAGAGGGCCCACCTGTAGACGTCATGCTTGGTGTCCGACACCCTGTCCCTCTGGATGATGCTCTCTGGGGGCAGATAGGCGATGGTCCCACAGAAACCGTCCCGGCTGATGTCATCACCCCTCGACAACCCGTTCCAACGCGCCAGGCCAAAATCGGATATCTGGGGAATGGAGAGGGGAATGAATTAGAAGTAAAAAAAAACCTAAAAAAACAATGACCGCGGTTGTGTCTGAGCCTTTGGTGTCTGTGTTGTGACGACGGTGACTCAGTCTTCCCAGCCGTCTGAGAGTCCGCTAAGCCCTCATTGTCCTTCCTCAGTGATAGAGTTCGGGGAGACCAGCCATGTCCTGGCATGCAGAGGCTTTCCTCACCGGTAAGGCGAGGGAGAGAGGCCTGCCATGCTGGGGCTGAGCGTGTGGGTGAGTTCATGCAGATTCAGGGAGCCTGTCGGAACAGGTCCCGGTAAGCTGTTTACATCAGGGAATTAAAGAAGGCATGGGAGGGTTCCCACCCATTTCTATTACGGCTCCATTAGTCATTTAAAGTCTGTGAGGTAGCATGGAGGCTGTGCAGGAAACACCTTTCTGCCCAGAGCATGTGCTGGGCTGCCATTTAAAAAGCTGGAGATTATAAAGAAGTGAACAACAAGTTCCCTCCCACCCCATGAGATTGCTTTCATCGTAAGCCATATCATTTTAAGACACTATAATGTCGATTGGTCTAAGTGACTTTGAATCAAATCAATTATTTCATGCAGTTTTCGACGATAAATCTTTACTACTAGCTTGAACAATTATCAGCCCACCCTGGAGTGATAACTTTATTTAATATGCACCAGTAAAATATGAAAAGAATATATATAACACTTAAGCCCTGAACCTACTGTTGCTGAATTTGCTTAACAACACGGCTCGGCACAAAAAAGTATTCAAGTTTAGTCTTTCGGATGCACTTACAGCCGTTTGGGCAGTTACCAAGTGTTGGTGCCTTCATTTTAAGAACTGAATTTTTCCACCTCATCTGTTCCTTGTGTTCACTTCGTTCAGCTGTGAATTAACATACCAACATACCAACCAGCTAACACTAACCACTATCCAGCCTGTCTGTCTCCCTGAACCAGTCATGGTTTCTTGTTTCTGGCAGAGACAAACCACGTCAGTAACACAAAGAGAGAGTTCTTCTCCCTATCCTCCCTGCCAGGAGTCCGCAGGTGTCCTACCTTGACGTGGTAGTGTGCGTCCAGCAGGATGTTGGCGGGTTTCAGGTCCAGGTGGAGGAGGGGCGGGCTCATGCAGTGCAGGAAGTTCATGCCCACGGTGGTCTCGTGGATGATGCGGAAGCGCAGCTCCCAGGGCAAAGGCTCGGCGGCGAGCAGGGTCTCCAGAGAGCCGGTCTCCATGAACTCCATTACCAGGCCCTGGGAGTCCCCACAGATGCCGTACACAGGAAGGATGTAGCGGAACTTGGCCGCCTCCATTTTCACGGCCTCCTCCAACAGCTCGGCTCGCTCCCTGGGGAGGACATAGCAGTCAGTTACAGATCACTTCAATATCTTGATTTTATTTTAACTCTGGTATCGTTTTTTTGTGTGTGTGTGTGTGTGTGGGGGGGGGGGGGGTTACTTGAGGATGCCATATACAGTGCAAAGAAAGGCTAAAGAGAAGGACCAAGACAGCGAAATGCATTAACTTGCCACTTTGTCCCATACCAGAAGAAGCATGTTGCTTTTTCACCAAAGGCTTAGGAATTCCTGGTAGCTGCAACATGTAACATACCTTTCGCATTATCCTAAATTCCAACCGAAGGTAAATCATAGGCCGGATGAGCACACAGCCATGTATAGTATTTCCCTATTAGTGTTAACCTCCCTTACCCTGTCGTAAATGATTGACCTCCATGCAGACGTGACACATTTATAGGACACTGATTCTGTAAGCATAAAGGCCATTATCGGCCTGGCTGTCAAAGAGTTCCAGAAGCAGGGGCTTTCTTAATGACATTCCTGTGAAGTCTGCGACGCATTCAGGGATCCTGGAAGCATGAACAGAACCCTTGTTCTCTTCCTCGACCTTTGCACAAATAGCTTCACTGGTGTCACAGCCCAACTCAAAGTTTGACATTAGATAGAGTGATATCATTTGTTTAATGCAGCGGTAAATTGCAGGTGTTGCTAAGCTGGAAAATAAACACTGATTACGTCATATCCAACTGATAATGGACACTTTTTGCCAAATCAGCTTTAGTAAAGATTTTAATTGAAAATGTATCCATATATACATATATATACACAATTTTCTGAAAAGTAAGTGTGTCCCACTATGACTACACTGCACATGAGCATTAATAGATCAAAGATTATCTAAAGTGAAATCCTGACTGCCTGATTGGTATGTTGGTAGGATTGACTTTAGTCCGCGGCTGAACAGCGCTCGGCCAAGTACATCTGACGGACCAGAACAATCTGTGCAAAGGTGAGGATTGAGGAGACAGAAAGGGGCATTCACCTTTTCCCTAATCCCTGAGCTCTACCCTGAGCAACCCGCCAGACCTTCAGAGACAAACAATGCCCCCTTTTTTTACGTAAAGTGTCCAGAAGGACCAGTTCAGCAACTTCTCTCAATGTCTTCATGACACAGCTACTGCGTAGGACTGGAGGCAGACAAAGGTGGCTTTGAGTCACTGGTTGTTTTGTCAGATGAGAGGGCAGGCAAATGGTAGTTTATACACTTAGCAGATGCTTGGGGCTGATAACATTAATGACTCGGTTACACTTAAGGCTGCGAGTAATGCGACAGGCTATAAAAAGATGTAAAATACCTTTTAAGACTTATCCAAAAGCCCTTCCATCAAATGTGCCTAGACGATCTATGTGTGACTGGGTGGATCAGAGAGACAGAACATTAAAGTCGTTGGAAAAGCTTTAAAGATTGTCATGAGAAACTTGATGTGTGAAATATATCACAAGTGTGCGTCTGTGACATAATCCCTCAATGAACTGTAGTTGGCAGAAAGCTGAGACTCACGCCTGCATGAGGCCCATTGCCTACAGAGAGAAGACGGTTAAACGCAATCAGATACAGCTTCTGCTTTCAAAGTTGGACTTGTTCTCAAGTGACACTGAGTTAGTGTGCTTCAAATAACACTATAACACACTATTCCCAAGGGAATAATGTGCCTCTATCAGACATAACATGACATGGCAAACTGTTATGCCACTGTATGTCAACTCTCATTGCAGGCAGCATAATGCCATCTGTTGAACTATTAGATAAAACACAAATTAGAGATGATCAAAAAAATATTAATACCGAAAACAACACACTGGAAATATTTAATATACATTCTGCAAAACGTATCTTTTTCCAAATGTTGCAGCTCTAAAGAAACACAGCAAAGGTTCATGGAAACTTCCTCACAGCCCAGCTTGGGAGCATGGTGTACTGGGTCACTCATGTTCCCATAGAGTGATGACAAATGTGTGACAGAACACAGATCAGCAGCAGCAGCACAAGAGTATTAGGTTTCACTTTCTCAGCCCCTCAACACATAGACTGCATATGGGCACAAACAAACACGCAAGCATGTACATGTAGACTAGAGTACACGCGCGCGCACACACACGCACACACACACACACACACACACACACACACACACACACGCTAGCAAATAGTCAGAGGCTGAACGCATTGGTCTAGATCTTGCATAAAGTCCTACCACTCCCAAGGTAGGTGTGATGATGTGTGAGATTAGGGTCATCACCCTCATCACCAGGCTGTTCTCAGTACTATGACTATTCACGCGAGCCCCTCCCCATGTCACATTGATGGGGACTGTTATGTTTATTTGAGGGAGATTCTTGGCTGGCTTTGTTGATTGCTTTGCTTCAAAGGTAAATGTGTTATCTGGACCCTGCAGGTGACATGCTCAGAATACAGGTCTTAACAAAAAGAAAATTCTATCATCTAAAGATCCTCATAGATATTTCCTGCTCAAGAAGTACATTTTAACTCCAGAGGTTTCTGGAAATGAGAGAGTGTGCCTCTCCTATTCAAATTCCAGGGCGAAAAACAGTAAACTGGCTTCACCCACAGTGCCATCTTTTCAAATGTTTGCCTGTCTATGACCCTAAACAGATAACCAGTGGTTAAGTCTGACAATAGATTTAAATAGATATGTCCTCTTTTGCCCTTCAACGAGGAATTGGTTAAAAAGCACAAAGTTACAGAAAATATTTTACAATTTAGAAAACATCCATGAGATGAAAAGTCCTTTCCAACACAATCCATTTACTCAACAATAGGAATGACACATTGACTGACTAAACTCCACATCAAGAGCAGCTGCTGCAATACTTACTTGTCATCCACATGAAGGCTGGGAGGGCACTTGATAGCCAGCCATGTTTTCCACTGTACATGCCGGACTTTGTATACTTGTCCAAAGCCGCCGGAGCCTATCTTCTCCCACTGGTCAAACTCAGAGGACTCAAAGGTCCTCAGGAGTCCCATATTCCCATGGGAAGTGTCTGGAACCTCCATATCCGTCATAGGAATAACTTCAGCTGTGTGAAAAACCCCAAATCCTCCTTTTTGTCTTCTCCAAACCACAGTAACTTGTTCTGAACACACTCTACCCTGCCTACTGTCTATAGCTCTTCCTTGTTTTCCCCCTTGACTAACTCAGTCTGGCCCCTCCTCCTCCTCTTCAGGTAAAAGAGGGAAGGGCTTAATGTGCTGACATCACTTCCTGGGCCTGCCAAAATAGACATGTCAGCATACTGGGTTTAGGTTGCATTCAAATCGTCCAAACCCTTCCTTTCCTTGCCACAGTATCAAATCTTCTCTTGCAATAAGGGAAAACTAAAATGGACAGCGAAGGAAAAATGCAATCGCTGTCAACTGAAACACAATCACTGTTTACTGGAATTTACTGACGAACCACAGAGTCCCATACTTCATCCCATATCTAGAGGGCATACTCCAAGTACTAAAATGAAACTCAATAAGGCTGGAATGCTGCACTTCACTGAACAGTGCATTGTTCCCCTGAGATACATTATAGTGCTGGAGTTACCGGAAGGTACAAAGTTTTATCAACACCGATCATCTTCCACACCGGTCACATTACGCAACAATGCCCACATTGCTCCACTTTGCAATGTGTGTATTTATGTCCAGAGCTGAAATTCATTCATAATCAAGGGAAACTACTCCAAACCCAATCTTACCCTTTGACAAGTGAATTATTTATGTATCAAAGACTCAGGTCGTCTTACCAACAACATGAGCCGTTCTACTAAAGAAGGAAGAAAAGTAGTGGAAAGTAAGCCCCGCTGACATTCAGTTGTTCTTGACTTGAAGCTACACTGTATTATCCGTGTATATATATATATATATATATATATATTTTTTTTTACTAATAGTACAGTTTTAAAACAACTTGTGACAATGTTCTTGCTTATCACGGTAATATCAAAGCAAACAATTCTCCAACATTAATCGATAATGAATTACTGATTTTGCATCTGACCTGCGAAACACTAGTTATTCTGACACACAACACACGGAGTGGCAAGGTGTAAATAGGTAAGTTAAGAGGCCATTAGGTAATGATGTTTCACAGTTTTTCTTTCAGGACCCTGACATCACACCTTTGTGCCGCATCTCCTTGGAGCGGCAGTGACAAGTGTTGAGATGAGTCCCCGCCAGGGCCAAACAAACAATAGCCATGCATCACAGTAGGTTGTCAAAGCTATAAACAGTTTATATGTGGGTGTGGTGAACATGCAACAAGGGGCATTCCAGGTGAGGGTACACAACTCCTCTACCAACTGCATCAATTGTCAGCCCTGGCCCTTCCTCTGGGTGGTGTCACACACACACACACACACACACACACACACACACACACACACACACACACACACACACCTGTTTAGAAGAATGAGCTAATCACAAGAGCTTCAGTCTGCATCTTGATCAGGTTCATGGCATTCAGCTTGTCTATGAGCATGAGTCATCATTTACCAGGACCAGCAGGCAAGCTGTAGTAAAAGCCCATGTATCTTAGCCCATGAGGTTTACTATGAGAGCTGCTAAAAACTAAAATCAACAAATCAACACATCGACGTCTAGATCTTAAAGTAGCATTTTCTGATGTCTGGGTAAATTGCACCACACATTTCGAAAACTAATACATCACGGTTCAACTTCTCATATAACTACTTCACTTGAATATGTCTGGAAAAAATATGTGCAGACCCTCAAAAGCGGCACCTTAAATTGTAGGAAATGATGCAACTGTGAACAAAGTATAACTGCAGCACAGTGTCAACAGAATTGTACAGAGCAGGGAGCTCCTCCTTCTGGTCAATAAAGTGTACTGCATGAGAGACTTTTTAGAGGTAGTGTTTAAGATGAGGTGTGACTGGATTGAGAATCAGATTGGTGCCATGTTCTTTCTTTAGTCTTTGTTTTTATTTGATAACCGGTAATGAATACAACTATTTATATTAGGGCAAGTAAAAATCGACTTTCGGAAAGTAGATTTTTGACCCACTTGCTCAACCGGGCTGGTGAAAAATAAAACGTTAACCCTGTGAGGTGTTAGATTAGATTGGATTGAGATCTGATTGGGGCCTTGGGGATCTATGAAGCTCTGGTGACAATTGCCCTCCATCCTTTTAAAAATGGACTGGCAACCGAAAGACTCAGAAAGATTGTCTACCACAGAACGAGGGGGTAAATCAGATGTTACACTGCAGTGTCAAATCCAGCTGTCTGGGACAGCTTTTCCCACTTAATCACAATCAACTATTTGGATTAGTTTCTTTGTTCTCAAAAGTTAATAGTTATAAATCACCTAAAAAAATGACCACCGACAAAAAAAGTACCACATATAACCATGATGAACCATCTTTTTTGCATTTAATTTAAAAATATACGATAAAAAATGACTTCCAGTATTTCTTTGACAACTTAACAAATGGTCTAGTTTGCTCTCAAGTATTCACAAATAAAACACCAGTGAATTCCAGAATGAATGGCAATGTACATTTACAACAAGTACACTGCTTTGACTTGTTAACCCCAACCATAACTCTTGATCAATAGACCCTGCAATATAACTAGCCTGCACCTGAAATAACTGAATACCCTTTATGACTTGACAAATGAATCATTCTACTGTATTGAGCAAAGATTCATCAATATAATAAAACATTGATGATGATCTAAACAACTATAACAAGTAATTCAAACCGCTAACGGCTTTGGTTTGATTGATAAATATTGAATAATATCGAGCTAATCATCAAGGGGTCAATGTATGAACGGTACATAAATAGCACCTGTCAGCTACGTTGAACAAAGGGTTTTAGTTCTGTGTGTTTCAGGTTCCGACAGACGTCACATCATGGTCTTTTAATTCAGGTTCATGGCTGTATAAAGGGTAATGTAGGCATCTGGGTGAAGATGTTTAAAGTTTCGCTTTCGGACAAACGCTTCAAGTCTTTTCCAAGGTGGTGGATGACCAGCACCTCCACTAGTAACTATACATCTGCTGGGTAGAGGACTGCTGCTGGGGGGTCTGGGCCTGCCCCGTTTGGCCCTGTTCTGGGCCCTGGCTCTGCATGTCCTGGCTCTCCCCTGGAGCCCCCTCCACCACGGGGGTGACGTGAGTCCCCTCGGCGGCGGGCATGGGCCGCCAAGCCAGGGTGGGCGCCTCCAGCTGGCCCATGGGGTTGACAAAGGTGGTGAGGTTGATGAAGTGCGCCACTGACTGGGGCGCTGCGGCCCCGCCCGGGCCCACCGTCTCCGGGATGAGCTCGGCCGGGCGGTTGTGGAGCACGGCGGAGCCGCTGACCGCGTCGAAGGTGACGGTGAGGATGGGGTTGTCCAGGGTGAGGGCGCGGTCGCCGGCCGTCAGGTGGCCCACCGCCACCGGCTGCAGGTTGGTGAACTGGGCGGGGGTGACGATGGGGGTGACCGTGATGTTGGTCAGGCTCACGCCGCTGTTGGGGGAGATGGTTGGGGAGGCACTGGGGTCTGCCAGGACCACCACCTGCAACAAAAAACCACCCGTCAACTGACTTCCAATCTCAATCCCGACATGCTTTACAGTGCGGCTAAAACAAAATGGCACCCAGCTGCTTTTTGACACCTGAGGCGGCGGCTCGGTCGGCGTGGGGGTACCTGTTGGATGCTCTGCACGGCGGAGCTGGTCTCTGTCTCGTCGCCCACGATCACGGAGGTGTACTCCCCTTCCTTGATGGCGCAGTCGTCATAGTCCTCCGAGTCGGTCAGCTCAGGCTCCTCCATCTGCTTGGGCTTCTGCTTTTTGACGGACCGCGTGGAGGCCCGGGTAGTCCTCCCCTCGGAAAGAGCCTCCTTGTCCAGGGTCAGCATGGGCTGGAAGGGGACAGGGGGCGGCGGGCCAGCACCATGAATACCATACTTAATGAACATACACCGGGACACAGCTTTGACGAGCGGCGCTTCCAACCTGTCCGATGCTGATGGACGAGTCGTCGATGGTCGAGGTTTCCTGAAGGTCGTCGAAGTCCTCTATTCTCACGGAGACCACCTGCGGTGAAACAAGACAAAGCCCCGGTCATAGTGCGTCAGGTATCTTTGAGGACGCCCGAGTTAGCCAAGCCAACCCCCCCCCCCGCCCCGCCGAAAGCCGCTGGAGCCCTGACCTCGGGGTGCTTGCGTCGTATGTGGCGGTTCATGGAGGCGCGGGTGGACACCTTGGTCCCACACAGGTGACAGGCCTGGGCCTCCACCTTCTCGTGTGTCAGGTGCATGTGTTTCTGCAGCATGTACTCCGTCAGGTACTTCTTGTCGCACACCGCGCACGTCCACGTCTTCCCCACTGCCGAGGGAGGGACGAAGAGAGAGGGCGTGAGGTAAAACAGGGACGGGTAATTGACGGAGAGAAAGGCCCGCCGTTAACAGGCGCAGTTTGTACGATTCATTTGCTCGCAAACATTTACGTTTGCTACCTACCTCCTGGCAGATATCACTACATCGAATGCTCTAAGAGAAGATGGGCTGTCTATGAGGACAATAGGCCCTGTATTCAGCCTATCAACAAAACATATTCAGTCTATCCAAAAACGTGAGAAGCCTGCTTAATCCTAACCAATCAGGACAGTTGTGACACCTTGCGTGCACACAAGCACGGCTGTATAAGAGCATTTTGACCCTGCGCTACCTAGCTCTCTATGAGCGCCTAAGGCCCTGTATTCAGGCTTTCAAAAACATTAGAAGCCTGCTTAATACTAGACAATCAGGACAATTGTTGCGAGGTGGCACGGCACCTCGCGTGTACACGAGCACGGATGTGTGAGAACTTTTTGACTTTACGTTACCTAGCTAACAACCGTGTCTTACGATGGCTGAGCCCGCAGGCATGTCTCAACACCATTTGAAGGGAGGGGCTTAGGAGAGGGATAGGAGGGATCCGAAACTGAAGAGGTTGGCTTTTTTGGGCTGTTCTTGCTCATTTGGGCCCGGTTCTCTAGACGTACATCCTGGACCTTTAATAATGAAAAACAACTGCAGAGAGGCCCATGATCAAAAGTATCCTTGCCTGTGTGGATGAGCTTGTGCGTCTCCAGGGTTGACCTCTCACTGAAGGTCTTCCCGCACAGCTCACACATAAAGTCCTTGATACCTGCCGGAGAGATGAGAGTTTGACGAAAACACTTCCACCCAATGACCTTTATGTGAAAAGAAACTATTACGAAACAAATTATATTTGAAATGGTAGAGACTTTCAATTTGAGGTTCGCTTAAAAAAAAAAATTTTAAAAGTGAAGGAATGAAGTTCTGCGTAACTAAGCTTTGCCAATAACTCACCTGTGTGCCTCTTGTAGTGTTTCAACATGTTGACCTTCTGGGCAAACTTGCGGTTGCATTCCTTACACTCGTACTCTTTGATGCCTTTATGAAGCTTCATGTGGTGCCTCAGTGCATGTTTGGTTTTCATCCCTAGAAAGGGATTAGTGGGTATATTAAGACATGCAAATACCCTTTCCCGCCAAGTGTTAAACCGGTCAGCTCTCCCCATTTCGCCCGACCGACTTGTCCCGGCAACCACCTCACCTTTCCCACACTCTGCACAGAGGTATTCCCTGATGTCATCGTGGACTCGCAGGTGCTCCTTCAACATGTCCTTCCTGGCGAAGGACTTCCCACACTGGTTGCAGCCGTGACTCTTCACCCCTGTGCACGATTGAAAAAAGAAAATCCGTTAAGAGGAAGGCGCTCCGAAAGTCTCGCTGACTTGTTGCTGTCACGCCACGGGACGTCACCTGTGTGGATGATCTTGTGTCTCTCCAGATTGCCGATGCTGTTGAAGATTCTCCCGCACATATCGCACGGGTGGATGTACCTTAGGGAGGAAATAGAACGTTACCCACATGAAATGCCATTCCCATCGCACTCTTCCCCGTCCACCAAATCAACAGCGTCTCTCCTTCCTCTCCGTCTCCCGCCCCTCGCCAGTCTTACTTCTGCACCGCTGGGTCCGGGAGCTGCTCTCTGTGGATGACCAGGTGGGCATTGTAGGTGGCCTTCAGGGCGAAGCGGCGGTTGCAGATGGCGCAGCCGTAGCCCCTCTCCTTGTGCTGGTCCATAATGTGTTTCAAGTATTCCCGACCCTTGGCGAACGACAACTGCACAGAAAGCCCACATCTCGTCACTGTGGTCATGGTCTCTCAAGCCTGTTGGTGTGCGTGTCTTTGGCCGTGTGCTGCAGACCTGCTGGAACTGACCTGACATTTCTTGCAGCTGTATTTGTAATTGTCGGGGTCGTCGTCCTCGTCCTCCTCGTCCGACTCTTCACTGTCGCCCACGGCGATGCCAATCTTCTTTATGAACTCCTCCCTCGCCTGCTCGTCCATCAGCGCGATGTCCTGATGGCAAAAAAAAACGAATTCCCTCAAAAAAACGAATTTAGCTCCGAGGCGTATTTCATGCTGCCATCAGTGAATGCTACGCCTTCGGACCAGAAACGTGAGGAAGTAACATTTTCAGGGTCCTCACCTTGAAGTGAACATGAATGTGGTCCCTCAGGACGTCGACGCGGAAGAACTTGCGCCCGCAGATCTCACAGGTGTACTTCTTATCCCCATGAGTCAGCAGATGTTTGTTCATGTTACTCCTGCATGAAAATACCTGCACACAGACAAGTGGGATTAGGCAAAGTCATAGGCAAATATACACATCTTCGCCAAACGATGAGTCATTGTTCCTGGCGTGACCACACCGTTGGGTTTGATTTGCGTCTATCAGTTTGATTCCCTGCCGTCATGAGTCTTCTTCATCTATTGGGGATGCCAGGTCTTACCTTGCCACAGATGGGACAGGGGGAGGGTTCTTTCCTGTACTTGGTCCCTTCTTCCCCGTTGGCCTCCAGTTCCTCCCTCTTCATGCTCTTTGAACCTGTGCAGACACAAACAGCTGACTGGCTCACTGACTGCGAACTCTTTGACTGGCAATTTAGGTATTCTTTATAGATGCATTGATGGTATTCTGGATAGATTTTTTAACAAGACTGTATCAATTCATCCTCATTTCAGTATAGAGGATACATGAACCATCTCACTATGAGATCTTCTATAGGAACATATATGTGTTATGTGATGTATTAGGTCATGGGATATTCATTCTCAATGGTCTTGCTCTGTCCTTTCACACTCACCCACACCATGTCTCCTATGGTGCTCCTGCATAACATCCTTGCGGTAAAACATTTTGTTGCAAATCTCACAGGAGTACAGCTTATCGCCATGCTTCTTCTTGTGCTTGGAGAGGTTGCTATTGGTGGAAAAGAACCGGGAGCAGATGTCACACTGGAACGTCTTGTCATCTGCAGACAGGACAGAATCATAACAGAATGACTCTCCATCAAAACTGCTGCGCCATGGTTTCTGAACGAGCAACGCAGAAAGACCGTTAAAGACAGCCGCACCTGTTCTGCAGTTGTGGAACGTTAGGGCGTTCTCAAGGCGAAAGGACTTGTCGCACGTGTTGCACTTGTACTTGTACTCGATGTCCGGCTGTTGGAGAAACAACAAGGGTTCCCATTAGTCCTCTTTAAAAAGAGTTCCTCGGGACAGCGGCTAGAGCATGGAAAAGTCACCCACCGCATTCTTGCTGTGCTTGTAGGAGATATGCTGCTTTAGGCTCTCTTTGCGGCTGAACAGCTTGTCACATTCTTCACATTTGAACAGCTTGTCGCCTAGAACAGGAGAGGCGGGTGAGATTGACGGAAGCACACAGCGAGCGTTACACATTGCCGCGCCACGCTCTTAAGAGCCGAGGCTTTCGGGGAGCCACAGAAGGGCGGACAGAGGGGAGCTCCCGGCGCGTACCGTGGGACCGGACGTGTCGGTTGAGGTTGCTGCTGTTCTGGAAGACCTTGGTGCAGAGGGAGCAGCGGTACACCTTCTTGCGCTCGTCGGCCCGGTGTCTCTTCAGGACGGCCACGCCGTCGGGGCCGATCATCAGGCTCTCCTGCAGGGCCTCCCCTTCCCCCGCGGGCCTGGTGCTGGCGGGCCTGCCCCCCAGTTTGGCCCCTGGAACAAAAGAGCGATGAGCGTCACACCTCGAGGCATTTGAAGGATGATTCCTTCCGGCTTGTTGAGTAGGTCACGGTGCCCAGTGTTTGATCACGCATGGCAAAGACACACGTAATGCAACAACACAGCGCATGGCGCTAAACTGTTCTCAGGAAATCTGAGACTGTATGCGGTGCATGTATTATGAGCCTCAGGTCTACAATGTGGTGGGAGTTAACTTCCATGGCACTCTGCTGTAGGGTTTCACCTCCTTTCTTCCTGGAAGCCGGTGAAGGCGTAGCCCGGCGTCCCTTGGCCCTCCGCCCCCTACCCGTCCTTCTCTTGGGGGCCGGCTGAGGAGGAGCCTGGGGCCCGCGGCGGGCGCTGGCGCCGCCGTCAGCGGTGACCACGTCCACCTTCCAGGGTGGAGATGGGCAGATTGGCAATGGGGTGATTTCCTTTTCTTCGTGAAGGTGGGCTGTGATAAAGACAGGTGGAAATCTGACACTTACAATAGAACATAACATCCTGTTGTTATCAGAATGAGTTACAACTACGTCTGCCTGGATATTATCTCCAATGTTATGAAAAACAAAAAAGTGTTTAAAATTTCAGAGCAGTGAGGCGGCAAGAATTTTCTGGGAACATGAGCAAATACTTTGAGTATCTTGGGCCTCTCTTCTTGTAAAGGTCAATACATACCCACCATACGCAGAGGTGTTACGTTGCGCTCTACTGCATGTCCACTATACGTCCACCAGGTGGCAATCACCTTAGAATAACAATGTTGTATCGATATGTTTGATTTCTGTCTCTGAGCTTCCGGGTCCATTGGTTTGGTTGTAGCGAAGCCAAAGAACTTAAGTTGAGCTTCTTTCTACACTCTTTGGCCAAGCTACCAATATAGTCTGGGGGGGGGGGGGGGGGGGGGTAATATTGTCTGTTATTGTTCCTTTGAGACAAGATGCACTCTCTATGAGTGCCCGGTGCCCTGTATTAAGCCTCTAAAAATCGAATTGGAAGACCAGCCATCACTAACCAATCATGACAGTTGTTGCAAGGATGTTAGCTACCTTTCTGTCAATTAACTTGCCTGCACACTCCTGCTTAAAAGCCTGGCTGTACCGAGCATCTTGACCTACCATTACACAAACTCACCCAAGTCAGTGAGCGCGCAGTCAGGTTTAGGCCTATGCCACTCCGCTCCAAATAACTTTTCTACGTGATCGCCTCGCCCCGACAAGCCTAAGCGGCGCGGGTAGGGAATTCTGTCCGGGCTCGGTTGGGGTCACAACTTTACCAGGTCGGGCTTGACTTTTTCGGCTCGTTGAGGACTCTAGAGTGATCAGATACTCAGGAGGTTGGCTTTCGGGCTGTTGTGATTCAAATTCTTGCTCATTTTATCCTAATTGGAGGTGCAGCATGGTCAACTGTGGGTTCGACCTGCGTTCCCCAAATTGTGATGAAAACGCGACATAGACTAGGTCTGCGTTTGCGTCCCCTATGCCTACCTTGTGGTACTGTATTGTATAGGCCGTTTGGGAATTTACCTGCATTATTCCCTTTAGCCACTAGGGGCAGAGACACCCCTGATTTCCCCAAAGCACCCTCTGGCTTGATCGACGTAGGAGCCACATCTAAAACAAAAAGAATACCAAATAAATATTGTCAAAACAAAATCAACAGGTAGGTTTCAAAAAGTGACACGTCCCCTTGAGCCTTTTATCAGGACACAAGTGACCATAGAATTTCGTGGCTGTCGTGTTCACAAACATTTTCTGTGTTGAGCTCACGTGAGAAATAGCACGATAGATGAATACGAGCTACCTGCAGGAGGTGGGACTGGAGGCCTCAGCATGGGCTTCTCCATCTTTTTAGCATAGAAGGCTCCATACCAGACCCTCAGCTCAGTTCCTGGCATCACCTCCTGAGGAACACACAGCGATCAAGCACCAGTTGGGTACGGCTCCCAGCTGTAAAGGAGATTCAGCGGCAGTTCATAGAAAATGTGTTTTCTTATGTGACTGTAACCTGGGAGGTGTTATAGTAGATCTCATCGTCCTGCTGGTATGCAGTCAGGTTTTGGTGTGTGTGGTCCAAGGCCGGTCGCACTAGCATCATCCAGTTACAATCATCTTCGTTCGACGAGTCGAAACACACCATAAGGCCGTCTTTCAGGAAGATCTGCCAAGAGAAACAAAATGAAATGTTTCGCACCACTATGACCAACATTTATTTTGACATGTTCTGGATATGTTCAAATGCATTTGTTGTGGGCGTACTTTAAGGGGATACGGCCCTTCTTTGTCCAGGTGGGAAACCCTCTTGGCCTCATATGGCCCAAACCTGGTCCTCTTGACCAGCCGACTTTGGACAAAGACCCCCTCTTTCCCCTCAGGCACAGGCTTTATTTCTAGACTGTCAGGCAAAGAGGACCTAGTCCACACACACAAAATCACAAGCACCTTTATTAATATTGTAACACAGCTTTTATATTTCATCTATCATCTTGTATACCTCTTACCTTTCTCTATTAAAGTGGCATTTAACAGTTTTCGCGTTCAAAGTCTACATTAAAATTGTTTAGGAATAGAGGATATAAAAAGACCTGGGTATTAAAATAAAGAATATTTGTGTGCTTGTGTGTGTGCTTGTGATGTTGATTATGGATTAATTACAAACCGAGCTCTACTGAGGACGAAAGAGTCCTGCACAGTCACGACTGGCCCTAATTCGGGACACTCAGAATCATGGTACTGGCCACAGTCCTCACACCCTAGATTGGATTAGAATAACAGCATATCATCAATTCCATCTGCAGGGGACATTCGCCTATTGGAACCCTTAACACTCAGTATGTAGACTTACAGATAAATTCATCTGGCGTCTGCTCAGTCATTTTGCAGACCTAAAAATTAAACAAAAGACAGCACAGTTATGTGAACACGCTTAAAAAAGACTTGCAATAAACTAACATGTTAGGAGGTCGTTTGAAAATAAAGTAAATATAAAGCAAGTACAGAACATCCTCAATATATGATGCCTCTGTAATGACAAGCGTTTATCAAATGCTGTTTTTGTCCAATATGTACGCCAACCAAGTGTTTGACACCAGCAGTTGGTATTAGCGGAAGGGATATCCATGACTAGTAAAGACCGTGGCTAATTTGTGAAAATAAAGGCTACTGTGCATGAGCGACTTCTCTACATATATATTTGTGACTACTAGATGATCCGGCAGAGACGGGATCCAGGATTTCTTTGCATTCCAAACTCTTGCCGGGTTTTAACTCCGATCTCAGCTCGCTCAGTCCTCTACAGTAATGTAAATGTAACAAAGAACAATCGGCATGGCGGATGGAACGGAGACGCGAACCTCATCTGGAGCCTGTGCATTTCAATGTCATTATCAAGTAAACACAATGTTTTAGGGAGACTCCATGTGGCTATTTGAAACTCCTGCAATTTTTTTACACAATTATATAATTATTATTTGGAAAAACAGTGCAAGGTTGCGTAAAACATGTTACCTGTTTCTTAAAGCATTACACATATATTGAATCCTGACTCCGGGTTCCAATCCGCTCCAGAAAAGGCGCAAGACCGGAAATAAGCAACTGCGAACAGCATTGTGGGGACTGTAGGCTTATTGTTGTAAAACTACTCATCGGACTATTTGCGAAATTAACAGAAAGATCCCAAAAGTTAGTTACTCATGTCAATGTTTATTGCTCATAAATGATCAACCTGATCTGTTAATTATTAATAATCCCTGCAATAATACCGGCATTCAGGTTTTGTGCACAGAGCAGATAAGAAATCATCAAGCAGTTCACTCATACATAGGCTTTCACTGCTTTCTGATGAATGCATAATATTTTGTACTTACAGGCAGCTACGTAAGAGGGCTGAATAGTTTGCAACTACCCACATTTCCCCCCCCCTAAAACTTTAAATGGGTATAGTTGCCCATTAAAATACAAGCAAGCCTTACAATCTCAGTTTACCTACTAAAACCAAGACTAGTCACACTCTTGCAAACCTGACAAGATAATCTATTTGATGACAGTTCAAACCACCACTATTTTCCCGCAGCGAAGGGAATGCAGATATATCCATGTGAATTGCATGCATTTTTTAAATCACTGGAGATCCCAGCTTTAAATTATAGATTGTTGATAGAGCGGGGAAGTAGACAACCCTCTACTTCCATCTCAAACCAATTCGAGCTACTTGGGGCAATTCATGGCCCTACACTCATCAACTTCATGGCGAACCAGTAAAAACCACTATGAACAGCAAGCAAAGTCTGGATTAGTCAGGAAGTCTTATCAGCAGACATGTCCATTTCCCTTTGGCTTCACATCAGCCATTTTCCACTATCAGTCCACTGGTCACTCTCAGTAGATTTGATAGCTCATAAAGACAGCGCATTACATGACCAAATGGATATTTAAAAAACAAACGTCTTAAACATCTTTATGAAAAATGAACATACAATCGTTAGTTGAAAGGATTCCAACTATCCTTTACCTGCCTAAAAGTCTCACACTACTTCTAGGTACGTAAAGCGCCCAAGCACATTTTAAAACAATAAAAACAAAGAAAATGATGTTTAAACTCAATGCACACATGGAATAAACCGTTTGTTAAGCGAGTCATTGCCTTGTATAGGCCAACACTTTGAAGAGTGCTACAGTCCCTGTCCTTATCTGTTGTTTCATGTAGTTACATAATGCACTTTAACCACCTTAGTGTTGGATATTCTTTCAAGGAAGACAAGAAGTAGCATTTCATTTAAACACCGCAAAAAAGTTATACAGGAAAAATATAAAACTTGCAAACATACTGCAATTTGTACTCTCACTGCCCCATTCTAAATTGGTAGTTCTGGCAAACGTAAAATGTATTTCATAAGCTTGGCATTCCAAAATGTGTTATATAAAAACAAAACAAAACAAAAAGTTAATATTTTAGATCTGACATACATAAGACATCCACCCACTTTGATTCAAGTCTACCTAACTATTTTGTTGTACACATACAAAAACAAAGCATGTACAGGAAAGACAATGTAAAAAAAAAAAAAAACATGATACAATTCACTCTCTTTTGTACTCTCCTTTACAAATCAAGATTAGATGTTAGGCGCTTGTTTGGTATGCAGTTAGCTCTGGAACCATTTTGATTTTAAATACCTCAACGCAAATTTAAACTCTGTACACATTTCAATATAAATATAATATATCTCCACTGACTACTCTTATGTTGTCCCCAAACATACGAATCCCCAATTCATGTGGCTTTGCAGTACAGAGACGTCTCCCTTTGTCAACACCAACCCTAGCATCATTAGAACCACTCCATTCAAAGTAGCTATTGTCATTGCACTGAAGAATGTGCGTCACACTCCAGTCAAATTCTGTTAAATTCTCAGAAATGTACAAATCACATCAACACCACTTTTCTCTCCATGGAGGCATAGGGGACGGAAGTAGGCAACCTTTGATATTTCTGTGTGTGGTTTACAAGGCCACAAGAGCACGCAATTGTTTTTTTGCTTGACCTCAAGCACAAAAAGTAAAACAAAAGCAGAGAAAATGTCCTCTGGCATTTATTCAAAAGAACCCACACACTCATAACCTCCGTGTTCTCCTCCCAGGAGAGTGGGGAAAGAAGTTGTTAGGGAGGTTCGAGGCTGTAGGCTACCTTCCAGTCATAAGGTAACAGCTCCCTTCTGAGGTTTGGGGACCAGGCAGAGGGTTGGGTGGGGTGGGGTTCTACTCAGTGCAAGGGGGAGGAGGTGGTGGTGGTGGTGGTGTGGTGTGGTGGCAGGGGGAGGCTTGCTGCGGCCTCACGCATGCGGCTCCCCTGAGGAGGTGGCACCGTTGGCTTTGCTCTTGCTCCTGGGCAGCAGCTTGCGGTTGAGCATGCGGCTGAGGGTGGCCGTGCGGCTGGCCCGGTCCACGGTGGCTACGTGCTCCAGGTACACCAGGTCGTTGTGGGACTGGCTCATCCCCGGCTCCTTCCGCTGGTGCCTCCGACGGAAGAACAGCTTGGCACCCTTCTGCAGGAAGTTTCCTGCGCGCATGGAGGAAGGAAGACATGAACACGTTTATGAATCCACCTCATAAAGTCCCTGCCTGTGTGCATGGCCCCAAGCTGTGAAATATTAGATTTGACCCATCGACAGATTTCCATTTCCCCGTTTTGTCTAAAACATAATATTCAAAATCATGCTGCTTTAGCATTCAAAACCTTTTCACCAGCTTCAGGAGCGGGTCGCACCAGATGTTATGAAGTGTTTTGAAGTCAAAACAAAACTTCCATCATCTGGGCTATGTAAACCACCAAGTTTTGGGGCCCACATATTGAAATAAAAGGAATAGATTGGAGTGCAAACCGAAATCCGAAAAATAATATTCTACAAATAATTATTAGTACTACTACTCTCTCTGTGTTATGGAATCTGATCAGGCTCTATCCAGCAACTAGAGAACGTATGTGCTAAAGCTACTCATGACAAAACTTACTCCTTGGGACACACTGTCTGGTTAGCACAGCTTTCCTCTAAGATGGCAGAGGAGAGAGTGAAAAGAAATAATTATAAAAACGTCAGGCATGAAATGAGCGCAAGATAAGAGTACAAAACAGAAAAATATGGACTACGGACAAATATTCAGCAACTTCCCAAATCACGAGCTTGTAAGACCTCTAGAATACGGACTATTAAAAACAGTGACCTACATCGGTCTCCATAACCCCCCCCGCCCCCCAAGTGAGGTACATGCCAATCGTCTTACCTCTGGCCTTCTTACAGCTGGCCTCGGCCACGCAGAGGGAGAGCGAGGTCTGGTCTGGCTCCTCTCCCGTCTGACTCTCCCAGTCGTCTGGGGGCCGACCCACCCCGCTGGGGCCCTCCTGGGGTTCCGACGTCTCGGCTGGGCTACAGCTCCCGGACGCGATGGCTGCCGTCACGTCCTGAAGGGAACCTCCCTCCGACATAGAGGCGTCCATGGCGGCGGCATAGTCCGCCATCAGAGTCATCTCATCACCCGGAGAGACGGGAGTCTGTGGGGGGGGGGGGGGGGGGGAGAGTGAGAACCCGTGGGAGTCTCAGGCGTTTTCGCTACGAACGGCATCGCCGTTGGGCCAGTGGCAATCGGCGCCACCACTCACCTTGGCCACCCCTGAGATGATGATGGTGCTCTTCTTGACGGGAGACTTGAGCTTGAGCTTGGCCGACTGGTTGAGCTGGCGGATGGCGGCCTCAGCCACCGGGTCCGTCCCGTTCAGCATCAGCAGCTCCGTGTCGGAGGAGGACAGGGCCTTGCTCACCGTGGCGCCCCGCAGGCCGGGCTGCTCCGACACGCGCCTCTCCGCCAGCTTAGCCCTGGGGACGGGAGGCTTCGCGGATGGCTCTGAGACACAAACCAAGAGAGGAATCGACACGGTCAATGTGTGAACAGATGACAGCTGACGATAATCGACGGCAGCGTATGATAACTCACGTAAAATACTTTTGTGTAACCATTTTGTGATGTCAGCACAATTCTAAGCGTACAGATTGTGCAATGGCAAATGTGCAAATCTAAAATGATATGCAATGACCTTCACAGACGCTTCATACAAATGCCATAGGCACAGGGTGAGAGCAAAGAGATCATTGCGTCACCTAGGTTGAGTCCGGAAGGCAGCAGTCGACCTGGCTTGCTTTTCACAGCCGTGATGGTGGTGACCACCGTGCCACAGGGCATGACCGTGCGGTCCATCTCCACTTTCTTGGTGGGGGCAGGGGGCAGCCAGGAGCGCACCTCACTTGGCTCCAGATAGGTAAACTGGGTAGACACAGGAGCAAAAAAGGGGGGGGGGGTCTCGAATGAAATGGCGGGAATATGCCACGCTGTGCAGGTTAGAAAGGGGTCGCTCGGCTTAGAAACGCCAACGGCCACATTCATGGACTTGCGATTTCCTGGCCGTACCTCAGTAGTAAGCGACCCAGTCACTTGGTCTTTGGTAATGAGTGCAAATGTTTGCTGTCCTTTGGGATGCTTCTTCACAAGATCAAAAGGCACTGAAACTTGGCCCAGTAGGGAACCTAGCACGGACAGAAGAAACAACTTTTTTATAATTTAATAAACTTTATTTATTATTATTATTTTTTATTCGTTTTCATACACCATAGCTTGCTGCTCACAAACGTCGAGGGCTTCAGAAATAAACGCCATCGTTGTCACGTGACGGTTTAATATACGGCAAAATCTATCGGGTAAAAGTGCCATTGTCACCTAAAAAGACCCAAAGGAACGGAGCTAACATAGTTCACCCAGGACACACTGAACTACGTGTATGTGCACTAGGCCCCTGGCTTGGGGCAGGCAGTCGACTGTAGGCCCAGCCCTGCACCCTGAGCTGACATGGAGGTCTGTTTAGGTAGACCAGACAGTCTGGCAGTGTAGTGTTAATTGCTCTGACAAACCATTTACCGCCGTCACTCTCAACTCCCTGGGCCTGCTCAGTATATTACTGTTGGTGGACTACCTGCTTTGTATTCATTCAAAATGCCACGCTGTTGACCGCATAACCCTTTCATAGCAGTCAAGAGCAGTGGCAGTGAGTGAAACGTCTCTGTCTCTGTCTCTGTCTCTGTCTCTGTCTCTGTCTCTGTCTCTGTCTCTGTCTCTGTCTCTGTCTCTGTCTCTGTCTCTGTCTCTGTCTCTGTCTCTGTCTCTGTCTCTGTCTCTGTCTCTGTCTCTGTCTCTGTCTCTGTCTCTGTCTCTGTCTCTGTCTCTGTCTCTGTCTCTGTCTCTGTCTCTGTCTCTGTCAGCATGGATACGTACCCTCCTGAGGACGCCCCTCGTTAAGGATCTCGATGACCAGCTCTTTAGACCGGCCGTTCAGCTCACTTGAAAGAAACACAAGGCGTGGGTGTAGGTCATAAATCAATGATGAGGGGGAAGAGGAGAAAGCCATGCTTGGGTTTCACACCAAGACCGGTCTCGCACGCTAAATTAGACTAGGAAAACAGGAGCGCAGGCCTAGTTGACAAGCAACCTGATAACAGGTTGGACGTGGCTATCGGGTGTCTGCGCTGCGGGCAGTGGGACTCACAAGATGAAGGGCTGCTCCCAGACCGGAGAGGCCGTGTCCTTCTGGGCCGAGGTGGAGAAGCGCTGTGGAGGGTCGTCGAGCTGCAGCACACACAGTGGATTCATGCTGCCTAGGAGACACAAACAGCCTTCTGTTACCGCAGCAACACACCGTCAGGCCTAATCGCACGCACACGCGCGCGCACACACACACACACACACACACACACACACACACACACACACACACACACACACACACACACACACACACACACACACACACACACACACACACACACACACACACACACACACACACACACACACACACACACACACACACACACACGCTATGCGGTCGAAAAGGTCAATATTGGTCTAATGACGCGACCGTTTGATTTTTGTTCAAATACGTTGTGGATTGTAATGTAATATATTAGCCGTGCAACGTCATTATCACCATGGCAATGCAAGGTCAGTCCATTAGGCATCCAAAATGATAAATAATGCAGTGCCTGGAAGAGACTGCTCCAGGGCTAGGCCACATAAAGTCCAATGGAGCCACTAATGTGGACATAAGACCATTAACCATCAGCCAGGCTTTCAACCCCATTAATGGGGCTTTGCAATCTTAATGGTTACATAACTTCCCAGTTAGCTGAGAGCTTTTGAGACGGTCTTTGGAAAAAAAAAGCCTGTCTTGGCGTCAGGCCTAAAGCAAATCTCATCAATTATCCCATCAGTACATTTGTGTTTCCCCTCCCAACGAAAAGGAGAAAATTGCAGAACACCCTTAAAGTTATTGCCGATAATGCATTTAGGGATGTTGTGCCAACGCTAGGACGCTGAGCTGTGGCCCGCTGGTACATTTAGCTAAAAGCCCCCGACCAGAGAGGTCCGATACTTGGCCAGGTTCTGCGGCTCCTTGGGTTCCTCTGCGGTCCCGGCTGAGAGCAAAGGGCCTCTAACCTGCAGCACCGTCTTCCTGGGAGAGAGTGACCCGAGTGTTCTTCACTAGCAGCTTCCAGTCGTGGGCCCGTGGGGGCTTGGGGGGAGACACCACCTTGTCCCGGGCCTCCTAGGACAGGACAGGGAGGGCAGAGGAAATGTTCAGTTCAACGACGAACGCAGCGTGCAAGTGTTTGTTTTGAGCCAGGATGTTCTCTGTAAGCCGGAGGCTTTACGACCGTTCCACGGCCGTGTTGAGGGTGACCGGGCCAAAAGAAGAATGCACCCCATATGGGTGCCATCTCACCTTTACCTCTGTGGCCTGAGCAGGCCTGCAGCTCAGCTTTACGGAGGGCCGTACCCCGCACAGCAGCTGGCTCAGGCTGTGCTTCACCTCGGCCACGCTGGGGCCCGTGGCATTGTCCTGGGGCAAACACACACAAACACTCCAGCTGTAAACTGCATACCAAAAAGTCCTCCAAAACAGCACAGCAGGAGGAACATAACAGAGCCGTGTGTAGTATTTGAAAGGGAATTCTGCCATGGACACATCAATGCGGCCGTTTTAGGAACAGGTTCCAAAGGTAAACGCAAGGGGTGGAGCAAGCTGGGATAGGGTAGAGGCTGCAATGAGCTTGTGCCATGGGAGGAAGTCAGCTCAGCTTCCAGAATTTTCGAGGCTACTGCATAAAAAGAGATTCTCCTCAATACAACATTAATATTCCATCTTTCCCCAAACCCATGGCTCTCCAATTTTCCTCCTTTTTGGAACCATGGCGGAGGTGACTGGCATGGAAGGGAAAAGTCCCATTACTAGCCAGGCCCCTTCACAGTGCTGCCGCCGGGGGGGCTTGGGTGCAGGGACGGCTCACTAATACGCACTCAGAGCCGAGCTTCGGCCCACCACCTACCTGTGAAAAGCTTGGGGTGAGCTGCAGGTCCCATGGGTCCAGGTGGGACACACCCCAGGCCAGCTGGATCTCCCCTCCAGCTTCTCTCATCTGGAGCTCCAGCTGGGCGAGAGAAAGAAAGCGTGTGTTGAAGTGTGCCAACCGTCCATTAGGGCATAGCGATATTATTGCGGACATCAGCTCTGGCCTCTTGCTCTTAATACTCTCCAGCCAAAACACAACACACTCTTCTGTCCAGCAGAGTGTGAACCAGAGAGATAAAGAGTGTGAGCCAGAAAGGGAAAGAGAGCGAGAGAGATGGAGTGTGAGCCAGAGAGCGAGAGACAGCTAGATGGGGAGAGAGAGAGAGAGAGAGAGAGAGAGAGAGAGAGAGAGAGAGAGAGAGAGAGAGAGAGAGAGAGAGTGGCTGGCCTGTCCTAGCATGCCTACATTCTCCTCTGAATGTACAGCCGCCTCTCTGTTACCAAACAAAGGTCTTATCTGATAGCATAGCACTGAAAAGGTCTTAGATGGACCAACAAAACATCACAGGCAATTTTGATTAAAGACTTTAAACATCTAACAGGAAAAAGGGGGGCTAAGTAATTGATCAAACAAAAAATACACCGTTGACAAGCGCGTACTGGCGTGTCAGTAAGGATCCTACTTAACGGCCACTGTTTAAGGCAACGTGGGATTGCAACACAGCTGAACCTGAGGCAGTGACGCATCCAGAGCGCACTGGCTCGACTTCGTACAGGAAACTTCAGAGAAAAAAGGATCGCATCCTAGGTATGAGCGTCACATGCCCAATCCAGGCTTCCTGGCAATACAGGCGTGTGGTACAGCAGCCGGATATGTTTAGGGTTGAGCGGCCCCGACATGAGGGTGAACCCGGATGTGTGCGTTTGTGGACCGTAACTCATTGCCTAAGGGCTCGACCACGGAGCAACATTGCCTTCCCCCTGCAGTCATTCGGGACAGGTCTCACTAACCTTTCTGGCAACGGTAATCAGTGGGTTTACAACACATGGGGGTGCAAATTCTTTTCTAAAAGCTCTGACTTTTCCAGACCTAACTGAAAGAAGCTTAAAAACAACAATAAAAACCAGCAAGCGGAAACCCTACGGTACAATACCCATGCCCAAACACAACAAAGATATAAATACACTAAACCATAGCATTTGCCTTTCAGGACATCAGTAAAGCTGTGTTGACAAAAAACGTTTTTAAGCTAATAGAAAGGCAACATGCCCTTTTTGTCTTTAATAAAAACCCATACATAAAATTGGTTTAGCTTCAGCAGCTCTGCTCACGTTTGCCAAGATTTGCATTGGTTCAAAACTTCAGAAGATGGAAGCTTTACACAACATTGGAGGACAAACTCCATAAGCGGACCCTTTCTCCCCGAGAAAAGATATCGGACACCCAGTACGCACGCTTCTCACTCTGCCCTTGCCCCCCCCCCCTTCACCAACAGATTCAATCTCAGCCAGCTGACATTGCACATAGCGAACAGATTTAACAGCAAAAAACATGATCGTTGGACACGTCTTGACGAGCGCCGTCAAGAGCCTGACTCTGCTTCACAATGTCAAAGTTCCAGTGAAAAACACTTGGTTGAAAGGCAGAACATTGCCTAAAATGCGGGACCTTGACGGGGAAAGACAAGAATTCTTGAGTCACTTTACAACTCACTCACATTTGGTCCATTTCTCAGAAGCTGGCAAGCAACACTTGCGGGGTCAAGTTGAACCAAACCCAGAACCATCAAGCTACTTGACAGTAGACTACATTTTGCAACGTTTCTTGCTTGAAATAAGCCCCCTTGTTTCAAAGTCTGGTCCGTGCAGTCAATGTGTGATGAAATTAATCCCATTGGACCTTACTCTTGCCTGTGCTGAAAGGGGGAAGTAGAAAGAAGACGCCACCAACTGTATATTATGCAAGCCTTCCTCCTGGGGATGACAGTGATTTAAATAAGATCTCAGGGACACTAGGCAAGCAGGGAGACCTCTGCAACTTAATCTGCTTCAACTAGGAGCAGCGAGGCAACACGTCACGTTAAATAAATCAGAGGAACCCTGCACCCAAAAAACAACGTGTCACCCGTGAACCCTCTCCCTCCCATTGTGTGACACCATAGGCGCAATGGAACTTTACCAATATTAAAGAGGTTGTGTTCAAAACAGTCGCGTTACCTGGAGCTCCAGAGGAGCCATCTTGACGGTGTATCTACAGGGGCCAGCTAGGGACATGGTAGTTGACGCTGCGCTGAGGGAGAACTGGAGCCCGTCTCCGACCACCTTGCAGCAGACTGCCTGTTAGGAAGTAAGATACACGGTTAGATTACTGTGGTGAGACCAACACGTGAAATCTTTATTGTCACCTATTAACTGTATGTATGATAAGGAAGAATTCAAGCTCTTGAACCCTGATCTAGCATTCCCTATGGTTCTGTGTGTTAGTGAGGACTTGGAAGAGCCAAACATGAAGCTTTCATTAACTACAAATATTGACATTAGACTTGTATTGGTGATCAGTTCCTACTGTCTTCAAACTGTGAGCTATACAAGCTGATCGAATAGCTTATAACAATACTCCCTGAAGACTTCAAAAAAACGGAGCCTAGGTCATTTTAGTGACACCATAACATAATTAAGGAGATCTGACCATGCTTTAGTAGGGGCACGTGAATCCAGTAAAGCAAGTGCTTGTTAAACTCTTTGGATGTGAAAATATGCTTCTCGCATAAAATCTCAAAATAGGTAAGCCATTGGCTCTGCAGGGAAATTTAAATTGAATAGGGATCTAATGGACATTGTGTGACTCAGACATTGGCCTGTCCTGAAAAGAAATAAAAGGGCGGTGCTGGCAGTAGAATGGCTCGCTCCACATTAAACTACAGCTGGAGAGCAGATTTACTTTTTTGGGAGGTAATGACATTAGGCTACACCAAGTAGGGAAATGGGAACAAGAAAGCTATAAAAATGCTTGCTGTTCTTGCTCTAATGAATACTGGATGAACACAGTGTCAAACAGGAAAATTGGTCTATGGCTTGAGGAGGAGGACGCCACACTGGCATCTAACAATGACTGCATTGATTCAGATGTGTCCTCTATGCACAAACTTGATTTCATGAGATGAAAGCATTCAACAACAACAACAACTATGGAGCAGAGTATATCAGTTCTATGTTGAATTACTGGGCCTCTCATCTGTCTTTAGGTCACTGAGACTAAAGGACTCCATTGTCTACCATACCTTCTGCCCAGCTGCCTTATGAAAGCTGGATACTTGGCCAACCACCAGCTCTGAAGATTGAACACCATCTTCTTCGAATGTCAGAACAAGAGAACGCTGAGTGGTATAAATGAAATGGGCAGAAATTTCTTTAAACAGCAATAAACGCAATGCCATTTAGAGTAAATGATAACGCATTTGTGTAATTAAGAGCAATGATTCAGAAAATAAATCGTAAAGCTGTAGTATAACATTGCAATGATCTGTTTGTAAAAGGTTGGGTCACGGGACTTACTCCAGACTTCCTCGATTCGTCATTCAAAGCACTGCACCAAGCTCCCTTCCATTGACTTTTCCAGCTTTTCAGTGACAGCGCCCATCCCAGCAGAGCGTCCGCTTCCTCTTGAATCGCCTTGTTTTGACCTGGCTTCTGTTCAATTTGCAGACTTTGAAAATACTGCACTAGGTACAATAGCAATGTTACGATGGAAGCTATAAACAATGTGACCATGCAAAGCCACTGAGGGTCTCCAAAACCAACATTTGAAGTGGAACTTTCTGGGTCAGACATCCTCAACAAAAAAACGCTGCCCAAAGTCAAATAAGCCTAGCAAAATATGTCTTCCATAAATTCCCCCGCCATCAAAGTACATCAACATCAACCAATGTTAAAGACCAAGCAGTCCAAACAGTCCACTCATATATTTGATGCAATGCCCCAACATTATCCTCAACTGCCGAGACGTCACCTGGTCAACTTGTCTTTAGTATCATCACTGCAACCTCATCCGACATTTCTGGGATAAAAGACCTAACGTTAGCTATATCACTCGCTTATTGGATTCAAGCTAAGAAAGATGAGCAACTTAAGTCAGCTAACGCTATCTCCAATCAATGACAATTGGATGTAACGTTATGCGCTCGATAACAACTATCCTAGCGCCGCAGGCACAGGTAATCTAGCTAGCTTGTTAGCCCGCTAGCTAGGACTACACAACTAACTTATTCATTGAGAGATGGGCTGTGAAAGCTAACGTTGCTAACGCAAAATGAAAATAAGTTTCTCAATTATTCCCGAGGTCCTTAATTCAGGTCCACTTATGTGCCCAAGCACAGGTGATGTAAGGGGAAGGAGTCATCTAAATAGGGTGTCCTCGTTTTTTTTGCAGGTTAGCGTTGCCTTGCCCAGTTTGCATTCCTCCCCCTTGCCAAGTTTGTAAATCTGACTCTGGACGATGTGGCGAGATATGTGGCACAAACTGTTATTCCCAGAGTGCATTGCGAGTTCTTAAAGTGGACGTCGACAGGTGGTTCAGCTTGAGAGCGAGGCATTCATTGTATATCAATGCATATTTGTAAAACTTTAACCAATTTAGTTACAAATAATTTGATTTATATTATCGTAACCTTATCCAATCGTAGTTTCAATCTTTATTTTCGTGACTATTCGTGATATGTTGTAACCAAATAAGTTCTGTATGAGCTATCCCGTTTGCCGTAGCCTGTCATACTGCAACAGCTCCTCCCATTTTTATTGACTAGTGTTGTTTACTCTAGGTCAGTTAGCCAGTGCGCACACGAATAGGTTATAACAAAGTATTTATCTTTTTTTATTACAACTTTATTCAAATAGTCATGTAGCTAGTAGTCGAATACGTAGTAGATAGAACATCCTCACTCTGCTATAGTTTGCTTGCTAACGTGTTAGTAGGCCAGGAACTGTTTTCGTAGCCACAAGAGATAGTCAAACGCAGCTACAAAACAACGATCGAAGGGCATGTTATGATATTGAACAGTTGATATACAGCCTTGCACCTAGAAAACGTAGCTATCTAATTAATCAGCCGGTATAATGAACTGCCGTTCAGAGGTTCTGGAGGTGACAGTGGAGGCGAGGCAGGTCGACGAAGCCATGTTGGCTCTGCTGCACACTATCCTTCTGCACCGTAGCACAGGGAAATTTCACTACAAGAAAGAGGGGACTTATTCCATCGGCACAGTTGGCACACAAGACATTGACTGTGACTTCCTCGACTTCACCTTTGTCCGGGTGTCTTCAGATGAACTTGACAGGGTGATCAGAAAAGCCGTCTGTGAATTCAAGGTACCTTATTGTTGGTTAGGCAACATTAGTTGTTTGTTTTACTTTACATATGTCAACTGCATCATGCCGTGGGGGCTGTTAGATGTAACCACCTAGTAATTAATAAAGGTTTGATTGCCAATGTCCTCTTCTATGATATTATTTACGCTTTTATTACAGGATGCTCTTGGCTGTTCTGGGGGTGATGGTATGGGGCAAATCTCTCTTGAGTTCTACCAAAAAAAGAAGTCCCGCTGGCCTTTCTCTGATGAGTGCATTCCGTGGGAGGTGTGGAGCATCAAGGTCAATGTTGTCAACCTTGCCAATGAGCAGGAAAGACAGATCTGCCGGGAGAAAGTTGGTGAGAAGCTAGGGGAGAAGGTAATCAACGTTGTAGAGGTCATTAACCGCCACGACTATCTACCCAAGATGCCCACCCAATCAGAGGTGGACAATGTGTTTGACACCAGTCTCAAAGATGTCCAGCCTTACTTGTACAAAATCACTTATCAGATCACTGACTCCTTGGGCACCTCTGTAAGCACCACTATGAGACGGCTGATCAAAGACACTTTGGCACTGTGAAGGAGCCCCAGTCTGGTAGCCTGATATGATGGGTAGATTGAATAGTGGACTTTGTTAATATTTATTTCTCGACTACATGACAACATGCATTCAAGCTTGGACCATGGTGAAAAATATATTTAGCTTATATTTCCATTTGCTTAACTATGTAACTGACTGAACCCCTTCAGTGACTGCTTCTACCAATTTATCTAATATAGCTGACAGGAAAAACAAGAATTTGTTTGTTGATACTTTGTGAATAAAACAAAACATGGAACTGTATAAGGATATTTCAAGTAACTATAAGGTAAATCTGGTTTATATTAAATGCCTTCTGTCACAGTAAATAATGTTTATATTGTGTACTTTTGGAAAAATAAAAAAACGTATCTCCATGAAGGTATTTGCAATTTTTCATGTTGTCTGACAAGTAAAGTTGTTGAAATGACAATGACTTGTAAAAGTAATTTTGGCCACTTCTTTAGATATAACATTGCATACAAGTAACTGTAGACGTGTGAACCAAATTGCCTCATCCATGCTAAGCTTCCTCTATTCATGTTTTCACAGTAACATGATACATTGACAGGACTGTTTCCAGGTTGTCAGTGTCATATGAGAGAAGATACTCAAGCCAAAAGATATTTAGGCACGTGACCTATAGCGGTTACCATTTTCAAGACATTGAAATATTGCAGTACTATGTCTAAGATTTGCTCAAACTTATTGGCACAATTGTTATAGATTATTATTATTATATCATTATTGATGGTGGAGATGTGAGTTAGTATGTTGGCTTCGTATTAGATTGTTCATAGATTTCAATACTTTCAAATATTTCTTTTTCAAGAGATTCTCAAATGTTATTCTTTATTACAGAACTTAAGCACAAAACAGTAGAAAACCTTCACACAAAACTTCTGCAATTGTTTAAAAGCAACAACAATGCAACCCATACTATTACAAATATTCATTATTGCAGTAATATCACTGTAATACTAATTGGATACATTTTGGTTCACTAACAAAATCAGTACAAAAATTTGAAAAATACAAACACTTCCATACACAAACTCTATCTTATGTATTTCCATAAAATTTTATATTTTTGTAAAAATTAGGAGTACTACCATCAAAACATAAATTCTCTTTAAAATAAATAAGTATTGATAGAGCATGTTTGAAGGTACATTAACCCAGCCTTTAAAAACATTGAAAATAACAATAAACTGCAGTGAAAATTGTTTAACAACTACTGCTTAGTTTAAGTTGGAACTTTCTCTCCAGATAAGCTGTCTAAGGCCTACAATGAGAAGAATATCATGTTTGGAGTTGGAGGCTAAAACATTGTACATTGTAAGCTGATAAAGTCTTTGAGATTTTGAATCAAAAGACAATTCAGCAACAACTCGGCACAACATTTAACTTACCAAGCTTTCTATGATACACGTGCTGACTTCTGCCAATTTTTTTTCTAATTTGTGCATATGAATTACGAAAAAGTTAAAATTTGTTATATGGCTTCATATGCTAAATCCCATACGTTTATTTCTTTCGGCGGGTTCAAATTTAAGCCTTTGTCTTGGTGTTTCCAAACCGAAATTGCCCAAAATCTGAACTCCTTTCAAATGCCCTGCTAGATTTTTAATTGAGTGTATCCTAAAACCAAAAACTCATAGACTACACCAGAAGTTACAGCTATCAAAAAATATCAAAACGAACATATTTTTTAATACAAATACTCTGTTTCAGGTTAAATCTATAAACCATCGATACCACCACAGCAGAAGTAAACAAGTACATGAATGCCATGGAAAGCACAATGTTACAAAAGCCTTCTTATTAAACAACAGGCTTTACCACACTTTTCCCTCTAGTTTAGGTTATTTCTAAGTCAAAAATACATCATCTGAAATTATCTATTTTGTGCTTATATGTAAAGAAAGATATTTTTCAGATTGCATAAGGCCAAAACGTTTCTTAAGCCTATGTTTGAATTGCCCAATTTTGCACATTTTATTTGTCTTGACTGACAGAAAATTAATGAATAATGAATTGTAGCTCTACCTACTCTTTGGTCTTATTTGTTTGAATGACTTACTTAAAATGTAATAAAGGCAATAATATCATTTTCAAAAAATAATAATAATATATTCTTAGTTAGGGATGGAATGAAATGCAAAGACAAAAAAGTCGATAATCTATGATTTAAAGCGAAATAAATTCTTAATTACAAAAGCAAAACAATATGTTTCCATTTTAAATCATATCCTCCCCAATAAATAATGATTAAAGCATTATCAGGCCACTAATATTGATTAATTAAACACATCAATAGGACTAAAGAAACTGCATAAGCACTTAATCTATTTTCAAATTTACTCCTGCCCCTTAATAAAGCACATTCTCAGTCTAACCAGTTTGACAGATAAAAACCAAGAGGATTTAAAAATCACAAATTACGAAACTTAATTTTAAAGGCAAATTAGCGAAAGGTTTTCGAGAGGCAAAAAGCAATTCATTGCACACATTCACTTTCACACCTCTAAAGCACATTAGCCATTACAAGTATGACACAGGCAGAGAGCATACAGCAATTGATACATTCAAAATACGTCTTGGGTAGGCTAAGGTACGACATATCATTTTAGCATTATCAGCAGACAATCTCACAGTTGACTATGGCTCTGCTCATGGCTCCAGAGACTAAAGGCAGTCTTGAATGTCCTATGACAGAGCTTACACATGTACTGCCTCTTAAATGTCAGAGCAGAGAGAGTGGGGGCATGATAAAAGAGTGTGTCTGATTCCAGAGCAGGATTCTCCACACTGTCTGTCCTGGAAAGAGGGCTGTGGCTGCTGTCTTGTCTATGAACTTCAGGTAGCTTGGTCTTAGCCACCGATAAACAATGAGGCTCTTCCTCGGCGGCTGATCCGGTTTGAGATGTTTTCGGTGGGGAAGCCTGTGGGATTGGGTGCCCAGTGACTTGCGGGGTCAGGGGGGGGGATGGAGAAGGGGAGGAAGGCCTTCTGTCGACCTCCCTGGCTCCGACCTCATCAGAGGCGGACATGTGGGACTGGAAGTGGCTCCAAAGCCGGAAGTTGGTCCTAAAGGCCTTGTTGCAGATGTGGCAGATGAAGGGCTTGATGTGACACAGGAGCTCCTGGTGCCGCTCCAGGTCTTTATGGCAGCCGAACAGTTTGCTGCATTTCTCGCATGGCCACACCCCCTGCTCCTCAGGCCCAGCCGTGGCAGACTCTACGTTCTCCCCGTCACATACAGCCTCCTCCATAGGCTCCTCCTTCACGACCAGGTTCCCATGGTGCTGTCCCATGCTAAGGTCTTCAGGCACAAAGGATAAAGAGTCTTCCGAGTCAAACATGGGGGGGCCTGAGGAATCGCTATAGACGACGTCCTCTCTGGTCCCCGCTGCCCCTTCAGGCTCGTGGCCGTCGAGCCGCTGTGTCGGCAGGTCGGACGCGTCTCCGTTGTTGTCCTGGCGGTCGAGCTGCTCTTTAACAGTCATGATGTTGTGATTGTGGACCTCGACCTGATGTCGCCATATGCTAAAAGAGGACTTAAAGGTGCGCATGCATTCCAGACACGTGAGTTTCTTGTACTTGCAGTGTGCTTCGTGGTCCTTCTTGACGCTCGGACTTGAGAATCGAAGACCACAATATGGGCACACAGTCGCATGTCGACAGCCCCTCTCGTGGTCCCCCTGCTCATAGAGAGAAGACAGCTTAACGTTGCAGAGCCTGCAAGAAAAGACCTCCGCATCCATGTTTTCCCTCTCGGGAGTTGTCTGCTCTGGCTTGTGGTAGAGCATGTCCTCCGTCTCAGTGTCTTGCTCAGTTCTTTCAGCAGGATGGGTCTTTAGGTGCCGCTTTAATTGAGACTCAAACAAAAACCCTTTCCCACAGTAAGGACACATAAAACTGGTTCTCGACCTCTTTTTGACTGACGAGTGGGATTGCAGACCCTGCTTATTCCTCTTCAGCTTCCAAAGTAAGGCTTTCTTTATTTCTCTCTCGCGCACAATATCAATCAGCTTCCTCTGAAACTTCTCATCCAGGACCGACGACGTAGAAGATGAGGCTGGATTTTGTACCACGCCATGCTGGGTTTGGCAGTGGGTCCATACTTTAAAGTTGGTGTGGAAGCGTTTGTGACAGATCTCGCAAGCATACGGCTTCTCCGGGTTGTGATACATGTTTACATGGCGATGGAGCCCAGCGTTGGATCGGAAAACTTTCAAACAGTTCCAGCATTTAAACACTTTGCCTTGCTGTGGCTCCCCCAACTCTTTACCACTGTCATCCATGTCAGGTATCTGACAAGCGGATTGCTCAGCGTCATCTGCAGGCGGGAGACTTTTAAACTTCTTAAAAGGGTACCTTCTGTTGTCTGCCCTAACCTTTCTCTTACCAGAGAGATGAAGCACTGTCCTGGGACCTTGATCGTAATTAATTTGAAAGTCCTTGAGATTAACTGGCAAACTATCCCCCACTGTTATCCTAATTATCTCTGAAGGGTCCGCTAGGGGACTACTGGGTTCTGTTTTCACGTTAACCTCATCTACCTGAGTGTGCGCCTTATCATACGGACGATTTTGGTACTTTGACCTGAGAAGCAATGGAGGGACCCCTTTGGAACTGCGTTTAGGCTCTGAATGGACCGGCCCTGGTGTCTTTGCCATCGTGGTGACGACGGACTGTTCTCCCTTTTGCGGTTGTTTGAGCTCCAGGGCTGGGGAGAAGACAGGGACTGGGCTGTCCATGGACAAAGACCTGCGTAGAAGGCTTTTAATGAGGGGGCCGCTCCTATCAATGGTCTGGCTTGGCTCACCTGCTTTTTTCTGAGAGTTTGCTTGGGGGCTATTGAAGGACTCCTCTTCCTCTTCTTTCATACAAAGACCAGATGGAAATCTAGTATGCTGTATTTCAGCATCACTGAAGGACACTGACGATGTTAGTTGTGGCCTAATGGATGCGATGTGTGGTGATTTCCCCTTTAAGATGGAGGCATATGGATGGTTGGTCTTACTGTCCGAATTGTCCATTATTTCCATAGCTTTTCTGACACTGGAGTCAGAGTTCCTAGCGGATTCACGCGAGGGAGATTGACTTTGCTCTCTAACAGAGTGGGTTGACGTCGATAACTTTTCAGACGTTTTCCCTCTGTATTTTAGGCGGCTTGGAACAGGTGTATCATCTCGGTTCTGGCACACAATAACGCTCTTTGTGTGGCAGTCATGCCGGTCTTCTTCTGTGAAAGAGAGCTTTTTTCTTGAGACACAGTAGGATACGTGAGGCTTTGCTGACATTATATTGGTCAGGAATGGAATTCCTAGGCTATAGCCCAGTTCCTGGATTGCGGCCAGGCTGCCTTTATCCACAAAGAGGGAGGATGAGTATATGTAATTCAGCACTATCTCGAAAGCGTCAGGTTCACAGAAGTCCAGCTGTACCACGCTGTGGGGCTCTGACGCTCTCTGTGTGTACAGAGCCTGGAAATACTCACTGCTAGAAGCGAGAATACTCCGGTGAGCCTGGTATCTCTGATCCCCCACCACCAACACTGTGTCACAGAGCTGTCCCCTCAGGCGCTGTTCATTGAGAACCCCAAGCACAGACAGGGCATGGGAGGGATTACTGTAGTGCACCAGGCTCTCCATTCTGGCTAAAAGAAAGAAAAGAGTAATTTAAAGGCAACGTTTGAATTGAAACTATTTAATTATATTCATATTTTACAAAAATATGATGTTATATTATTGTTATGTTATTAATATTATTATGTTATTCTTTTATTGATATTTTAGTGGCATCACAATTCTCTTCACAGAAAACAATAACACGGTATACACTCACAAAGAAAGTGTAGCATATGAATAAAAAGGAATGCATAGTGCAAATATGCATATGCCTAACTGGAACGGAAGAGCAACTGATTACGTTGTCACAGCAAATACCAGGCCGCATGCGCGGGCTCTACTGTGCATGTGGGTTACATCATGTTTACAAGGCACTCTCGGAGGCATCACCGAGTTCATTCATTTGTGCATTGCACATCGTAACACAATATTGTTATTGTCGTTGCGCCGTTATATTCTTCAGTAAAACGTAACCCATACAGCGCATGCCTTTAGGGAAGTGCCTTCAACGTGTATTAGATCATCAATGAGACATGGCTCAATTCCTGTTGACGAGGAGACATAACTTAATCTTTCGGTTTTAAAATTCCAGTCAACGTCTCAAGACAGACTTCAAAATACTAAAATAAAAGATAGAAAAAAAGACGTAAGAAAAGCAACTCCAACACGCGACAATGTTGTTATGAAGAGAAAAGTTGCAATTGAATCGCATGAATAAGTAGAACCCGCTAATCCCTGAACCGAAACAAAGTGAGCTCCTGAGTGAGGCCAGAATGACGGTGAGCATAACACAACAAACACCCCGCTACGGTTTTATGCCCTTAACCCAACACATCCAGCGCAGACGCAGCACTATGAGTAAAGGCACATTCGCTTGAGAGGTTTAGAAAAGATCCCCCCTTCGAGTTACGTCAGTAGAACATGTCTTTTCCATTCCAGACTCAAACAGTTAGGTTTTGAAAGATAATCTCATTAGAAGTTTTGTGCCTATCTAAACTTACCGCGGAGTGCAATTTCTGTTCCTTCAAAGGACACTACCAAGAGTTTATATCAGATTTCTGTAGAGTGTGTGCGAGTCGTGATTCCATCCATCTTGAATTTGACGTCATCTCACTCTAGGGATGAGGTCATCGAAAAGAACGCTCGTCACGTGCACCGCGCTCTGATAGGCTGTTTATGTAGTCTGTGCGGGGGTGGGAGGCAGAATTTAGAGACACTAATTTAAAGAGACATGGAATGTTTTTAGATTCAAATATCAATTTCATAGATAGACCACATAAAAAAGTATATCCATGGCTTTAATGTACGGATTTAAATCTGATCACGTACGTAATGAAAGTTTCATTATACATGACCAGATTTAAGTCCGGGCATTGAGCACAAGGATATTATCATTATAAAAGCTGTAACAACAAAAATATGGACAAATAGTGCATTTTTTTTTACTTCACATCATGCACATATTTCTGTCATTTAAGTGATTTGATATACAGTATATTACTTTGTTATCTTTGCTGATTGACTCAGTAAATTACTTCTCACCACTTGGAGCATGTTGCTGGGGTCACCTGGCATGTTAGCCTCTTTCTGAAGACTTCACCCATGTAGGTGCCTGGCAACGGTACCACGAGTCATGGCCACCAAGGTGTGGCACTGTTGCTTCAGACTAGGTGCCTACATTTAGAGATCTTTGCGATGGGTTAGATGTTTTGTACAGTTTCATACAACATCAATAAAAAATCTTGACGATGAAAGGATATGTGGTTCTATGATCTGTGAACTGTGGGTGTTGACGTTTAATCACTCGCCTCTGAGGACCTCTGTCTAACACGTGGTTCACAGCTTAGCAATCAGCCTTCCCTGTAATGAGCTAGTTTAATTGGTTCAATCACCACTTTAATTACTTTCATGTTGCATTAGAACTACAGCAGCGGCCTGTGATATGTACAAGTGAGATACATAATATTCTGAAGAATGCATTAAGTTATCAAACTGCGTTTGCTGTCTTGAGGGCAACACGGTTCACTGTATTTCTTGCCCAAGAGGAGTTGATTGGAAAGATTCGAGTCTGGAGGCCATGGTTGTCGAAATTGCGAGAGAACCTTTTTGATCACGCCCCCTCTCCTGTTACTGGGTGTGTGTGTGTGGGGGGGGGGGGGGGGGGGGGGCTGAGTGCAGTGTTCACAAAGCAAACACTGCCATGGTTACGTGCATGGAAACCCAGTCATCAGGGACAGTCCCTGTTGCTCATCCCTACCTCCACATTATTCCCCTGCCATCACAAACTTGTTTACTGCCAATGATAGCTTTTAATCAAGTAACAGCTTATACTCAACATAAAACCAAAACTGGGACCATAAAGGATTGCGTGACCTTGATAAACCTATGATACGAGTTGTTTTAGTTTGAATCTAGTAACTCGCAGTAAAATGTTAAGAAATTCTAAACGGATTGATTCAAAGAATAAAGACAACTCACTTCCCAAAACTGCAAGTCACACAAATGTGATGATAGCTAATAAAAAGATGTGATTCCTAATGTGTCTCTGCCTCAGGTTATTTTGCTGCTGCTGTGACACTGTGTAGCTCACCTGGGACTGGTTGACTGGGCACTGGAGATAGAGGGAGGGAGAGAGAGAGAGAGAGAGAGAGAGAGAGAGAGAGAGAGAGAGAGAGAGAGAGAGAGAGAGAGAGAGAGGGGGGGGGGGGGCAAAAGAAGGTTAATTTAACACACTCAGGACACTTATCATCCACCCAGCTAGGAAAATGCATGTTCAATATGGTCCTTGAAAACAGTACGGGGAATCGTGTCGATACAACATGAGTTGGATGCTGTATTTTTGCCAGGCTGTGGCCCTTCTGGGGATCTGCAGTGCACATAACACAAATTTAAAAGGTAGGCTATCCTGCAGAATAAGGCAAAAGATTGCAGTTTGGATGACAAATAGTATTTTGATTTGATTTTGTTGTAACGTGTGTACGTAAAATAAGCCATAACTAATTTTCTTTATGTAAGAACTTTTTGTCAGCTAGAAAAAGAACGCCCCAGCTTACGTGTGTGCATGTAAAATGACGTATTGCATCTCTAAATCAGTTACGGACAGATTTCACATGTCTTGTGTTATTACTATTCTTCCCTTCCACTGTAGGATATGATCTGTCTTTGTCCAGCTACCACTTATGCCCAGCCAATGAGACCAGTGTGGTGACTAATATTGTGTCAAACATAAGCCCCGTCAAAGTTAAGAGACCCTGCGGAGACTGGCTGCCCTGGAAAACATGTGAAGTCACACTCTACAAACAGACCTATGCAACCGAGTATCAAAACGTGACCAAAGAGATTATTCGGTGCTGCAAAGCCTATGAACAAGTGGGCAGCTACTGTGCTCTGCGTGAGTATGAGGGTTCAGTAAGAAAGGTATATTTGGTTGTGAACAGGAACACAAAGAAATAGCCAACGTTGTCACGTCTCATAGTTGATTAAATAAACTTTTTTTGAATTTACTATCTCACACAGAAAACCTGATTTGGCAGACAGGGCCGAACAGCCTTTTAACCCAAATTAATGTATCACTGTTGCCAGTAATACTTGAAGCATATTTTGTCTTTGCTTTGTTTTTTTTAAGCTCTAAACCGAAGCAGTGAGTTTGCTGCCAAGCCAGGTGCTTGTCCAAACACCCAAGCACTTCCACCCAGCTTTAAAGTTTGTGAATGCGACACAGATTGTCCAGGGTGGCAGAAGTGCTGCCCCACACATGGTGTTACCCACTGCACGGAACCACAGCCCAGAGGCGAGTAGATGACCTACCCCCCCGCTAATTAGCATGTGCTTAATGAGGCTTTTCCCCCAAGTCACCCTTAAGCATTGACTAGCATATCTGACGCTATCTCGTCTTTCAGGCAACGGTGGGTGGTGCTTCAATGTCACCGTAACGGTCAAAACCGACTACCAGGTGCTGGTTTCTGTTAACCATGGGATGCTGAACCACACCAGACTGTTGCACTCTGCGGTAAGTTATCACTACTATCTACTGAATGGGTAATGGCTGCCCCGGGTGACTACATTGACTACATTGACCAGCCACTTCGACCGTGTTTTGCTTCGTCGTCCAGATCACGGGAGCGCTCGACGCCCTTCGCCTCTCGGTGAACTACGTGGGCTCGTGGCCGGTGGATCCCTTCCGATCCGCCTCATCTCTTCTGGTCAGCTCCCCGGACACGCTCTCCCTGTCGAACGCCACGTCCAGGCTGCAGCTGCTCCTCAAGAACATAGAGGAGGTCTCCTCTGTGTCGGTGGAGGGTAAGATGTCTTTGGAGACAAGTGGGCAT
Organism: Aplochiton taeniatus; assembly: GCA_017639675.1. NCBI lineage: Eukaryota > Metazoa > Chordata > Actinopteri > Galaxiiformes > Galaxiidae > Aplochiton > Aplochiton taeniatus. Next base: position 5,490,014 of record CM030177.1, read on the forward strand.
CCGAGGAGACATGCTCGGCTTCGATGTCGGCAGGCCCCGTTGTTTCGGGAGCTATGACTTCTGGCGTTGTGGCTGACGCATGGGTTGCCGAGAACACTGAGTTCAGGAAAAGAACTGACTGACTGAGTCACACTGCTGCGTCCTGCATCCACTTCCTCCTGTAATGTGTTTCCTGTAGCAACAGGACGCGCACAATCACTCGCACACACACACACACACACACACACACACACACACACACACACACACACTCTATCTCTCACTCTCTCTCTCACACACACACGCACACACACACACACACACTAAAACAGGCATACACTCCAATAAACACACTGTTATTCTCCCCCAATACATGCTAAGTACATTTAACCGTGGTGGCCTGATGTGTTGATTTGCAGATGTTGATGAGTGCGCACACGCTGCTCTGCGGGGTTGCTCAGCCCAAGCCAACTGCACGAACACAGTAGGCTCCTACCTCTGTACCTGTCTCCCTGGATACACTGACAGGAGCCCGAACATCACAGGGACGTACTGCCAGGGTAAGACTGAGGCATACAGACAGTTTGCGATGTATCACTCACAATGACTCAAAATAACTCCTTGTAACCTGACATATTTATTTTCTTTTCCTGATTACATATTTTATTTTCTACCGTTTCATTCTGTTCTGCTTCCCCAGGCGGGAGCAACGCCACCGGCAACTACTCTAACAACCTAATGCCCACCCCAATGCAAGTCACTAAGACACCATTGCACAACGCCAGCTACCCAATGTGGATATCCAACCAAACTTGGCCTAGCACCAACCCATATGGCTGGTATGCCAGAAATCACACAGGATGGGCCTGGAATACCACCAACTCCACCGGTTGGCCTGTTTCCCCTAGACCATGGCATTCTACTGATCAGCAGAGTAGTGCTGCACCTCAAACCAGCACGGGACCCACTGTGGCTGTGCCCACATGCACAGGTAAGTACACCTGCTCTGTTTGTTTGAATATATAGTCTGGGGTTAGGGGGAAAAAGGGGGAACCGCTTCCCGTTCCTTGGAACGCTATGATGTTCTCGTGTCTGGTGTACTAGCAGACCAATGCTCGCCTCTTCACCCTCTTCCACTCTAACCCTAACCCTCTTCACTCTCTTCCAGTCCCTGCTCAAGTCACGCCTTTGCAGTTGTCCAACGTGACTGGCACTTCCTTCTGTGTCTCCTGGAACAACCAATCCCAGGGCAGCACGGTGTTCCTGGTTGTCTTAATGCATGGGTCAACGATCCTGACTCATTGGGAGACCGATCAGACCAAGATGGAGGTGCAAGGACTCCAAGCTGGGGTGCTGTACTATGTCAACGTTACCTCAACTGCCTGTGGAAGCCATGGGGGTGGCCAAGGAGTCCATGTTAGGACTGGTAGGACTCTGCTTCACACATCTCTCGGGCATTTATAGCACACTGACGCATACACACCACACGGCGTCCCTTGGTCCATCTACAAACCTGTGCCTACTACTTAACGGGCGTTTGTGTTCCTCGACAGCCGCACAGACGCTTGGAGCCACGGCGCGTCTGACCAACCTCCATTTCACATATGACCTGCTGAACTGCACGAGCCAGGCCTACCTGAACCTTACCCTCAGCATCGAAGAGGAGGTAGGGAGGTTTTATCCAACCGTGCACTCATTGTATTCAGCATGTTCTCATTTATCGTCTCTGGGAACATGTAGGCAGAGGCGTCATGCACCCAATTATTTTAAGGGGGCACAGTTTCACAACTCTATGTACTGTAGGCCACTTTAGGATGTATACAGAACACTGCAGATTAGATTTCAAACCATTGTCTCAAACAATTGAGGTGGCATGTATCCCATTGTCAATGTTAGTCCATGTGAAAGAGCGTTGACTGTTGTTGTGGCTGCGTTTGTCCTGCATCTATTCTCCAAGCGTTCCGCCCACGTACGTAGCAACCCTCTGCTCCCCTCGTAGATCAGGCAGTCCCTCACTCCCTCCCTACTGGAAATGGTGAGGTCGGGGGAGGTGAGGATTCAGATCACGGGCCTGGCTCCTGGCAGCGTGGTGGTCAACTTCACCATCGTCTTCAGCCCGAGTCCCAGCCAGGATGTCCTCGCCGTCTCCTCCGCCCTGATGGCCTCCCTCCAGAACAGCAGCAAATACACGATGGACAGAAACTACACCAGCATTAGCGGTAAGAGGCTTTTCTGAAGCCAGTGTGGGAGCTGAGCCAGGGATCTCTGGTCCACTATGGCGGTGGCACAATTCAAAGGCAAAGCGTCCAGATAGCTCGGCTCTGTGTCCACAGAGGTCACTTTTCCGACACGCGTGTGCTATCGCCAATGTGATTTTGTCCACCCCAGATGTTGATGAGTGTGCCACGGAGGAACATGACTGCTCCCCGTGGGCCAGTTGCCAGAACACCTGGGGTTCCTACAACTGTACCTGTCTGACAGACTATATAGACACCAACCCTGAAATACCTGGACGAGCCTGTAAAGGTAAGGCACTTTCCTTTTTTCTCCATAAAAAGGTTGAACATGCGTACAAAAATGAAGGTTGAGAACAAAATAGAAAAAAATAAAATAAAAAATAATACACACACACACACACACACACACACACACAGACACACACACACACACACACACACACACACACATATATATATATATATATATATATATATATATATATATATATATATATATATATATATATATATATATACATATATAAATATATATACAGTGAAGGAAATAATTATTTGATCCCTTTCAGATTTTGTAAGTTTGTCCACTGACAAAGAAATGAAAGGTCTATAATTTCAATGGTAGGTTTATTTTAACATTCAGAGATAGAATAAAAAAAAAGAAATCCAGAAAATCACATTATATAAAATATATACATTGATTTGCATTTGATTGAGTGAAATAAGTATTTGATCCCCTAGCACAACATGACTTAGTACTTGGTGGAGAAACCCTTGTTGGCAAGCACGGAGGTCAGACGTCTCTTGTAGTTGGTTACCAGGTTTGCACACATCTCAGGGGGAATTTTGGTCCACTCCGCTTTGCATATCCTCTCCAAATCCTTAAGGTGTCGAGGCTGTCGTTTGGCAACTCGAAGCTTCAGCTCCCTCCATAGATTTTCTATGGGATTAAGGTCTGGAGACTGGCTAGGCCACTCCATGACCTTAATGTGCTTCTTCCTGAGCCACTCCTTTGTTGCCATGGCAGTGTGTTTTGGGTCATTGTCGTGCTGGAAGACCCACCCACGACCCATTTTCAGTGTCCTGGCTGAGGGAAGGAGGTTGTCGCCCAAGATTTCACGGTACATCGCCCCGTCCATCCTCCCCTCGATGCGGTGAAGTTGTCCTGTCCCCTTAGCAGAGAAACACCCCCAAAACATAATGTTTCCACCTCAATGCTTGACGGTGGGGATGGTGTTCTTGGGGTCATAGTCAGCATTTCTCTTCCTCAAAACACGGCGAGTCGAGTTGATGCCAAAGAGCTCGATTTTGGTCTCATATGACCACAGCACCTTCTCCCAAGCCTCCTCTGAATCATTCAGGTGTTCATTGGCAAACTTCAGACGGGCCTGTACATGTACCTTCTTGAGCAGGGGGACCTTTCGGGCGCTGCAGGATTTTAATCCATTCCTGCGTAGTGAATTACCAATGGTTTTCTTGGTGACTGTGGTGCCAGCTGCCTTGAGATCATTAACAAGTTCCTCCCCGTGTAGTTCTGGGCTGATCCCTCACCTTTCTCATGATCCTCGATAACCCACGAGGAGAGATCTTGCATGAAGCCCCAGACCGAGGGCGATTGATGGTCATTTTGTGTTTCTTCCACTTTCGAATAATTGCACCAACAGTTGTCTCCTTCTCACCGAGCTGCTTGCCGATGGTCTTGTAGCCCATTCCAGCCGTGTGCAGGTCTAGAATCTTGTCCCTGACGTCCTTAGACAGCTCTTTGGTCTTGCCCATGGTGGAGAGGTTGGAATCTGATTGATTGATTCTGTGGACAGGTGTCTTTTATACAGGTAAAGAGTTGAGGCAGGTGTCTCTTATACTGGTACCGAGTTGAAATTAGGAGCACTTTCTTAGAGTGAGGGGGACTAATATACCCGGCCTGTGGGAGCCAGAATTCTTGCTAGTTGGTAGGGGATCAAATACTTATTTCACTCAATCAAATGCAAATCAATGTATATATTTTATATAATGTGATTTTCTGGATTTCTTTTTTTTAATTCTATCTCTGAATGTTAAAATAAACCTACCATTAAAATGATAGATCTTTCATTTCTTTGTCAGTGGACAAACTTACAAAATCTGCAAGGGATCAAATAATTATTTCCTTCACTGTATATAAATGGATGTACATCCATTTTATATTTTGTTCTCAACCTATACACACAGTATACTGTATATGCTGTATACATATATATATATATATATATATATATATATATATATATATATATATATATATATATATATATATATATATATACAGTGGGGCCAAAAAGTATTTAGTCAGCCACTGATTGTGCAAGTTCTCCTACTTACAAAGATGAGAGAGGTCTGTCATTTTCATCATAGGTACACTTCAACTATGAGAGACAAAAATGAGAAAAAAAATCCAGGAAATCACATTGTAGGATTTTTAAAGAATTTAGTTGTAAATGATGGTGGAAAATAAGTATTTGGTCACCCACAAACAAGCAAGATTTCTGGCTCTCACAGACCTGTAACTTCTTCTTTAAGAAGCTCTTCTGTCCTCCACTCGTTACCTGTATTTATGGAACCTGTTTGACCTCGTCATCTGTATAAAAGACACCTGTCCACAGCCTCAAACAGTCAGACTCCAAACTCAACCATGGCCAAGACCAAAGAGCTGTCGAAGGACACCAGGAAGAAAATTGTAGACCTGCACCAGGCTGGGAAGAGTGAATCTGCAATAGGCAAGCAGGTTGGTGTGAATAGATCAACTGTGGGAGCAATTGTAAGAAAATGGAAGACATACAAGACCATTGATAATCTCCCTCGATCTGGGGCCCCACGCAAGATCTCATCCCGTGGGGTCAAAATGATCATGAGAACGGTGAGCAAAAATCCCAGAACTACACGGAGGGACCTGATGAATGACCTGCAGAGAGCTGGGACCAAAGTAACAAAGGCAACCATCAGTAACACACTATGCCGAGAGGGACTCAAATCCTGCAGTGCCAGGCGTGTCCCCCTGCTTAAGCCAGTACATGTCCAGGCCCGTCTGAAGTTTGCCAGAGAGCATATGGATGATCCAGAAGAGGATTGGGAGAATTTCATGTGGTCAGATGAAACCAAAATAGAACTTTTGGGTAAAAACTCAACTCGTCGTGTTTGGAGGAAGAAGAATGCTGAGTTGCATCCCAAGAACACCATACCTACTGTGAAGCATGGGGGTGGAAACATCATGCTTTGGGGCTGTTTTACTGCAAAGGGGACAGGACGACTGATCCGTGTTAAGGGAAGAATGAACGGGGCCATGTATCGTGAGATTTTAAGCCAAAACCTCCTTCCATCAGTGAGAGCATTGAAGATGGAACGTGGCTGGGTATTCCAGCATGACAATGATCCCAAACACACCGCTCGGGCAACGAAGGAGTGGCTCCGTAAAAAGCATTTCAAGGTCCTGGAGTGGCCTAGCCAGTCTCCAGACCTCAACCCCATAGATTTGTGGAGGGAGTTGAAAGTCTGTGTTGCCCAGCGACAGCCCCAAAACATGACTGCTCTAGAGGAGATCTGCATGGAGGAATGGGCCAAAATACCAGCTACAGTGTGTGCAAACCTGGTGAAGACTTACAGGAAACGTTTGACCTCTGTCACTGTCAACAAAGGTTATGTTACAAAGTATTGAGTTGAACTTTTGTTATTGACCAAATACTTATTTTCCACCATCATTTACAAATAAATTCTTTAAAAATCCTACAATGTGATTTCCTGGATTTTTTTTCTCATTTTTGTCTCTCATAGTTGAAGTGTACCTATGATGAAAATTACAGACCTCTCTCATCTTTGTAAGTAGGAGAACTTTCACAATCAGTGGCTGACTAAATACTTTTTGGCCCCACTGTATATATGCAGGCACCCATAAAAAATGGATCTGTGTTTTCCATTTAGTTCTTAATAATCAGGCAAGAGTGCTTTGCATCTCCTATTTATGTAGTTTTGGTGAACTTAGCTGTGTTTCTTTGCGTTGCCCGACAGCACCTGCAACTAAGACTACTGCTCCCACCACTCGCTTGAATGAAGCAAACACTTCCACTGTTGGCACTACGTCCAACAAGCCCTTCACCGCAGTAGTACCTGCAACACTGATCAGCACTTCTGCATCCCCTACAAGAAGTGCAGCACTGACAACTCCTGTCCCAACCCAACTTACCGTTCCTGTTTTAACCACCACTCGAACGCCCACGGCCAACACCCCCGCCCCCACATCGCCACCCCCACAGAATACCTCCGCTACCGACGCAGCTGCCACCACCGCTGCCACCACCGCGACTTCTTCTGCCTCCGCGGCCGCCAAAGTGTCCACCATCACCACCCCGCCGCCACTGACAGCCTCCGCCACCCCGGCTACCACTCACCACCTCCCCACCCGACTGCCCCTGTGCGTACCCCCCATGGTTTCCATCCTGGACAGCATCTGGGTGGAGTGCCGCCCCAGCGCCACCACCGTGACGGTGGCCAGGAACCTGCTGACGGCCTGCCACATCCCCCACACCGACCTCTACCTGGGCCAGCCGGGTTGTGGCATCAACGGAGGCAACACCACTCACGCCCAACTGACAGTGGCCTGGAGTGAGTGTGGCACCGAATTACGACACGTGAGTATGGAGAACGACTGCATTGCTTTTGATTTGAAGACGCGGGCGTGGAGCCAACGTGGTTTCCTCGAAATGTCTGGGTGAAAGTAATCGGAGCCGAATTGGTCCCTCAACGTTATCCGTGAACTTGGCTATTTTCAGAACGGCTCCCATTACACAGCCTTGGTGAACCTCTCCAACTCAATGCCCAATGACACAGCGATGAGGGCCGCACCTCGCCTGCTCGTACCTATCGTGTGCTCCTACGCGAACAACGTCCTCATCTCCACGGGCTACAATCCTGTAGGGTAAGATCTGTGTGGCGCCATGGTGACCTGCTGCCGTCACCCCTGCTGCCACTCTGCGACTAACACCACTTAGCACAGCTGCTTTCTTGTCCGTGGTCCTCGGGCTGAATTGAGGAACCGAGTTGTTTTGTTGTGTTCACTTCCTATCTACTGTATGTGGCAAGCTTTTAAAGACGCACTTTACGTTGGAGTATGGGGGCTTTGACCTTTTATACAAACAATTTCAAATGGCTGGTACCAGTCAAAAGTTGGGACACACTTTCCCATTCATTTGAGGTGAGAAAGTGTGTCCAAACTTTTGACTGGTACTGTATAGTATCTAAATATAACTATAGCTGATGAATTATATGGATATAGGTATGGTAAAGTACATTATGGAACAAAGAAAACCTGAAAAAATGTATACACTTAGAAACTTGAACTTACATCGTGTTGTACAGTCTATGCACTGCACTTTAGAGGCTCATATTCAGCTCCCTTTTTGTTTCCAGGTATGAAATGATCAAAGATGCCATCATGGGCTTCGGGACGTTCCGTGTGACGGTGCAGCTGCTGAACGGGACATTGCCCCTTCCCCAGAACTACAGCATGTCCCCCGAGGAGGCGGTGGTGGTGGAGGTCAGCCTCAACTCTACCGGGGAGCACATCAACCTGGTCATCGACAGGTGCTGGGCCACGCCCAGCAGCAACCCCTTAGACCCCGTCAGCTACGCGTTCATGGAAAACAGGTTTTCTACGCTACACCATCCGCCAAAGCAATTTTAAGTGACGCGACGTCGCATGTAGCTTTGCTTCTAAAAATAACGACCTGGCAAATGGCTCCTTTGCGAAGGTGTCCGGAGCAAAAATGGATTCCAGATTTCCCTTTTCATCCCAAACATTTTGTCCGTCTCTGCAGCTGCCCTGTTCCCAACACTTTCACCGCGGTCTTAGAGAACGGGAACTCCAGCAAGTCCCGACTCTCCGTGCGCATCTTCTCTTTTGTCAACCACAATGTCATCTACCTGCACTGTCAAGTCCAGATCTGCATAAAGATGGGATCGGACACCTGCGTACCAGTCAGTGGTTTCATACAGGAAACTTTTCGCCATAGTGACACTGTTCAGATTTGCTTACGAGCTGTTGCAAAATTAGGTTTCATTCATTAATGGGAATTTTGAAATGAATGTGTATATTTTATTCATTCCTCAGAATTGCTTTGGGCCGACACGGAAATTGTCGAGATCATTTGGATCGGCAGAGGCATCTTGTGGGCCTTTTCTCAGATCAGTTCAAAGTGAGTGCCATTGTAATTCCATTTTATTAGAATTGGTGAAAGTAGTTAAGTAAAGACTTTCTCAACAACACAATGATATGTGTGTATGTATGTATGTAGCATATGTAGGTATGTATTGTGTGTGTGTGTGTGTGTGTGTGGGGGGGGGGGGGGGGGGGGGGGGTAGGTAGGTAGGTAGGTAGGTAGTTGTGTTGGTATGTATGTATGTACAAACCTATGTATGCATATTATATATTATTTATTTATAGTTGTTTTTAAAAACATTAAGTATACACAACATGTACACACAAATTGGATGTTTAATTGTGTTTCTCAATTTTAAAGTATTATTTTTCAAACACTAAATTGAAAGTTTATCGAGTTACGTCCTTATTTACGAACTTAGACACATCTCGCCAGGATATCATTTTGAGTTATGACATGTTCCCTTCCAGATGCTGTCCAAGAGGGAGAGGATTCTTTTCAACTGATTGGCTTCTGCTTGTTGGGAGTAGGCCTGTCCCTCTTCTTCATCGGGTGCTTTGCCTGCTTGTTCTACTACAACAGGAACCGAATCGGACACTACAATTTCAGCTTGAAACCAAAGCAGGAGAACTTCACTTACCATGTTTTTAATACTTAAAGTAGCGAGAGCACCCACATAGGAGTAAAATAATCACCTTAAGTTAGATCTAACAAATAATAATAATAATAATAATGTAACAATAACATTTCCCTATCTTTGTGTAGGCCTGATAAAGCTGGATATTATATGTAAACAGCTGAAATTAGTATATTTACACTAAATCATATATTTTAACACACCACAATGCACTCATAGAATGCATTTTTCTGTGAACTATTTATGAATCTAAACACTGTTGTTAACTTAGAACTATAAACTGAAAACTGTATGTTTTAAATTCAAGATTTTGGGCCGACGTGTCGTTTAGAATGTGAGGACAGCAAAATAATTCCAGGTAAATTACTGTGAATAAGTCCCAAACTTTATTTGACAGCAGAGGGTGCTGTTGTGTTTACAGGACAATATTACATTGACAAAATGGCTTCCGGCAGTGTGCATATTGTGAAAGAATAAACCGACAGTACTGTAAATTTGAACAATAAACAAGCCCACTTTGCACCTGAAAACAGTTGCTGTCTTTCCTTGACTGTCTTTTGTCCTTAAAACATGTTTCCTCTTCTACTAGAGCCAGTGTGCCAAAGAGATTACTAAATTCTTTCAAACCCCTTTCATATAGGTTTTAGTCCGTTATCTCTTCTGCAGAGCTGAACCTTTCTGGGTACAGGCTAGACGGTGAGCAGAAGACAGATTGTGTCAAGTTGGCCCCTGGAGACCTGGGCATAGAGGGTCTGCCATCTGCCTGAACCTACAATAACAACAGCCCCTCCCCTTAATTAACCCATTCAGTACTCTGCCTGAGCACCCAGCACTGGCAACCTTGTCTCCATGACAACAGCTGTGCAGCCTCCTTCTGTAGCCTATTGGCTGGAGGGAAGGAAAGCAACAGTGGCGCCAGGGAAAGAATCAAAGGAGCAGCTTCCACATCAAGCCAAGCTATGTTAGCTTATTGCTCTGCTCTGCATTGAAGGGGCAGTGTTCTTTGTCATTCTTCTAATGCAATGCAAACAGTAAATCCTTTTCACTTAACCTTGTATAAATGTAGGGATCTAATTTGACTTATCTTAACTTATCTTTACCATTGAAAGAGAATAATCACACTTTTTCAACTGGTTCAAACAAAGCTGAATTCACCTTTCTGAAGTGTTTATTTTTTTTGTACCAGATTTTTTTATTGTGTTGAACCCAGTCACTCTGCAAAGGCGATTCTGAACTACCAAAGCCCCCTATTGTTAAATAATGAGATAGGTGTCTAGGGAGTGATTCCAGACTGCATTACATGGACCATGGGACTGGGTGGGGCAGTATAAGACGAATGTCTTCTTTCCAACATGTCCAATAAACGGCCTTCCAGAAACCAGCTGAGCCGCATCCCAACGTAATGGCTGCAATTGGATCTGTCTGTCCTCCATCCTCCCTTCCATCCTCCCTTCCGCCCTCCCTTCCTCCCTTCTCTCCTCCATATTTCCATCTCACCAGGCTGGCTATGTGGCGAGTGTAGATCGCTGTTTCCATGTATGGTGTGCTCACAGATCCAGCAGGGTTTTCAGGCCCTCTTTTTCACTCACACGGCTCATCACAAATTCACTCCCGGCTCAAGCATCTCGCGTGGTTCCATTGTCTGTTTGTCATCATCGAAGCATCGAAGCCCAGATTCCACGGTGAGGTACAATGACATGGCAGAAGGCGAAGAGAAGCTGCTTGTGCTTAACTCATCTAGTGATTGTGTCATTTTGTGGGCACAAAGCAAGTCTAACAGTTTGAGTTTATCCTCATATTAATCATCAGCATACATGTGAATGTTGAAAGGTACATTAGTTGTAGTTCAGAAAAAATGATTATGTCTAATTGTTCCTTACTCTGAAAATAGCATTAATATCATCACAGCTTAAGCACAATATGTACTATCTGCAGAGCAACCTAATATAGCCCATACCTGGCATTGATGCAGAAGACAAAGGGGTTGTACAATCTGATTCGGTTGTAGCCCCAAATGATGTCCTAAAATCCAGTCCCAACATTTTTTGGACCTTCAATCTTTTGACAGCACCATACTGTGAACAATTAGATGTCAGTCAATGGCTCAAATAAAGTGCTCTTCAAGTTCTGAATTATTCAGGAGCTCTCCGTAAGGATGGCTGACTCACTGATGGGGAGTGACAGATTGTGTGCCACTTCCTCTCTTGGTCCTTGTTAGAGAAAATTGCTCCTTGGTTGACAATTACTGGAATCCCTGGCATCTTCTAGATGGATTGTGCGGTGCTGTATTCACTGTCTCATAGCTTGTGTTTTTTTAAATTCTCGAGGTAGGAGTAGAGTGCACATAGTAGAATTATTCCTTTAAGCCCCTGAGCTAGGCCCTTCTGAAACCCTTAAACCTTCACAAACCTCACCAAAGCATCCCACAAAGCCCTGTTTGTGGTTGTTTTCAGGCCGCCATTGCAAATACGAATTGGTTCTTAACGACTTGCCGGGTTAAATAAGGGTAAAACATTTAATTTTTTTGTGCTGAATATTTGCTTCTGAGTAAATACATGATGTGTGCGTGTACAAAGGACTGTGTTTCTCCTCCAGTGTAGGCACACACTGCAGAGGCCATAGAGCTTACACACACACACACACACACACACACACACACACACACACACACACAGCTGCCTGCACTAATATACCATGGCTCTAAAGATCTGACACTCCTCTACACTCCTAATATTTCAAAACATAATCATTACTAATACATCAAGAAGTGTGGCAAGGAAATAACTTCTCTGACCAAATCCCTAAAACCCAATCTACATAGAACTAGTCCTCAAATAAACAAAAAACCCTTCAGACAGACAGGCAGACATGAGCAGTTACACACACACACACACACACACACACACACACACACACACACACACACACACACACACACACACACACACACACACACACACACACACACACACACACACACTCACAAACAAACAAACAAACACAAACACACAGCAGCAGCAGCAGTCGACATAAATTCAATGTGAATATCTGTCTTACGGAGTTTGTAAATTGTGTTGATGACCAAAGTTCATGCAAATTAAGATTTTGTTTTTCTTTTTTACAGTGAATGCTCTGCTATTCGTAGAGAATGCAATTTATTTCTCTATAATCTATTCATTTTGTTATTTAGATTGAGGATACCATAAAACTCCCAAACTATGTCCTGGACAAAATGAAATACATAAGTTAATCAGCATGTTATTCCTATTTATTTGCATTTGGATGGATCAATATACAGTACATATTTTATCTTTAAGCACTAAATGGGAATGGTGTAGCTACAAACATATTGTTTTTTTTCACAGCAAGAGCATGTAACTGGAAATCAAACTTAGAACCTTTGCAATAATGCCATAGATCAAACAGCTATGATGGCTGAGCCAAAAGCTGGTCCAAAAACACGTGCATTCTATACTGTTTCCTCTTCTGCCAAGTTTTCGGCAGAATTTAACTCCTCGTCTAATACAACTCACTTGAAAATACTAGATATGTACAGTTCAGAGCACAACAGAAGTCCACGCGGACGGTACGAGGTGCCCAACTAATCGGTCTGCTTCACATCGGGGGCGAAGCGCACCACCCCTCCACTCCTCCTGGGTTCGGGTCTCTCTACCAGTGGTTCTGACTCTCCTCCAGCAGCACCCTGGGGATGATGATGACCGGGTCGGAGAACCTCGTCACAAGTTTCTCTAGGAGGCAGCACAGAGTTAAGACACGAGAGGAGAGGAAACAGAAGAGAGAGACACAGGATGAGGCATTTCTCAGCGGCAAACAACACGAGTCCTGTAGGCCTGAGTTGATCACCCTGTGGGCACTTACATCGGGGAGGAGGGAACAGCGCGTTGCTACTGTACTGTGGGGGTTGGAGACTTCAAGAGAAAGCTGAATAGCTCTGGGGTACTTTGCATGGTTGCTCGTCACATACGTCAAGCTAAGAATAGCTTTTTAATAGTATGCTGGAATCAGATGGCTAATGAATCCTGTCCTAGATTATCGCGGAAACAGGATCCTTGTATTTACAAAGAGCTCATCACCTTGTATCGCTATTCGCGATGTTCTTTAATGCTCTTGAAATTGAAGTGTGGATTCTGGGGCTATTTCTGTTCATATATTTGATGCTCTTATAGTCAGATCTATACCCACTTTGTTGCTAATTCAGATCCAATCTTTCTGCTATTCTCTAAATGTCGGTTGGGCTGAAAGCCACCGGATTAATGGCACATAAGTGTCTCAGGGTATTCAAGACAGAATGAATAGCAAAGAAACACTGCAATCTATTTTATATTACAATGCAATGTAAATATATGTCTAGGAAATTAAGCTCTTCAAATGTAAGTATATATTTTACAATGTATTTCCTCGCTGTGAACTGGTCCTTTCAAAGCAGTCAACCACTAATTTCACTCAAAGTCCTACCTCATACAACTACCAGTTGTGTATAGAATATAATTAAGATGCACAGATATCTATTCTGAAAATATATTGTATAAACATTCAGGAAGCAGGTCTTACAGAAAACTAAAGAACACATTTATAAGTGATGTGTCATAATGATAAAAAAAGATGGATACTGTGATATAAGGATACTTATAATCCTACAGCGTATTATACTTTGATAATAATAATGCAAATGGTATCAGTGTAAAATATGATCATCAATATATCATATTGTATAATAAAATATCGTTTTGATGCTATAGAAAATAATACACTTTGAAAGGCATGGACATATTAATAACTGCTTACTCTATAAATATTGAGGCAGTGGCAACCTTATCTGTGCTCTTCGCAAATAGATCAATAATGGTCTTTATGCAGCCATGCAAACTGTTTAGCCTTGCACCGATTATTTTAACAAGGAGCAATGTGCATGAAGGATCCAAGGCGCCCAGGAATCAACAGCGAGGCCTTCGATTAGAGAGCCGAACAGAACATTTAAGAAGCGACACCAAAGCTGCAGACACCCGCAATCACTCCCCTACTTAAATTTCCATATGGAAGAGAAATACTCGGACTACTTGGGAACGTGGGTGTAGCTAAAACAAAGGATCTGCCACTGTAGTATAAAATCAGAAAAGAAATCAGAACTTCATGAGCACATATGAATGAGAGATTGGTGGCCTGTGGTCTGTTGTTGTTGTTGTTGTTTACCTGGTATCGGGAAGTGCACAGCCCCACAGATGTTGTTTTAAAGTCTGCACCCAGCCAGTATCTCGGATTGGCTGGCACAGCTGTATGTAGTGGTACTGTTTTAGCACAACCCTTCAAATGAATCAGAATGCCATTCATTAGCGCGCCACAGGATTGGAAACGTCACACAGCACATCCAAATTCGATATCCTTGAAAAAGCTAAGCATGATAGCAGGTCAGGTATGATAAAGAGCAATGTCAAACACTTGTGGTTCCCACACGCAAAACAGAACATTTGATTGATTTAAAGCATGGGGAATATCGTTAGGCCCAATGACATCCCATAATTCTGGAATAAGTTCTTACCCATCTCTTTGACAAGCATGTTGCTGTGGAATTTTAGTGAGTTCTTGGAATATATTTGAAGACATGATGCAAAAATAATATATTCCTTAGGCCTCACAAAGAAGTAATATGCAAGCCTTTGAAGGGATGTCAGAACTCAGGCCAGAATGCAGCGCAGGCTTCAATAAGCGCAAATTAACTTCGAAGCAAAATTCTCTTCCATGTGGATTCATTTACCAAATGACTACCTGTCTTTCAAAGACCAGGGCAAGATGGCATCAACAACCTTTCACCCCGTTGAGCCGTTTCACTAAGACAACCAAGAAAATAACCAAGACACTGCATTTTCTGCCTTTAAATTTATTCGTAACATTTCAGTAAATATATGAGCAAGCAGAGAAACACAAGCACGTCACAGTAAAATATGTTTTGCCCAATACATAGCTTTTTTCTTTACCGTACTTCTTATTCGTACTGAATCTGTAAGCTTGGAGGTAAAGATAGCCCATGGGTGGAGTGCACTTAACAATCTTTGTATGCACAATACCCCCTCCCCGATCCCCACTACTTTGTTCCATGACAAAGTACCCCCCCCCCCACACACACACACACACACCCACCCAACCAAAGGCTGCAAAATGCTAATGAGTTGGCCCTCATCCTCATCGTCAGGCACGTGCTCCTGCTGGTCAGTATACAGAAAAGCGGTGGCACCCCACTCAAGACGCTACAGAGACTAGAGACAATACACTGCACTGAAAGTAAAGGGATGGGGAAGGTGATCACAACAGATGACGACAGAGAGGCTAGGGGTGAGGAGGAGGGGGGGGAGGACAAGCCCTCCTATTGTAGCAAGCGTTGTCCTCACCCAGAAGGCTGAGCCAGCCTTACGCTAAGATCTACTGTCAACAGTCATGTGCCCACAGCAATGTATAGTCAGTATAAAGCCCTACTAGTTGTAATCACGAAAATATTAGCAATATTGCTACGAGTTCTATTGTCATATATTTCTACATAGGTAAGCAGAGTCATGTTAACAAGAAAGATTTAGTATCCTCATTCAATACATCCCACACAATTAAACTAATTGCTCATAATAATGCCAGCCTAAAGTAAAAATACATTTTGATTTGGGATTGTGTTACCTGGTTAACCGGCACAGCACACAAACATCTTGAGGTTCTTTGTTCAGAGGTATACGTAGTCTTCATTTAAAATAATCCAAGATTAGTAAGAGTATAAGGCTTATTATGCCCCAGCAAGCAAATGTTTGTTTTGAGCTGAATTAACACAATGTCTCAGGCACACAGCTAATCCAAAGGAAAAGCCATGTGCTTGTGTCAATGTAAGACATGGTACATGCAGCCAGAAACAGAACAGGCAGAGAAACACAATACAAGTGAAGTCAAATGGCCGGGCATTCTCATAGAACTAGCACTCAACCTACCGTCACATCAAATTTGGGGATATATTACAAGAGGTGTATTATCAGAGGTAATCGAAAACATCTAATGTCCTATCACGACTCCGGGTAATGTAGTCATTCAACTGTTGAATGTCATTATAAATGTGGGATGGCATTATTTAATTCAGTCGAAGACCTCCTCTGCTATGTAAATGACCAGTTTAGTAATGCATAATTGTATTACAGTGTGCCAGAGGGTTTCCTGGCAACAAGGGAACTAAAACATCATGCCCTTGGGTGACCATAGCAACAACTTTATGAATGAATTTACCTCTAATCATAAAATATGACTAATAGAAAGGTATGAAATGTACATAATCGTTTCTTCATAATCAGTTCATAATCATTGAGGTCAGCAGAGCAACAGAGGGTAAGACATTGCTTTCCAGAAGGATATTAAAGTTTGAACCAAGCATTGCAATAATGACATTCTGTAGACAGACTAGAAACCATGTGAGCATTACAAAGAGAAAATCATTCAAGAGAAAAACGAAGCAGGCACAAACCAAGCCATGGATCAATCAACATAGTTTGGATCAATGAAACAGCACATTTATCAAAGATTTTCAGAGCTGTTAAAATCAGAGCCTTTGCGTGAATTTAGTGAGTGTGAGTCTTGGGAGCCAATTAAAGACATGCTATGCTATTTCGCCAAAAAATCCTTGATAAACTCAACAAAGCAATCTGTTCTGTGGATGGAAGCCACCCATACACAATTGCTCATCGGTTGGCCCATGCAACCAGAGCTTGCCATCCATTGGCTAACCAGGCGGTCGGTAGCCATGGCAACCCGGCGATGGAGGCCAAGGAGAGAGGGTGGTGGTGGTGGGTGGCGTTAAGAAGCAGAGAAGGCCGGTGACGAACATGCCCCCTCGACGTTACGCTGTCGCTCTAATGCCAGGTGAGGCGGGGGAGCGACAGCGTGTCATGTCCAGCACTAAAACGTTACTGTGCGACTTTCGACGTGGCCACGGGGGAAAGGGGTACGAGGAGAGGGAGAGTAAGAGAGAGAGAGAGAGAGAGGACAAGAGAGAGAGAGAGAGAGAGAGAGAGAGAGAGAGAGAGAGGACAAGAGAGAGAACGGGAGGAAGAGAAGGAAAGAGAGAGGACATAAAGGGGACGAGAACCTCTGATTAATTTTGCAGCCTTCGTGTTCGCCCCCCCCCCCCCCCCCCCCCCCCACCCAACCACCCCCCCCCCACCCCCCCCACCCCCCCCTCCCCTGAAAATAAAAAAATAGAGAAATAGTGCTAAATGGTTTTTACTCTTTCGCCTCAGCCAGTTTGTTGTTCATCTCTTTACTTTTCTCCTTGCTCCCCTCGACAGGGCGGCTGTCCGGCTGGTTCTCCGAGGTCTTCTTCTTGGCGCCCCTCAGCGCCGTGCTCGGCTTCTCTTTGGCCTTCTTCCCCGTTTTGCCCGGGCCGGAGGAGGTGGTGCCCGCCTTTCTGGTTTTGGAGCGTGGCACACTGGAGGATCTGTCAACCTGAGAGCGGTGGATAACCGAGATGATATTTTATTCTAGCGAAACACGACTCTCCGTACTGACATAACATTTACTTTCACTTGACAATATTAGGTTTTCTTGGATGATATCATATCTGTTCTGAATTCACCATTGCAGCACCATACAACCCAAAAAAAACATGTTTCCCCCAGAGTCCTTTTAGCTGGCGGACACATGGTCTAAACTCTCCTTAAAGAGCGCTAAGGGGGTGATCATCTAGGAGAATAAACAAGCCTCAAACCAAAGTCCTTTGGGAAGGTTCTTTCATCTACAGCGACTGAAGGCCCTCCATTGTGACAGTGGACACACGTAAGTACAGGGTACACAGAACGGAAGACACACGCGATCACGTCACCCCCCACAGCCATTCCTTACCTTGGTGTGGTCTAAGTAAGGTTCACTGTACAGGCTGCGTATTCTCCTCCGGTCCACGGCCTTGTTGTCCGGCGGCGGTTTGGTGCCCTGCACACCCCTGTAGGTGGCGCTGTAGCTCGTCTCCAGGCAGGTCTTCTCGTCAGGGGGGAGGTACTGGGACTTGGCCCGGATCATCTTCGCCGGCTTCACATCCCGGTGGCCCTTGAATTCAGTGCTGGGTGGAGAGGAAACGTAGTCCGGTAGAGTCAAAGTGTAACGGGATCAACTCACTCATTAATCTAATGTGAAGCGACGTGTGATTAAGGGTTCGCATTAACCCTATAAGCCTAATGAGTATCGCACATGTCTAAATGGGATGGAGAAAATTACCTGTGTATGTTAAAACTGTGCATAATGTATTTTTATTCCCAATTACCACCACCGGCCATAATGACTGGTGCCTTTCCTCGGCAGTTGACAGCTCCAGTACCACATCGAACGTATAATGGAGTGTAGAACAGAACCGAGGGCTTACTGTGGCTCAAGGCCCAGCCTTTTAGCAAAGTCCCTGCACAGCATTTCAATGGAAGGTCAAGCCTATAGCATTGCTACAGGGCTTCATACTGCAGCATGCATGCTGAGAAGCCACGTCGCCGCCTTGCTGCCACACACTGTATTAGGCCGACATGTGCCCCACTTCGTGACAGAGTGCGCTATACTTCAGTCCGCTCGCTGCACTTTATGTTCCCAGCACATGCATCCAAGTTAGTACTCCCTCGCTCACAAATGGCTTTAGCACTCCTTAAAACCCTGTTCAAGTAATCCAATGCAATTTGCGTTTCTTAAGATTAGAACGTTTGGCAGTTTTCAGAAACTTGCCTAGGTGTGATGTTAAGATGAGCTGTTGGATCTCTAAGGATGCTTTCTCATTAAAAGATGCGGTGTGTTGGATTTTCGTCTCCACTGGGTTTATGATCACCGACAAACACAATGGTTTGGTTGGACAGCCACATCTTGACATTCGAATCAAACTCCAACATGGAGAGCTCCTTTAAGCAACTAAAACCTAACTGACTCCACTGACGGCAAACCATTCTACAGTCAAACTCCATGCATGTATGTCCGTGGCCGATGAGCCCCTAGCGGCAGACAGCAAATCCAGACAGATGAGTCACGGCTGCACCCTGACACAAGGACAGACTTCCTGTCCGGTTTCCCCATGTGACCTCCGTGGTGCCCTACCCCCAGTCACCACACACCACCCAACCCCTGCCTCCCTCCAAGACAGAAACACCGCTGCAGGCAGACCAGGCACCCTTGGAAAAAACTCAATATCCATTCAGTGGAGACGCTATCCCAGGGAGGGGAAAGGCTATATTGATCAGGTAACACAATTACCAGACAGGAGAGAGGAGAGGCCAGGCAGACTATGGCGCTAGTTCCACAGGCCCATCCAAATAGCTAGTCCGCTGGTCAAGAGCGTGGAAAGTGGCATTAAATCAATCCTCATGTCTAACATTTGAAAACAGCAGCCTTGGTGGCCATTCCTTAAGCCCCTGTCCTATTTGTAGCTAAGCGGGCGACTGGAGATTGTGTTGTCTTTTCAAATGAAATCCGTTGGTACATGACTGGGGTTTCAATGAGGCTGGGGCTACCGTTGGCTTTGAGTCCCTTTCACAGCGTGACAGATCCCTTTTTAGCAGGTTGTCATCGAATAGCATGTGAAGGAAAACGGTTGCAGAACGTTTGCGGCAACCAGCGCTAAAATCTCCTCTCCACTCTCTCATTCTCCCACTAGTGAAAGGCCATCGGTGCTGTTTCAAAGCCGAACACAGGGCCAGTTTGGGACTTTATCTTGAAAAGGTTTCCTTCGCGCGAAAACTGTTTGAACGATTTATCTGACGCCTCCCCTGGACAAACCGAAACGCTACATTCCTCCTGAAGAGCTAGGCGGTGTGGACGGTGGCTGGGCAGATCCCTCCAGTAGTGCGTAAGGGATAGAATGAAAGAGAAGTGGCACGGAATTACATAACAGGACTAAAGTCCACTCTTAAGGCTTGAGCAGGCCAAGAAGCAATGGTACAAAGAACAATTATACAATGTCCCAGGCCAAGGTCACAAAGTGCTGTTAGGACGTCCCTTATTTGTGTGTGTGTGTGTGTGTGTGTGTGTGTGTGTGTGCGTGCAAGTGCGCGCGCGTGCGTGCGTGTGTGTGCGTGCATGCGTGTGTGTGTGAGATCTGCACTGTACATAGCTGCGGCTCTTTGGCATGACTCTGCAACAATACCTCCAGTGTTTCTGATGTCAGGATGTGCTTGGTACTTTGCACTCACACTGAGATTTTCAATAACACTAACTACTGATGTAAACAAAAAAGAATTCATACAAAACCTGAATAAGCTTGCTCTTTAAATCCTGTTTTTTTTTTTACTACTTAAAGAGACTGGGTTGGAACTATAGGGTTGGGACCATGAGGTAGGACCCTGAGGCCAGGCAAAGCTGGCACCCTGCGCTGTGTGTGTGTCTTAGGCTGCTCCAGAAGGTGGACCGCGCTGACCCTGCTGGACACATGGGGGATGGGCTGGGAACAGTCCGGTCCCTGTGACCACACCGCACACTGCACTGACGAGTGGGGGAGTCGTGCCAGGGTACGCCACCGCCAAGCGACGTGCCACCCTTCCCTTCTTTCTTGGGACGATCTGTTCAACCGACTCCTTACACTCACACAGACGAGCATAAAGGCATTGGCACGGACGTTAACTTCGCTCTCTGTTTTTAGGAGTGAAAAACAAAGTTCAAAACCCACAAATAAAGAATGACGTGATGCACTTTCAAGCCCAATTTTCCAGACAACAAATTTCTGTTTGAAACCCACCGAATCAATATCCTCTGTTTTTCAGAATGTGGAAAGCTAATCAAGCCTTTTACTGTAAGACGCCCTTCCTCCACTGGACTGTAAAAGGGATCAGCATAAAATATAATACACGCACTGCAGCTTAGCAAGACGTGGACAGACTTAGAAAAACAAGTTGCCGAATTTCAAACCGGAAAACGTTAATATAATTCCCCGATTAATCTCCAGGGCTGGTCAAATCAATGCATACGCAACTCTGCTCTATGATTGGCTAAAGGATCACGGATAGCCGCCCTATTCATAGAGAGGGAAATCAATCCCTACGTACAGTAGGGCCTGGATTTCCTGACAACGCTCCTTAGTTTGCCAGTGTCTGTAGCAGCTGGTGGCTTGAGATCAATACCCTCTCTTCCCCCAGGGATGACTTGGCCTAAGGTCTCCTTTGGAAAGTCTCTCCAGCCTTTGTGACAGCTAGCAGTACGGCCATACAAAAATGTTCCACTTTTACTATAGAGTACAACTTCCTAATCCCCAACTGCTGATTTGTACTTGTAACTGTATTGTTACCTATCTACCTACCTTAAAAAAGTTAAGTTCAAGCTTTAGTTTGCCACTCAGGGTACTGGATATGCAGCACCATGACACAATGCAAGGTATCATAGAAATCATGATCAAAAGACCCAGCCTAGCTAAGACTGTAATACACCCTTACCTTACACTTTGGCAGGGAGCTACAGTGGCCACGCTTAGTCTGAAATAAGGAAAGGGAGACTGAACAGTATCCTTTCATCTCTCTCTCTCTCTCTCTGTCTCTCTCTCTCTCTCTCTGTCTCTCTCTTAATTACTCTCTCTCTCTTTCTTTCTTTCTTTCTCTCAATTACTCCCTCTCTCTCGCTGTATCCTCAGACAGGAGTCAAGAAGGGCCTGTTCGATTCTGCCGGCTTGCGTGCAGGCCTCGTCAGTGGTCGCGCCATGTCACGGCTTTGCAGGAGGATCATTTTTTAAATCCACCCAAATCTCTCGGCCTCGTTTCAACCCGTGGAGCGCAGTTCCGACACCGTGGCGGCACGACAACCACACCGCTGTTCCTGCTCGGCGCGGGCGAACCCTGTCTGGAGCGCCCACGCGGCTGCAACTGGCTTTGGAGCGTCCTATTCGGCCACGCTCTGCAGCAGAGGCAGAGGGCTCTGCGACATCTGTCTGGGGCCCGTGACACGGGGAAGGTGGGGATGGCGCGGCAGCAAAAGCCCTGCGATCCCGGGCGGTTCAAAAGTCGCCGCGCTACGACGCCACCTGAGCAGATTAGGAATTCCAAATGCATGCTTCCCTCCCTCCACGTTTCCAAACGTTCCGACCCCTATCGTAATGCATCCCTGTCATGAGTTCATCACACGCAGCGTTGTGCAATCGCCAGAGTAATGGCCGGGCCGCAGGGAAGAGCTGCTCCCTGGTCTGAAGAGCCACATTGCTCTGGCAGAGAGCAGAAACGCGGGACGTGCAGACTCAGTGGGCGAACACGAGCCGGCGCGGGCGTCGAGGTGCCGGCCTTCCATAGTGACAAAGAGTAGGAATCTCTGATGACAGCTGTCTCCACAGCACACGAGGACGATAGATCGCACAAAGAGAGAGAGAGCGAGGGCGGGATTGAGGGACGCGAAGACTGAAATACAAAGTTAATATTATTCCCTTACATTTCCCATATCCAAAGAGAAAGTAGGCCACGACAATGGATGCTACAGAGAACATCTTTGGACGGCTGAGATACAGGGAGGACTGATGAGGCCAAGTCGTAGCTCTTGGCTCTTTAGTCGGGTTTAAAAGGGTTTCCATCATGCTGCCTTGAACTTTCTCTACCCAGGGAGAGTTCTCTCGGTAGTGGAAAAGCAGTGGACTGACTGTACACAAATTGGGATGTGGGTCATCTCTCCAGACAGGATCTGTTCAAGGAAAACCAATCTGCAACATGGGGTCATGAAGCTTCAAAGTCAAGTCTGCATTACATCCAGCTGCTTCTTTCAATACGCCAGGCAATTTGGTTGCGGGAATTAAAAGTCGGATGGTTGGATCAGGGAAATCACAGCAGCTTAATCAATTGTCAATCTAAATCAATGGTTTTATTGATTTTTTAAATAATATAAAAAATCTGCTAGAAGCATGATGGTATGATGGTACAGTTTCAAAGGATTATGAAAAACAAACAATTGTCCCAGCTTGGTAAAAGATCTACCCATCTCCACACATGCTGCACTGCACAATTTCTCTCTCTCTCTCTCTCTCTCTCTCTGTTCATTTGGACTTGTGTTATGTGGTGTGTTGTGCGTGCAAGCATATGCTCAGACACAGTATATTAACCTACAGCTGACCTGCTCAGCAGGCAAACACACTATCGGTGGGTTGGCTGCAGTTGGGGTTCCACAAGGAAGTAATTTGATGGCGTGTGGAGAGGTCTCAGCCCCGGGCCGCCTATCTCCCTCTGGCTGGAGCACAACTACACTGACTGGGCAGCACAGGGCAGGGCAGCTGGCAGCACATTGATCTCACACACACACACACACACACACACACACACACACACACACACACACACACACACACACACACACACACACACACACACACACACATACACACACACACACACACAAGCACACACATAGGCAAGCATACATACACACAAAAACGCACGCACACGCGCGCACACACACACACACACACACACACACACAAACACACACACACACACACACACACACACACACACACAAACACAGGCAAGCACATACACTCACCTATTCAGTAAGTAATGGTTAAAGAATGCAAATGACCTATTGCGAAGTGCTCTTTTTTTTTATTCTTTGAGTTTGCAGCATCCGTTGCTATACATTTGGCCCTACACAAAACCAATGACACTATCTTGTATTTTAATGAACAAGATAAGATAAGTTATCAATCCAAAGTGTATGCCATATTGAACCACCAGCTCTAATTGTATGACTTGTCCCATGTCCTAAACAATAGGCCTCTAAGTTTTGAGCATGACAAATGGACCCAGTGCTACGATGGCCAGCTCCAAGAATGCGTGTCTGGCACACTGCTCCCTAATACTAAGTCCACTGTGCCTCAGCATTATTGGGACATGCAGCAGAATAATGCAACACAGACGTAAATTACAAGGATAGTAGGCACAGACATCTCAGATTTTTTTCTACTCAATGCAGGCCTTATATTATGTGTGTAGCCTTTGTTTACGGAAGGGTCTAAAATAATATAATAAACTTTATTTATATAGCACCCTTCAAAACAGGTATGATAGGGTATGATATTATTAAAGTGAATAAGATGCTATATACAGGATTTGTTTGTCACTATTGCCTAACATGGAACTTAAAACATACCAGTCTGCCTGGTAAACTCACTTGTAAGAGCTACCGGTGACCTCTTCCTTGATCTGCCGGTTCAGGGCATCCACTGCTGCTCTGCCTCTGCCCTCTGGGACGGCATCACCTTCAATTTTGATGACAACTTTTTTTTCACCCTCAACTTTCTTCGTTAACTTCTTTTTCTTCTCCACCTGCAGAATGTCTTTCTCTTGCACCTTGTCTGCAATTTCGCTCTTCTCCACGCCACTGTCCTCCGCTTGCATATGTATAGTATGTCTGGGTCTATCGTGACCGCGAGCACCAGCAGCGGGTTTGGAAATCCATGGATGGTCGCCCCGTTTCGGCACGGGCCACGGCTTGAAGTCCTTTTGATATTGTGTCTCGTTGTTAAAGGGGATTTCGGGGCCATGATATTCATTCTTAGGTTTACAGCTAGGTTCAGGACGCACTTTCCAGTGCTTAAAGTCTTGACGCGTCACAGAGCTACAAGCACGCTCCTCAGTGGCCTTGGCTGGGGGCTCACGACCTGATGTCCCTTGGTCGATCCTTTGAGAGGGTTGCGTTTCTATGGCGACGGCGCTCGCCCGTGCTTGGGAATGGAGCTTTGGATAGTATGGCTGCAATTGTAGATGCTGCATCTCGGAGACATCTGTGTACTTGGTAAACACCAAAGGCACCGCAATGTCAGCCTTGTCCAGCTGATTCCAGAAGCGGGCCATACAGCACGCCCTGGAAATACAGGGCCACGCCATGATCAGGGGTTTCTCTGTCCCAGCGCTCGCAATACACTACTAACCTTCAAACTGACACGAATCCTGGAGGGAAATATTTCTCTTTCCTCGGGTCTCAATGGGCCCAAGTATGTTGACGTAGGAACAAAATGTCCTTGCTGCTTAATAGTGCTTCGATATTTAACAGATTTCACTCGGTAAATCCATAATGTTTATACTAAATTGCTGGAATGGCTAATTAGCTTTATAAAAACAACATCGGTGATCCGCTGCGCTTCGTTGTGTTCTGTCCCGTCATGGAGATTTGCCATAGGACACAGCTCCACTGCAAGGGAAGAACGGCCCCGCCCGCTTGCTCAGCATCCTACCAGAGGATGCCCAGAATTGGACCAGAGAAATATCACCTGGCTTTGCCATCATTACGCACGCTGGTTTTCCAGCCAGTCGGAGGAGACGTTTTGACGCTCAGTCTCACCAGTTCTAACCCTTGTAACTGTACAGACTTATTTATGGTCGTTGTGGTTAACTTTTTTTTTCAAAATAATTATAGCAAAGTAAGAATTTCATTGGACAGTGCAACTGCTTGTTTTTACTGTGCCTATAACAATACAACTCTTGTATCTTGTATCTTATGTTCTACTGCAGTATAGTGTCTGAATTTTTTTTTATAAAAAAAAAAAACGTATCATCATACTTACTGATTCGTCTTAAACGAATTAAAAACTCTGGGGAACACCTCGAACGAGTAGTCTCAAAATGTTGATGGACGTCCAATAAATATTAGGTCATCCAAAAAGTAAATACATTTCACAGCGAATAATTCAACAAAGAAACAAAAGGACAAAGTGAGTGAGTCAGTCCGTCAGAAATGGTATTATTTAAAGATGAAACCAGGTTCTCAGAAGTGCAGGGTGGAAATACTTTGATTAAATATGTATTGCTTGATCATTTGATTACCCCATAAATGATCCAAAAGTGAATTATTAGCAACGGCATATTAATTTCCTTGGCAGCTGGACCACAAGTTTGGGTGTAGAGTTAAGCAGTTCAATAGGTTTGTTAGTTTTTGTAAAGTCCTATCTTCAACATATCAATCTATCTTTCCGTTTTATCCCATCCAGTGTTAATCAGGAACATGATTAAACAAAGCATATATCATAATGTGAGCTAGCTTGTGGAAAATAGAGTTAAAAGAGTTATTTTCCCTTTTTTAAACCCTTATTTTTATGAATTTGTCGAAGTCTTATGTAATAGTCTTCTATTCAACATCGGTGACAAAGCATTTGATTGGAATCCGACAGATTAAAGCTTGTAATTTTAAACATAATTCATAACAAAATAAAGATATTAGATGTAGATAAAATCGTCCTTGAATCTCAGCACTATCATTACCCCATGACTTTTGAAACCTATTGTAACATAAAACCTCAACTACGCTCATCCCAAAACATCGACAAGTCCTTCAAATAGGTCATTTTGGAGATTGGCACTTGACAAGGCTACCTAATAGGAACTGCAGGTACACTGCTCTGTATAGAAAGGATTTGTACATTTGCCTTGCCCTTGAAGAATCATTATTTGACGGTCAACATTCTCGTCAGAGTAAACTACCAGCAAAGGTCAAAAGTCGGATGTGTGAGGCAAAGGTTGAGTGAGTAAAGTGTGCATTTAAGGGATTGCAGAGATAAGACGGACAAACAGAGGAGGTGGTGGTGGTGGTTTGACAGACTTTGGACCCGTTCTACTCCCTCCTCTCTTCAGACTCCCAGTGCCAGGCCGTCAGACTGCTCGGGTCTCCTGCCCTTCTCTTTCTCCAAAGCCACCACCATGAAGATTGAATTTGCCCCCAAGGATGTGCCCCTGGACAGGCGACTGCAGACCGCCGCGGTGCTGCAGTGGGTGTTTTCTTTCCTGGCCCTGGGTGAGTGTGACCAATGGCATGGGGTCCACCCCTTTGGACTCAACTCTCAAGAATTTAAAATGGAACTCTGACTAACAGACTTTGGAGGGGTTGCTACCGAGCGAATGCATGTATTACTACAACTGGGCAAGAGTAATGCAAACAAATAGTGCTTGAGTAGCCAAAGCTGATAAGTAAGTCTTGCCTAATCTTTACAGGTCACAGAGAACCTAACCCCCCAAGCCCCCCCCACCCCCACCCCCACCCCTTTCCTCTGTGGACAACGTCATGACCCCAAGTCATTGTTCTGTTCTTACACTGCATGCGGGTTGACCCTAAGTTGTATCCTTTAAAATCTCCTGTGAAAAACTACCTTGTTGGACCTCCTTGACT
Source organism: Aplochiton taeniatus (assembly GCA_017639675.1). NCBI lineage: Eukaryota > Metazoa > Chordata > Actinopteri > Galaxiiformes > Galaxiidae > Aplochiton > Aplochiton taeniatus. Next base: position 5,517,169 of record CM030177.1, read on the forward strand.
GTAGCTGTAACCTTATCTCTAAGTAGCCCAGAGTGTAAGTTTGACCTGGTCTGACACTAGCTACACATCCTGTGGTCTACCTTTAGCCATATCCACATCTTGGACTTGCTGTGTGGGTAGAGAGATGCACTATTGATGAAGTATATCGAGTATGGAGTATAGATATGGAGAGTTTATGAAATATATTGGAATATTGTCTGGAATATTTTTGGGCCTTAAGGACCTAACCGTCAGCACGGATTTGTGTATGTATTTATATCAATGTGCTTGTATGTCGTTTACATATTGTTGTTTTTTCTGTTTGTGTCTGTTTAGCACCCATCTGCATTGTGCTGTATTTCTACCTGCTGTTTACACGTTTCTGGCTGATCAGTGTGCTGTACTCCATCTGGTGGTTCGTCGACTATGACACGCCGTCACAGGGAGGCAGAAAGGTCTCCTTCCTCTGCGGCCTCAGACTCTGGGAGTACATGAAGGAGTACTTCCCGATAAAGGTGAGCTGACAACAGGGATTCTAAGTTACAGCATGGATTATGTTGTAGATCTATAGAAAAATGCTTGAAAATGAAAGTTACATGGTTCCCCCCATTCATAGGACAAACATAATTTGACTTTGCAGGTCAAACTTGATCAAAACCAGTCAGGTCAGCCTCTATTGTCAAACATACAATGTGTCCTTTTCTTGTTGGTTATAAAATTCCTTATAAAGGCTGGATGGAAATCTTGAATGAATTAATGAATGAATTAATTAATTAATTAATTAATGAAAAAGCATTTTAGAAACATGACCCCTGATCAAAATAATTATTACATTAGACTGTCCTTTCCATACTCTCCCGGTGTACTATACTTTTTATGTCTGGGTGTGTGTGTGCTTGAGCGTGCGTGTGCGTGTGCGCGCGCGCGTGTGTGTGTGCATGCGTGTGTGTGTGTATATGTGTGTGTGCGCGTTCGTTACTGGGACTTTGCACATTTGCTCTGGACCAGTGGACCTAATGTAAACTGACTAATGGCACAGTATCAGAAGTAGGAGTACGCCTGAACAGAGAATTGTTGCTCTCCACAGTTGCAGAGTGCTGTCGCCATCTAGTGTTGATATAAAGTATCTCCCTAATAGGTTACCAACACTGCTCTGAGTCTGCATTTGTTTTTGACTGGGCCAAAAAGTGCATCTGCCAAAAATTGTCCATTGCACAGGACCAACTTTTAGATTTGAAAGTAGCGGACATGAGGACAAGCTGCAACAGAGGAAAGGATATAACCTACCTTCCATATTGGTCACTTTTTACCTCAATTAGTTGTTTTTTTGTATAATTTTATAATTTGTTATTATTTATAATTTGATAAGCTTGGAAAAAAAACCCCGCCACTGATAGGTTTAGTAGTTTGACTTTATAAAGGTTTTCTTATTCATTACCATAATTTCAAACAACAGTGCTTTTAATATAACCTAGAGATCTGAATATATCCCAAAAACATATTTTCAGCTAAAATAACTCACTTTGCGTTTTGACATGAAGATGACGCTCCCTTGATTTAACCAAACATTTATTTTGAATGTTGATGAAAATGCATATATGCATGCTCATATGCATATGAACATCAAAACATTTCGGAATATCGGAGAGAGATGATGCCACACCAGCACATCGTATTTGGCATGGCACATAAAACCATGAGCACTGTTGGAAAAAGAAAACCTTTGTAGCATGCGGGACATTCCAGCAACTTTCCAATACATCATTAGGCTCATGTACTTTCCTCCTTCAAATACCAAGTATCCCACTCAGACGATACCTTCATGCAAATTGTGAATGTGCTCGTAGACACATCATGCGCCGATTATCGGGGCCGATATCATCTGACTTTATGCATAAAAAAATCCCTAGTAGTATGTGAACAGAGCAGGGCTTATCAGTGAGATTTGTCTCCCCACCACCATCTCTAATCACACAAGTCCTGACTGAACTGCACCCTAACCAGCTGATCCCGGTTTGAATTCAACTTGGAAACAATGATGTGAGCAATTTTAGCACACGAACGTACTCAGTATTCAAGAACGATGTCTCGTATTGACCTGAGGTCTCTTTGGAGACATTATGTTACCATTTTCTTTCAAAAGCACTTTTGGAAAATTGCCCAAACCCAGAGTCTGTCCTGCTCTTCTTATTTTTGAGCTGGTTTAGTCCTTGGTGTTCAAACTATAGTCAGGCGGTAAAAAAAAGAAGGTCCAGAGTCTCTTTGTTTGTAAACACGGTGCTTTGTCAAGAGAGCAGGGGGAGCCAATAATTAACCCCATGGCCATTAGGACCCACAGGCTGAACAATGTGACAGTGTTCTCCCTTCGTGACAACCCAGAACTAGAGCACCTCTGAAATACACGTTCCCCATGCTTGACTAAAGAATGGTTCTACCGACACCGAATAATGGGCATTTAGATGTAGACAAATTGTTTGGTCCAAATGCTTGCTACGTTTATGAAAAGGGAACCGTAACCTAAACTTCAAGGGATTGAGCTAAATGTAAGGCATAAAGTGGTAATAGACAAATAAATCTCAAGTTCATTAACAGTTTGAGTAATACTGTATGCAAAAGTAGAACTACATCCAGAACTTAGTCAGGGGCACTGTGTAAAAACGCAAAAATGAATACTATTTTGTATTATTATATTATTATTATTATTATTATTATATCCCAAATTTTATTTAGATACCAGTAAATTTACGTGCCGGCACACTGGAGTATGTTATCTTGTGCTAATGAATTGGCTCTGGTGTGATATTTTAATCCAAATGGTCTTGGTCTGGATGTGGCATACAAATACCCTTTGGGTGAAAATGTGTGCATGTTGTCTAACTTAGAATCAGAGTTCAAATTCCTTGAATAAAGGAGTAGATCGTTAATTCCGTTATCCAACTGGTTACTACAAGCGCTGTGCTTGTTTTTCTGGAAGCGGTAGGTGCCAGATACTGTAGTAGGTGTGAACATGGCTGTAACAATCTATTGGCCTAGAGTGTCATATCTAAAGATCTGACAGATAAAAGGATTGTTTTTGACAAGACAGAAGTGTCCTTTCAAATCAGAGCAAAACAAGTCCTGCACATGGTAAACGACCCTTGACTCACGCTTGGCATCTTTCCCCTCTTCAGTTTACCTATCTCCTGCACGTGTACACAGAAACAACTCTGGCTGGTACTAGTTAGAGGCACTAGCTGGCCAGAGGTGGATAAGTGAAATGTGGTGTCCTAGCCACACTATTGAAGGATAACGGAAGAGAAATTGGGTCAGATAGTGTGCATTCTGCACCCTCACATTGGAATGTGTTGCAGAATGTTTTGAAACTAAATGTGTTGATTTCTTTGACTGCTTTTGAATCCATTTAGAAAGACCTGGAGCCAGAATCGTTAGGATGTTGGTGCTTAAATGGATATTTTGGATATGTGGCTAGTATTACACTTAATCATGAGGAGTGATATTTATTGTAGTGGTGTTTGTGTGTGTGTGTGTGTGTGTGTGTGTGTGTGTGTGTGTGTGTGTGTGTGTGTGTGTGTGTGTGTGTGTGCGTGTAATCACTGTTTTTTATTTTGTCCAAGATTCTCTAGCAAGAGAATTCCGAATTTGGATGGGACCATCCTAGTTAAATAAAGGTTACAATATAAACATTAAAGTCCACCTGTACACTGTATACAGTAGTATATCTTCTTGGCTCTACAGAGTTAGCCGTTAGCGTGTAAGGTATCACAGTAGCCAAGTTTAAACACACTCTTAATTTGTACGGTCTTTTGCTTTGTTTTGTACTGCCCGTTCAAACACAATGAAATGGGATGTCAAGCTGCTGCCCTCTTTGGTCCCCAGTTGGTGAAGACAGCCGACCTGGATCCCAGGTACAACTATGTCCTGGGTTTCCATCCTCACGGGGTCCTGGTGACTGGAGCCTTCACCAACTTCTGTGTCTACGCCACTGGCTTCCGGCAGATGTTCCCGGGGCTCAACAGCTACCTGCTCATGCTGCCCCTCTGGTTCCGAGCTCCCTTCTTCAGGGACTACATCATGTGGGCAGGTCAGGGCCCAGACAAACGTGGCAGAAAGTGGCGGGGGCAGGACTATCCGTAATCCTCTCAAACGTAATTTGCCGGCACCGTTTCAGGTTCCAGTCCCATTGCCATGAATGCCAGGTAACCTGTCTTTGTGCCTCAGGTCTGATTCCTTCGGACAAAGACAGCGCAAAATATTTGCTTAGCCGAAAAGAGGGGGGCAACGCCGTGGTGATTGCAGTGGGGGGAGCCCCTGAGGCCCTGGACGCCCATCCGGGCGCCTACATAGTCCTCTTAAACAACAAGAAGGGCTTCATCAAACTGGCCATGGAACACGGGTAAGGGATGAGCAGGGAAGGTATGGAAAATGTGACAGATTAATTCCCTCTCACAAACTTCCTGTCTGACACAAGGAGGGACTGCGGCCGTGTTAATCTGTTCATCAGAGGCTGTGTCGATTTGCGGCCTCCTGAAAAAGAGCCTCATTCAGGCCATCACATGGGAATTCACATGGGAGCTTGCAACTATTTCTCCATTCTATGACCATATTATAAAGGGACAAAGTATGCATTCTGGCCTCACAACAATCACAGCAGTTGGTTTAATATTTTCCTCAAACAAATGGTCAGGACAAAACACTGGGAGTAGCCATAGGCAGATTTTTATTTGAACAACAGATACATCAATAATCTGCTGAATGTCTCTACTGACCCTACATTTCTGTTGTGCTCCCTGTCTCTTGCTCAGTGCCCACCTGGTGCCCATCTACTCCTTTGGGGAGAACGAGGTGTTTGATCAGGTGGATAACCGGCGAGGCTCCTGGCTACGCTGGATCCAGGAGAATCTGCAGCGCATCATGGGGATATCCCTGCCCCTGTTCCATGCTCGGGGGGTCTTCCAGTATTCCTTTGGCCTCTTACCTTACAGGAAACCTATCAACACTGTGGGTAAGTACGCGGCTTCAGAGGGGCAGCACAACATGAGTCTTTGCTCAAAATCTGACCTAGTGTACACCATTCAAGTAGACACATTTGTTCTCATGTTAGTCTTTTTTTTTTGCTGACAAAGACACTCTGTGTGTAAAGAGTGGACTGCAACAGATACACCGGGGACAGGGGCTAATTGCCAATAGTATTCGCCTGTTGGGCAAAGAGGTGAGAGGCCAAAGCCTCTGAACGTGGCATTCATCCATCAGAGTCTCACTGTTTCCCAACCCTACAGTAATCATGCAACACAGGCGTGATGTGGCATCATCACTGTCCACACAGTTTGACGTTTATCTTCACCTTTCTATATTAACTTTATCGACCTTACAGTCGGCCTGCAACACAGGTATAATGTGGCATCATCACTGTCCACACAACTTTATCAGTACCTTTATATATTAACTTTATCAACCTAACAGTCGGCCTGCAACACAAGCGTGATGTGGCATCATCACTGTTGGTTTTGGTGACGACCTTTCATGCAGCTAGTCAGTGTGCAGAGCGTGGTTAACTGTAAGGAGCATCGAACCCAGAGAGAGTAGGGCGTGTTCGTGGGACTGCAAAAAGAACGAGAGTCAGCCCCATGTCCCTTTGGCCCGAACCTAATCTTTGTTGCATCAGTCGGCTGCACACCCCTAGCAACAGTCAGCCGAACCAAGTACTGTCTGCTTGGCAGCCGCTGTGACAAATAAGCTTACATAAACAGTTGTCATCAATTGAACCCAAGAGATATCGGCACATCTAAAAGTAAAGCGAACTTTGACGCGATCTCGCATGCCCTGCTTTTTACAACAGTGGGAAAGCCAATCAGGGTGAAAAAGACGGACAGGCCCACCATGGAGGAGCTGGATGCTCTGCACAGCCTCTACATGGAGGAGCTCAGCACGCTGTTCGAGGAGCACAAAGGCCACTACGGAGTGGACGAGGACGTACACCTGACCTTCGTCTGACGGGCCCGCAGACGCTCAGACTTTGGCAGAAAGGTGGAGCGAATGAGAGGGGAGCTGCGTGGAAACCAAAGCCCAAGAGCTGTTGCTCAGAACCCCCTTTGCCATCCCCACGTGCCAGAGACATTTGTATTGCCGAGAAACACAGGAAAAATTGTACAATCAATCTCCCAACAATAAGCATGGTTATGCTCAATGTATCTAGACAGGACGTAGCCTGAACCTTGCTGCTCTATCATCTTTTTTTTCTAAAGGATGTTTAATATTCAGTAACACATCCATTGGTGTGAAATATCTGAAAAGAAGCCATATATTTTTTGAATTATTACATTACACAATTTATTGCAATTGTAAATAGTTTATAGGGTATGTGGGTTAAAAGGTAGCCAGCTAACATTACACTGATCTTAGAACCAGATTTCCTCACTTAATTCTCTGTTAAAGGGACATCTGCCAATGGGATTTGAGAGTTATGCAAGTCCACAGATCCTCTAAATTAATTTGAAGGTCGGCTTTTAGCTGCGCTGAAATCTTATCGAATAATGATGGAATTATGCCAGCCATTTGTGCAAAGAGAAATAGCAATATTGGTATCAATCATCTATTTGAATAACTGTTGATGCAATAAAGTGCTGTTATTCCCATTGTGCAGTATCAATTTACAACTGAATTGTTCATTAATGTCATTTTTAAAAGCTGAATGAAACAAAATCTGATTGCAAGGACTGTATTTATGATGTGTTAATAAAACTATTTCAGTTTCACATGGGTCTGGCATATTATCTCAAAGTCCAATAAATTAATTATGTGGAACTTGTCTTTGGATATAGTTTTGATAAAGCAGTTTTTACATTTTTGCAATACCTTTTGCTGTTGAATGGCAAGGATGAGATGTTTCCAAACCCGAGGACTGGCACACATGCATTTGTTTGGAAAGAGTCTGGGCACTTTCATCATTCTGTATTCCCTTGCGTTAACTGTGTCTGGTCTCCTTGACCAAAGTCTGGAGGAGAGGAAAAAGATAGAGAGAGGGAGAAGGGAGAGAGAGAGAGAAGAAGAGAGGTGTTTTAATGAGGGTGACATGTTAAAGGTATTACAAATTACATAAAGTCTCTTCAAAAGCAAGCAATATGAAGGTGATGCCATGTTGTTGACAAAGGGGCTAGCAGCATTAATGTGGACGGGCAACGTAGGTCCTCATAAAACTTGCTGTGCTTTTGCTCAAATTCTGATTCACATTTGACTATTTTCAGTGTTTATGTTTTATGTTAATATTTATTTTTTCTTATAATTGTCTGAGGATTTATAAAGCAACAGATACGAATCGGTGTCCAAACATGTTCTCATCAAAAGTTCATGTAGAGTAATTGTGTAAAAGGACCAAAAGGGATGAGAATGTAAAAACTCAACACATATGTGCAAAGTTATCCATCACCCAGAAATTAACATGATCCGAGCAACAAATTTCTGGTGAAAGATTTGTATTTTAACATCTGCTGGCCTTGTGTATGTCTGTGTGTGTGTATGCGTGCGTGCATGCGTGTGCGTGTGTGTGTGTGTGTGTGTGTGTATGTTTATTATGGTGTCCAAGTGTATGTGCTTTGATCTCATTAACAACCATTGCGATTAAGACACAATGAAGTGAAGAAAACAAAACAACAACAGTACATCTCCTTAGGTGACGAACACATTAGGTGATACCTGGGAGTTGATTATGTTCTCAGGCCAGGTTACACACTGTATACAGTAACCTCCACGAGAAGAGAGAAAACATTTGGAAGAGCACTAGAGAAATATTTATGCTTGCAGTAATGGTAGTCATCAGTTAGAAAAACAAGTAGTAAACCTCCTAGCGAGAGAAAGTCTGATACTGCTATTATGTCAGGACATGGAGCTCAAAAAGAATGGCAAAAAGTGGTGATAAAGTGGAATTTCATATCAATATCTGCCCTTCAGACCATTCACTGATAGTACAGTGGTTGTTTTGTTTCCGATTCCACTGGTTGGGGTGAGTCTTAGGTCTTCTCTTCAGAAAAGAACAAAGTCCAGAGGTAATGAAGCATAAATTCACTGTATTCTCATATTTGAGGGGCTATCTTATCTTAACCTTATCATGTTGTCCATGTTATTGAAGGTAGCAGAACCCAAATAGATGTCTTCTCCCAATTATTTGAAACTGTAGAAACTGCTAAATGTATAATTTTGCATGTGAACTCCAACGGTTGCAATCAAAATAACATAGACATGTATTAGCTCCATTGGGTTTTAATAAATTCACTAGCAAAGTATGATACAAAAGAACGTGAGGGGTAAAACATGATAACAGAAATATCAGTGGAAGATTGGGTGGCAGTACAGCACAGTACCTCCGTTAGGCAAACATCAGTTATGCAACAGGAAATAACTCAATGAAACAGGTAAGTGAGTAGTATTATGTAGTAGAAATGTCATAAGTGACCATTAAAAACACGTTTAAATGGAAAATTCACAAAGAATTACTCATGCCAAACTATAAAAGAAGATTTATGTGCAGTATAACATGGGAAAACATAGTTCATATTAGCAACATGCACTGAAATGACGCTAGTCCTGACAACATGATATATCTTAGCCCTATATTCCATATTAGGCTATACACTACAATCTTTATGACTGACTCTTTGCAACCTTCATAAAAAGACTCGCCCCCCATATCTTTAATTTGATATTACGCGATCAGGGTAAAAAATACAAATAAAAAATAGAATAAATTGTGAGAATATGGAATTAGGATTCACACTTTTCAAACTTTCTTTTGTACATATGCTGGCTTTTTTCCACTAACATTTAGACTCAGACACGCTTAGTAACATATGAATGAATATTAAAACAATCATGGGCACAGGAGATAGTTAGAATGTGTTGCCGCTGCTCTGTTTTGGTGGTTACTAGAGCGGGACAGTTCAGGATAAAGGCCGAGACGTTGTGTTAAATGTGGTGACCAACTCAGGAGTGGACACTGCATGATCCTGTCAGCTGCTCAGGGAACACTGACGAACTGACGAAAAATGTTCTCATCAGCATTTGAAAATTGTTCAAAAAGGTTGCGGGTTTGCAGTGTAAAATTGTAGGTTAACTTCTCACATTCTAGGTCTTTGTCAGTCTCTATCAGGTTCAATAGGATGGATATATTTGTATTCATTTATTGAAGGTGATATTAACATGAATAGTTTTGTATACTGTTTTTTGTCAAGCTAATATTCAAAATTATAATTTTTACTTCGACTATTTAGCATGGTTAAACGGATGTATTCATCGGCCAACACAAATTACATTAAAGTTGGGATCTGGTAAAGAAAAAGGTGGAAAGGTCGATACAACGCAGATGGATAAAACATGAACATAGACCATGGCAGATCCCACGTGACTATCCACCTCTAGTTAAAACCCCTGGCAGACTGCCACAGAGATTTCGCACGACGGCTCTCCGAAACAACAAACACTTAGCAAGTTTGCATCCTTGTTGGTTTGAGGTTACAACAGTGAAGAATCGGTTTGGACTCACCTTCTGCGCACTAACGCCTGGCTCCTCCCATGCTTATTAAAGGCCTGGTTCGATTCTTTACTCAACGCAGTTGAAGGCTGACATGACTGAGGAGCTGTAGAGTTTTCCAACTTGAAAGCAGCAAACATTTCTGAGTTTTTGCCACCGAATCAGTTATGAAGACCATACTTGCTGCATACTCCGGTGCCCTTAAAGGTAAGTCCTCAGTAAAAAATAAAAATAAAATAAATATCCGACTTTTAATGTTTTTTTTTAAGAAATCATTGTTGATTGTATTATTAATGATCTTTCTAGCGCTGTGCTGCTCAGATAATTCCACAATGAGAAATAAAGTTTACTGTGCACTAAAAGGGCAAGTCACTGGAATGGCAAAACAGAACACATTTTAAGGGATGTATTTGCCTTCTTTGGTGAACTTACTAATTATCCAGTCTGTTAACGTGAACAGAAGGTTCTCTGTTACTTGAGTGGCTTTTTTCACACTGGATTATTCAGTTAACTGAGATGTCAGAACATGTCAACCAGCTGTGACATCCATAGTGTGTCCCATAGTGTCTGTGTTTTCAGTATCTATGCCCTGCTCATTTACTGGTCCGATCTGACGTGGAGTTATGAGCCAAGTAAAGACAGACAGAGAGGGGTGGAATGACCCATTAACGGGCCATAACCCTTGTATCCCTGTCACAACTCACTTTCTCACTGCCTCTGGCAGGGATCCAGTCGGTGATAGCCCTAAAGAGCTTCAGCTTTAGCATCATAGCCTTTCTCTGAGCTGCTAGCCATTGGCCGCTTGGCGCTGAGTTATTTTCAGACCTTAAAGAAGGGATTAAGAGACTCTGTTGTCCCGTATCAGGGCTCCTCTTTTGCCGCTCAGCACTCTGAGCTTCCCGTCCTGTCACTGCTAGGAGTTTTAGTAGCCTCGGTTGGCCCTGTTGCACTGCTTTGACACATGTAGCTGCTTGGACTGTGGAGATGCTCGGTCCGGTGAGTGACTCCGGTCACTGTAGTGCCATAATTCTGGTCGAGTGTGTGCGGCTGTGAATGCAGGATTATTCAACTTTGTTGTGACAGTGCGAAATTGCTCACTAGTTTGCTTAGTCCCACAAATCTTAGTTGTATAGTTTGTTTTAAGGGCAATTTGGGAGACTTGGCAAAACTGGAAGATATATGTAAAATAAAAAATCAGCAATCACAATTAAATATATTTTTTTTTATACTTTTTTTTTTAACCCGGCAACCTGCAGACTGTTACCAGTTCTCGGGGATCCATTTGTATTTGGCCATACAATAAGTATTACATAACGTCTCTTTCTCCTCTTTAGGCTCTGGCTCCGGCTCCAGCTTCCTCTCAGCACTGCAGGACCTGCCTTCCGCTCCCTGGCCCTCAAGATCCAAGATGGAGAAGCACTTGCAGGTCATCTCTGTGTTGCAGTGGGTCATCTGCTTCCTGGCCTTGGGTGAGATAGCGTTCACCTGCATGCCGCCGTGCTTCTGTTTCGCTTAAGGCCAAAATAATTATGAAGCAGTGGAGAGCTTGGAGCCCCTTAAGACTCTCAAATGAGGTCAAGGCTTTAAGCCTTCCCCTCCACTCTTTCTCTCACGCTCTACTATTTCCTTGAATAACAGAACACTGTTTCCAACAATATGGGGATTGGTGTTGTGGGGTTGTGTGCTGTCCGTTTAACCTTCCCTCAGACCGTGCTTTTCATACTCGATGCCCCTTTCCCTTCTCCCTCCCCCAGGCGTTGCTGCCACTGTGTCGTTGATCTATATGTTCTGCACTGACTGCTGGGTCATCGCTGCCATGTACACGGCCTGGCTCATCTTCGACTGGAACACCCCCAAAGAAGGCAAGGCCACCTGGGAATCAAGCTTTCATACACCGTGACGCTCTGCTTCTACAGCGTGAACTAGTTTCAATCGGCCACCGCAGGGAGTTTCAGGTGGAAATAGAAAGTGTGCGTGTCGATTCTCAGTGCCTTCTGTCCCGTCTCCTCAGGTGGACGGAGGTCCTCTTGGGTGAGGAACTGGACTGTGTGGACGTATTTCAGAGACTACTTCCCCATCCGGGTGAGTTTGTGTGTGTGTGTGTGTGTGTGTGTGTGTGTGTGTGTGTGTGTATACGCACACACACTTCAGTGCATTTTAACTTGCTTTTGTGGGACATTGCCACAAACCCAGTGTACCCCTTACCTTGAGAGGGTATGGAGAGAAACGTGCTGTAAAGAGTGTATTCAAACGCTTAAAAAAACACAGTCCCTGGTAGCTAACGAGGTGGGGTCCTCCATGCTGTTGTTGATAGTGGTCCTGTATCGAATCTCAGTGGTGTACAGGGAATGATTGCCGGGAATTACGTTAATCTACACACTGATAACGTATCAGCTTTAGGTTCCATGCTGTGTCCTGTCCTATGATGATTATGAAGAGGGCTTGACGTTCGTAGGCAGTTTGGACCTTGTCCCCCCTCTGATAGGACACTCACTCATCAATAAGCGCTGGCTTGGACTCTAACCCCTCCACCCCCCCCACCCCCCACCTCCCCGCTACCATGCAGTTCAAGATGATTCGCTTGAAGGGAACCAAACTACTTGGTTTAGTGTACCACTCTTCAGCACATCAATGAACCTCACTCTGGTGGTTACACCACCCATGGCCAAAAACACCACACATTGCCACTGCCAGAATACCCCATCTACTTATTTAGTCAGCAACTACTTATTTTAGTCAACTGGCTCAATGGAGTCCTGAGTCAAGAGCTTTTTGCAGTAGATATCGCTAAGAATTTGAACCTTGTTTCTCTTTATAATGTACCGCGAGCGAAGTTCACCAGCTATCTGTCTGTCTGTCTGTTTGTCTGTCTGGCTGACTGACTGACTTTCTGAGGGGTTTGATGAGATCATCCTTTATTGGCTCAGCAGGTGTAATACACATGCAGACTTTGGATAAATGGGTGTAGTAATGCTTTTAAACTGGCTTACAGGCCAGGGCCTGTTTTTAGGAAAGGGTCTCTTAATGACATTAGTGTGTGTGTGTGTGTGTGTGTGTGTGTGTGTGTGTGTGTGTGTGTGTGTGTGTGTGTGTGGTCTTGGTAGTTGTCAGTGATCCACCCATCTGTATTAAACACCCCTTGTCTTCATTTATCTCCCCATGCTGTAATCTCCATTACGTCTCTGAGTGATCTCCTCTAATCTGCTAACAGGGTTATGCAACTCTTGTTTGACTAGTCGTCCACTGTCCGAGCCTTGTGTACACAGCCCCTCGGATCCAAGTTTACATTGTGTACACTTTCAATTTCTTCCATAACGATGGCCTTGAACATTTGCTTCCCTGGAGATCCCACCGATAGTGTCATGCACTGCAAACGGATTCATGCCAGACGTGATCACAGAGCGTGGTCTTTGCTTGGATAATGCAATAAAGATAATGCTGTTTTGGCTGTAGTTAGACAGGCTTTATTGGAGTTTAATGTTGAATTCACTGTCTACCTTTATAAAAATAGGTCACATCAGGGTTGAACTGATAAGGATGTTCCAGTTGTAAAAGAAATGCCGCTAATTATAGACTGATGGTTGTTTATTTGATTCACTAGAATCTGCATTATTTTGGAGCATTGTGAAAGACTAGCTTTTTCTTGATCAGCTATGAATTGAATAAACGTTTCTCTTTTTGGTTAATTACATTTTAGCTCATCAAGACCCACAATCTGTTGCCCAGTCGGAACTACATCTTTGGCTACCACCCTCATGGCATCTTCTGTTTCGGCGCCTTCTGCAACTTTGGAACTGAGGCCACAGGCTTTTCCAAGAAATTCCCCGGAATCAAGCCTTCCCTAGCCACTCTGGCTGGTAACTTCCGCCTGCCCGTCCTTCGTGACTACCTGATGTCTGGAGGTGAGAGGATAAATGTTGCTCTCGGAGGGTGTAAAACTCTGCAACCCCTGATAATGAGGACAATGTCCGCGGAGTCTGATCAATCTGACAAGACCTTTGTGCTGCTTTGCCATCTCAACATCCTCTGTCTGACTCTTATTTGCTGATATTGCCTCTTTGTTGATCCAGTCGAAATTTGCTTGCTTTCAAATTCAAGCAGTCTTTGAATCTGACATTTGGCCATTGTCACTTTATTTTAAACAGCATGCATAATATATACAGAGGGAATGTTTAACATTAAAGCATTTTCAACATGTCATTCTTATTTCCCTTAATTGCAGGTATTTGCCCAGTGAACAAGAATTCAATTGATTACCTGCTCTCACGGAATGGAACAGGCAATGCAGTGGTCATAGTAGTTGGAGGAGCAGCGGAGTCTCTAGACTCCGCTCCAGGCATGAACTCGGTGACATTAAAGAACCGCAAGGGCTTCATTCGGCTGGCCCTCCAGAAAGGGTAAGATTAGTGTTCTAGGCATTACAGGCATCTAGACAACCTCTGGCATACATGCTCATATACTTGCCTCCTAATAGTTTTGAAATAAGCATAAATGGGTTACTGGTCTGACTGTGTTATTTGATTTGTGTACTTTGGAGCTTTCCCCTGAATGTCCTGTAAAATGCTAATAAGGTTGGGGGCACTTCAAACCTTAGAGTTTTGCCATATGTTTCTATGTGCTTGCAAGCCAGCCAAAGTAGGGTATATTCAAGGATTATATTCTGTGATATTCTGGTTGTACCTTGCTCAAAGAAGCTTAGGATTGAAAAGTAAATGGTTGTTATGCAGACCTTTTCATAACAACTTGAATAACATGGCATGCAGACCTTTTCATAACAACTTGAATAACACGGCACATTGAAAGAGGCCCATTATACAAATGTGTTTTTCTATTAGATATTTTACACTAGCTAATTGGTGCATTTATCATCAATGTCCTACATAGTACAAATGAAACTGCTGGGTTAAAAAAACAAATTGGATTAGTCTGATAGCCCAACTAAAATATGGCAAATTATGACCATATTGCTCATCACAACACGCAAGCTCTGTGTTAAATTTGCAACCTTACTGGTTGGTTTCAGCTAAATTAAATCGAAAATATTCTCACAATAGGGATGTGGTTATATGCAACCCAGTAGGTGGGTTTAACCCACCTACCAGGGCCTAATAACTCTTTAATGGACCAAATGAGTTTAACCCAGGCATTGGTTTGAAAAAACAGACATTTGTAGATTACAGTATGTCATAGGATCAGCTTACTGGACTTATTTGTTTTACTTGCTCCTTCCCCCCTCTAGCTCTGACCTGGTGCCAGTGTACTCTTTTGGGGAGAACGATGTGTACAAGCAGATCATCTTTGAGGAGGGCACCTGGTGGAGGCTGGTCCAGAGGAGGCTGCAGAAGCTCCTGGGCTTTGCCCCCTGCCTGTTCCATGGATGTGGCCTCTTCTCCAGCGACTCCTGGGGTATTGTGCCTTACAGCAAGCCCATCACAACTATTGGTAAGAAGAAAAAAAAGTGACTTAGTGATTCATTAAGCAAAGTAGTTTCTAAGTTAATGCAAAAAATATATTATTTCTCTAGAAAGTAGACTTTTCAATAAAATTATCAATCAGAAATGATTATCTATTATATTTTTAAATGCAGACGTACATTTAGATCTAAAGGTTATAACAAGAGGGTAAATAGGACAATGATCAATTCAGTTAAAATTCAAATTTTATTCTAACCTGTGTTTTTTTTTCTCTCTCAGTGGGGGAGCCAATAACAGTACCAAAGGTGGAGGATCCAACTCAGGACGTGGTAGATCTATACCACAGCATGTACATCAAGTCTCTTAGTAACCTCTTTGATGAGTACAAGACCCGCTTTGGCCTGAAGGAGAGTGAAGTTCTGCATATCCAGTGAGAGAGGAGGGAGTCGAGAGAATGGGACACTTGGAACCTCTGTACAGATAGTGTGGCAGTGCCCTCTGATGTGCCTTCTATCTAGTGCCTGGCTCGGATTGTCTCTGGACGGCAAACTCTATACATGTATTTTTGTAAATAAACCCTTTCTCCCAGCATTGTATTGCACAACAAGCTATTTCCTCCTCTCAGGGTGAATTGGCCTTTTAGGAATACCACTCCCCCATTTTGTAGCTGTTAATTTGGCCCTTTCCGAAGGCAAGGTGCTTCATGTCAAATATATGAAAGGTGTAATTCTTTTATATGATCAGCTGTCCAAAGCTGTTATTAGAAGAAAGGGGGACATATGCTTGAATTATGAAAACCTATTGAAAATCCAGTATTACTAAGTAAGCCATATTTTTTCTTTTAGAATTTCTTGTAAATGTCCCTTTTCCTTTGCACAAACAATGCAATTTATAAGCTATTGCTAATGGAGCCAAAGATTAACACTTCAATCCCCACCATTGAGATGTTCACCATTGAGTGAAGGAATTCTGTTGAAAATGACCGTGTACATGTGATAGTATGAAGTCGCCAAGTATTAATATTATTTTGTGGAGAGAAAGAGACTTGTCTGTCCTTGTGGAACTAATGTTTATTTTTCAATGAAAAATATTGATGCACTTTTTGTATTTGTAATGACCTCCTGTAGTATTTCTCAAGAAAAGGTCTTTAAAAAAAGATAAGATCCTAAGACAATCCGTAATCTGCCTAACATGATTTTCCTCCCTGTATTAAAGTGCCTAGACCCTAGTTCAAAAGAAATATTTGGTAAGGGGCAACATTATGGTGCTTGTGCAAATTTCAGGGGGCTGCATTTTTCGTGGTGATTTTGGATTAGTTACGAATACAAAATATCTTTACATTTTTGACATCCATAAAATTACACATTTTAATAATGTGTAGATGATCTACCATGGGAGTAGCCTTTTGGTTAATGGTACCTAACACGGTAGATGTGAGATTTTCGTTATTTGCCTTTATCATTGTGCCTTTCAAAGGAACAGTGTACAAAAGTCTCTAATTGTCTTGATCCAATAAATTGAATAAGCACATCATGGCTTGCTCATGTTATGAATCGTGTCACCCCATCTGCTTTTGTAAATTAAAATTTTGTATGTTTTCAGAATGACATGTTTACTTTTTCCTCGGTTGTTCATGCATTACATCTTTAAAAGTGTGTGTGTGTATATATATATATATATATGATTTCTCAATGTGGTATTGTCTCTTGATCCAGCCAGGTGCCTCACAATAAAGGCTACTGTGTTTCAAAAACTACTGACAATTTCTTTATTATTACATCAAATTTGTATGTGAAATGTCGTGTAATTTATACTCGCATGGACAAATTATCAATATGTTAAAAATCGCTTATTAACGTTTTCTCTGCCCTAGAAAGTCTGGACCTTTTTTTATCAATACAATGCTGCCCTCTTGCGTATTCAAATAGTTAGTTACAAAAGATAATAGTTAGAAAAGATAATTAACAATTTTGCCTTTGGATAATATCATAATAGCCAAAGGATGGACAGTACTTTGGAAATGAGTTATCTACGGTAACCGTGAATTATTAACACCTTGCGCACTTTACCAGAATATATTGTCTGATATTATGCATTGACACCAGCATGCTACGCTTTTCATGCAGCTTCCTCGCATTTTGAAGCCTGGGAGTCAAAAAAAGACGCAGCTGTGGAGAATTTTTACATGTACACCCGCCCCATTCCTGACGATGAAGATAAAAAACTGGCAAACGTAGGACGGCGTCAGCTGATCGACAGTGGTTTGAACCAACCAACAAACCTCTCGAATCGTCTCTGGCTAAACGGATTTCCGAATCAAGTGACTCCCACTTTGTTTATGTCGTATGGCTAGCCAGCTGCTAGCTGCCTGACAGCTACTGTTTTGCTTTCCATGCTTATACAAAATACATGTATTTCGTGAGTAGAAATTCTAAATATCCTTGCTGGTGTTTCTTGAAGATGGGGTTGGCATGTTTTGTTGAATGAAGCGAGCGTCCCAGGTGCCGATAGGAGGATGAACTCCATCACCGGTCGGGATCTCGCTGTCCCTACCGCCTCTGTCACAAACTCTGGAGCGGCATCTTCTCGAGCTCTGCATGTAGAACTTACGTCTCAACAGGTAACAACAGGGAGTCTTAGACTGCCAGGTCTAATATGGAGTGCAGGTTACTGATAACTAAAGGCTTATTTAGCTGCATGCTATAGTTAGCTTAAGTTACTTGTCAATTGGTACAGCTGGAGTGGAGGCCCGCTAATGGCCTTAGCTAGCTAACGTTAGCAATCTAACCTGGTGCTTGACTGCTGCACTGCTGCTGCATAAAAACAGCGGACTGTTTTAGGAATATCTCAATTAACCTCAAGCTAACATGATTTATCTGACTCACGTGAACCGTGAAATGTGGCGGATTGAATCCGCCTAGCATGTTAAGTTAGCTAGCTAATTGAACGTGAAGTAAAGGAGATATGACATCCTGAGCTCAGGTGACAGGTCGTCAGAGCAGAAGTAGGAAGGCACGGCACGGCACGGCACCCGCACTTGCGTGCTGCTTGGTGGATGAATGACAGATCATAACCATTGCATTGGCCAAGGCGAACACCAGTTCTCAGCTTAATGGGTTTCATTCATTATTTCATAACATATACTGACGCCGACGTCATAAACTTTTCTGTGACTGAGACTGCTGTGAATTGTCCAAGTTATGCTATTTATTTAGGCCTAAGTTGTTTATGCCCACTGGTCCTGGCATGTTAAAAAGAACCCCTGTACTCATAAACACCAACGGATTGGGATAGAGAAATATTTTATGAGCTACAGCAGTAGCTTACTGACCAGTGTAATCCCGGTCTTTTAAGTCATTCAAACCACTTAAATAAGAGACCCAACCTATTGCAGCACATTCATACACAGTATGATAGTGTTGATGAAGAAGCCCTCTCCCTTCCTCTTTCTCTGTGGTCTAAATTTAGTTGGTAAGAAATGTCAACTGACATTTTAGCGGGAGCGGGGACTTTGTGTGGGTGTGTGTGTGTATATGGGGGGAGGATTCTTCAGAACAAACAGCGTTTTTGTTTCCGAGGCCCCTAATCGTATAGGGAATCCCATGATTTAGATTAAGTGCTAATGTGCCTGGGGTAGAGTAAGACTGTGGGCTGCTGGAGAATGCTGGTCAGGTGAGGGCTTGGCGGGCAGTCAACTGATTTCGTTCAGAGAGAGTCCTTCTGCTGTGGCCCTGTCGCCCCAAGGGGTGACCTCTGAATGGTCCATTCTCCTAGCTCCCGCGTCCCAGGCTCATTCTCTAGCAGCAAACCCCCTGTACTGATGAGCGAGTGTCTTTGTTGAAGCTAACATCCAACTCGGGTGATGTCATGTTCTCTTTATAGGAGAGTTTCTATTCTAATGGAGACAAATCACTGTCAAACTCTGTTGACTTGCACTGGATCATGTGTAGATTTGCACAAGGCATTGTGAACGTTGAGATGTGTAGAGTTGTAACATTT
Source organism: Aplochiton taeniatus (assembly GCA_017639675.1). Classification (NCBI taxonomy): domain Eukaryota; kingdom Metazoa; phylum Chordata; class Actinopteri; order Galaxiiformes; family Galaxiidae; genus Aplochiton; species Aplochiton taeniatus. Next base: position 5,536,081 of record CM030177.1, read on the forward strand.
TTACAGGGTTGTGCATGGTGTTGTAAACTTGAAATGGGAACGTGTGCAGAACTTTGTTTAACGAGAAAGGAAAGTTGAAACGGACCTTGAGCCACATCCTATGTGATTGATGCCTACAGCTAGCTCATTGCTACATCTGATTGACCAACACTAGAGGTTCCGCCCAAGAAGGTCAATACAAGCGCAACATCCTTTGAAGTTGCAACAACTACAAACAATTTTGATATTGCCAGACACACCCACATTTAAAACTGTATGTGCGTAGATTTGAGGTTTTTAAATGTTTTGGGGATGTGCAAAAGAAAAAGAAATCTAAGCATGTAGAACAGAACTCTATAGAAAGTTATGTAACTCTCCAAAACACACAAAGTTCTGTACACATTCCCTTCTCAAGCTTAGAACGGCATGTGCAACTTTGGAAAACGTAATATAGGCTTAAATCTAACATTAATCTAACAATGCATCGTTTTGTCAGTTCTATGTTTACAATGCCTTGTACAGATCTATACACAGTGATAATGTCAACAGAGCTTTGACAAGGATTTAGCTCTGTACGTACCGCACAAAGCTTATTTGTCTCAGTCTGTCTGTGGTTCACTGGCTTGGGCTTAGTTGATGTAACGGTGACTCTGTTGGATTTGCAAGGCTTTAGTGAAAGAAATTATTATGGTTGTGACCTCAAAAACACTTAATTTTTTTGTTAATTGATATATCAAAATGACACACGCTGTGTCTGACAGATATACAGTGGGGCCAAAAAGTATTTAGTCAGCCACTGATTGTGCAAGTTCTCCTACTTAGAAAGATGAGAGAGGTCTGTCATTTTCATCATAGGTACACTTCAACTATGAGAGACAAAAATGAGAAAAAAAATCCAGGAAATCACATTGTAGGATTTTTTAAGAATTTATTTGTAAATGATGGTGGAAAATAAGTATTTGGTCACCCACAAACAAGCAAGATTTCTGGCTCTCACAAACCTGTAACTTCTTCTTTAAGAAGCTCTTCTGTCCTCCACTCGTTACCTGTATTAATGGAACCTGTTTGACCTCGTCATCTGTATAAAAGACACCTGTCCACAGCCTCAAACAGTCGGACTCCAAACTCAACCATGGCCAAGACCAAAGAGCTGTCGAAGGATACCAGGAAGAAAATTGTAGACCTGCACCAGGCTGGGAAGAGTGAATCTGCAATAGGCAAGCAGGTTGGTGTGAATAGATTAACTGTGGGAGCAATTGTAAGAAAATGGAAGACATACAAGACCATTGATGATCTCCCTCGATCTGGGGCCCCACGCAAGATCTCATCCCGTGGGGTCAAAATGATCATGAGAACGGTGAGCAAAAATCCCAGAACTACACGGAGGGACCTGATGAATGACCTGCAGAGAGCTGGGACCAAAGTAACAAAGGCTACCATCAGTAACACACTACGCCGAGAGGGACTCAAATCCTGCAGTGCCAGGCGTGTCCCCCTGCTTAAGCCAGTACATGTCCAGGCCCATCTGAAGTTTGCCAGAGAGCATATGGATGATCCAGAAGAGGATTGGGAGAATATCATGTGGTCAGATGAAACCAAAATAGAACTTTTGGGTAAAAACACAACTCGTCGTGTTTGGAGGAAGAAGAATGCTGAGTTGCATCCCAAGAACACCATACCTACTGTGAAGCATGGGGGTGGAAACATCATGCTTTGGGGCTGTTTTACTGCAAAGGGGACAGGACGACTGATCCGTGTTAAGGGAAGAATGAACGGGGCCATGTATCGTGAGATTTTAAGCCAAAACCTCCTTCCAACAGTGAGAGCATTGATCCCAAACACACCGCTCGGGCAACGAAGGAGTGGCTCCGTGTAAAGCATTTCAAGGTCCTGGAGTGGCCTAGCCAGTCTCCAGACCTCGACCCCATAGAAAATTTGTGGAGGGAGTTGAAAGTCCGTGTTGCCCAGCGACAGCCCCAAAACATGACTGCTCTAGAGGAGATCTGCATGGAGGAATGGGCCAAAATACCAGCTACAGTGTGTGCAAACCTGGTGAAGACTTACAGGAAACGTTTGACCTCTGTCATTGCCAACAAAGGTTATGTTACACAGTATTGAGTTGAACTTTTGTTATTGACCAAATACTTATTTTCCACCATCATTTACAAATAAATTCTTTAAAAATCCTACAATGTGATTTCCTGGATTTTTTTTTTTCTCATTTTTGTCTCTCATAGTTGAAGTGTACCTATGATGAAAATTACACACCTCTCTCATCTTTCTAAGTAGGAGAACTTGCACAATCAGTGGCTGACTAAATACTTTTTGGCCCCACTGTATATTGCAGTGTCGTCTATTTCCAGCATGAGGATGTCCTAGAATTGTTACGTGAAGTTTTGACGTCCGGTTTTACCTTCCGATAGTTTACTGTCCATGCAGTGGGGAACAATGCTAGGCTAACTGATCCTGATACAATGAATATGATGTTTTAAAAAATACACTTTCAGTTGTCTTTTCTCTATATCCTCCTCCACAGTTTGATACTCTTTATTTCTTACTTTCATTCTCCTTTCCCCCCCAATACAGAGGCGTCTACGCCATCTTCGAAGCATCGCAGCCCGTAACATTGTGAACAAGAATGGCTCTCCACTGCTTGACACGTACTTTACCCTTCACCTCAGCCTAGGAGACAAGATATCTAGAGGTGAGCGAGACCTTATTCACCTCAGCGTGTGGGTGCATATGGCAACAAAGGCCAGGGCAGACCTGGCTCTGTTAAATAGTGGACAATGACGCCACAGTCCTACCTGTCTAAATAATGTTTTGCCTCTATATCCTGACACACACTGGTGTTGAGAGGGACCCATCAACCTGGTGCCAAACTTTACAGAGCAAAGTGTTGTAATGTCCATTCAGCCTGATGTGTGGTCTATAGGAACGGCACTATGAAAGCCTTACAGGCCATCTGGAATGAGAGATGCACAAGTGCTTGGTTTGTCATGCCATTGGTTCTGATGCATCATTAATTTGTGATGTCTTTCACTTTTCTTCTCAATAACCCTGAGCCATGGTTTAGGGTGCTGGTGCTAGTTATATGATACAAGATACTGTAACTAGTACCTGTTCATGCATACTAGCTAACAGGGTAACAGGGTTTTTAATACACTCTGTAAAACAATAACTGTGCTACAAGCTGTGATGTTGTGTTCACACCAAACGTGAAATTAAGTTTTGTCTCGCCTCATCAGTGCAAATTTGACAGCGCAAGTTGACATTTTTCAACTTGTATTTGCGTCTTTGCATTGACCTTGTATGAAATTGCCCCGCAAGTCACGTTTGGTGTGAACACAGCATAAGGCTGCAGCTTGTTATGTTGGTAACTTTGATTACATTTCCAATCTATGTTTCCCTTTCTTTTCGCAGACTTTTATAAGAGTGAAGTCATCCGGGACTCATTGGTGAGTGTTATTGTTGCCTGAAAACATCAATTTGAACCCTGAGTGCCAGCAAGATGAGTCATGAATGCTAACAGCTTTATTGATCAGATCCAAAACTAAACTGTGGTTTCGTGTTTTCTCCCGATAAGTGTTGATAATATCATACCTAGATATTATCTAGAAACCCACCTCATCTTTGTTTCAATCATAAAACTCTGGCCTGTTGAATTCTCATGCTGCTCGTTCAAAATACCATTTGGCCAAAACAATCTTTTGAAGAACTTTGGACTACAGCAGTGCAATAACATAACACTGATGTATATACTGTTGGGTAGTATTGATGATCAGTACCGATCGTAGGCTAATTAATTGCTGCGCCTCAATAAAGACGCAGAGGTTGGGTTGTATGAGAGTTTTAGAATGTGATAGTGAATGTTAGTGTAAAAAAAGGCAATCATTTTTCCTGCTCATGCTATCTGTCTGGCCCTTTGTATGTTACATACCCCAGTAGCCAAATAGCCAGTAGCTTACTGTAACCATATTATTTTGGGCTTCATTTACTTTCAATCTTCATAAATGCACAACAAGAAAGACTTGCAGCAACCTGCAGTATTCACTTGTTTAAAAAAAAAAAATGTACTGTAGTGTACCATGCTTGCTGTATGGCTCAATGGTGTTTCCATCAGCAGTACCTGACTCTCCTCCAAGTTCCATTCAGTGACAGTCGACTAACTCTCTCGTTTCATCTGTTGAATCTCTGCCTTTAGTGGCTCTGGTCGCCGGTCCACCCATTTCATTGGGTAGAGCCCGGCAACAGCACCTGCAAAAGCAGCTGTTTTCCTTTTTATTTCTTGCACGCAGCCACTGGCCCTAGTGCCGCCAAGCATAGCAGGCCGTTACTAACGGTGCCAAACGTAGCGTCATGAGCTGGCCCAAGCCTCTTTTCAAAGTCTACTGAACCTTTCATTTCCCAGGGCAGGCGGCCATAATGTGGTGCAGAACCGTGTGACCAGCGTCTGTCTCTGCGTCGACGGTGTCAGCATTCTCCGTTCTGACTTTTGCTCTCTGCCGTACTATCTGTTTCCCTTTGTGGCACGACTTGTCCACTTAGCCCTTCCTGTGGCCATTTCACCAGTCTCCTCCTCCTTTCGTTACGATAGCCCTCGCTCTAAAATTCTGTCCCTTCCTACTGAACTAAGGTTTTTCACACCTCATAGTGATGCATGAGCTTCTAGAGCTAAACTTGCAAAATAGCTTGTCTCCTGTGGAAACACCAGGGCAGACTTTAATGGTGGGAGCAGTTACAGCAATGAGAGGCACATAAAGGTTCTTTAGTATTATTCAGAAACTCTACACAATAAACTTTGCAGGGTGTGTTAACAGCAGTATGACAATTGGTTAGAAAGGAGCAGTATATGCCTTCAGTTATACAATGTTAGTTATGACTACGTGCAGTGATATGTCAAAGTAATCTATTCTATTTTAGGTTCAAATAGGTCTCTTTTATCAAAAGAACTGTTTTAGGTAAAGCAATCACCTAACATACAATACTTAAAGATAAACCAATATAGACAAAACAACACAAAAATAAAAGAACACTGAAATGTACATGCACACGTAGGACCAAAACTACATAAACATGGTTATGGCTGTTAGACGAATATTTCCACTTTTGCGATTAACTTTTGTCTTAAATTGGAGTCAAAGAACTATCTGTCTTAATAGTTTTCTCAACAGGTCTAATGAAGCCAGTTGCCAAGCTACAAAAACTATTGAATGCATCATTTTTCAAATTTCTGCAAGGCCGAATGCATCACACTCTAGCTTTGATAGACACTTAAACCATTGTGTATTTATCACAGTTTTTTTACCCTATACAACGCTGCAAAGATATATCACTTGTGACAGTAACATACCGCAGCAGAACCATGAGCATAACCACAAAGCCTCCCTGTGTTTTTGGGTCGTTGGAAGTAAATAAGACCCCCCCCCCCCGGATATTTCAGTTAGGCGATCCAACGTTTGTACTGGCAGAGGTCAACAACAAGTGGAAGAATAGGTTCACAACCTGTTTTTAATGAAGTCTGTGTTTAACTGAGCTTGGCAAACATATTTCCAAACATCTCAACTCTGTCCAAAACATTTGTATAGCCCAAGTCTTTGGACCCCGTAGGCGACTCGATGAATGTCTGTTTGCTCGCCTGCTTGTAGAATCCAACATGGCGGAGCCTGGACTTTGGCATGCTGCCGGACCTCCTGGACATGTCAGTGGCCTGCTTTGTGGTCAGGATCTGGGGGGGCAGAGAGGAGCAGTTCCAGCTCCTCATCGAGTGGAAGGTCAACCTGGATGGGCTCCGGTACACGGGCCAGCAGGTCAGACCCAACACCCACATATATCCCCATAAAATTCAGCACACACTTATTTCTAATGTGGGCTAACCAATGGAAAACCCAAATGTGATCATGGTCCTTCTGATGTTGAAAAAGGCTTGCGTCTTGCTTCTCAGATTCGCTCCAGGAGTCCAAATGAGATCATCTTTGGACTGAATGATGGCTACTATGCAGCTGACTATGATAACAAGGTACTGCCTTTTAATCAGGGGCAAAAACGCCCAAGACCAAGCTGTTTATATACAAACCCGCCTTTTGTTATTCAGAACCTAAAAATGTTTATGCCGGAGTTTAAAAGCGATCTTATTTATAGTGTAATCAGGGAACCCTAGTCTGAAATGAAACTGTTTCAAACACAATCTAAACTATTTTAAACAAAAAAAATGTGTTGTATGATTTCAGGATCACTCGGAGAAAAAGAAGAAGAACAGTTTACTTCAGGTTGACCAGAGTTCAGTCAGGAACTCCTACAGTGTTTTCTCTTTGCTCAGGTGAGAGCCCAGCCCCCATCCATGTACATACACAACCAGGATAGTATCAGGGTCCGTCTCTGTCAACTTACCAAAGTACACCGTTCCGTACACACTGTTACCCTACACAGTCTCATTTCATATTTAACATCCATAAAACAATTGGTTCAGATTGTAATCTTCCATAATCCTGAAGCAAGGATCTTTTAACTGAGGTTCCTGCAGGGGCCCACACCTTTTGAGAAAATGTTTCTTTTGATTATACAGAGCTTTTTCAATTGAATGGTTTGACACTAACAACACCGTCTAATTATGAGTAAGAAAGGATTTTATGGCAACATCTTTACAGTAATATCGTTTTGAGCCAAAACACCAAGCTCAAATTGTACGTTTTCATTTCTAATATCCGTAAAGTGATATTTTAAGGCAAGTATGGTTCTCACTCCAATGCTGCTCAAGTACAGGATTATGTAATTTATTCTGTTTTTAAAAGATATCCAACCTCATATGCACTAAAAACTGCATAACAGATACTGCTAAAGTGTAAAGTGTGTAAAGTGTGTATACGTGTGTGTATGCAGTGCTTGCATGAATTAATGATTGGAATTCCGCTCAGGGCTAGTGATATTTTGGCCGTTTTCCCGTTATGAAAGTTTGCAGACCCTCGCCTATGCCAGTACTTAGTGTGGTTCCCAGTTCATCCACTAGATGGTGCCATTGCTGAACAAACCGCTGTGCTTTGTGGCATGGAGTCCGTCAGTGCCTCGAGGTCATTGTTCGCTGCCAAGAATACAGCATTCTGGAGTGTATTCCAAACACACAGAGGGGTTGGGTCAAGTTAATAAAATAGCAGCACCTCGTCATCAGTGGCATCACTCAGACAGAGAAGTCCTTTAGTTAAGTGGCTTGTTAATATTTAAAATGAATAGCGTTTCATACAACTTTATACCACAAGGAGGAGACAAACCAACACTTCCCCGTATGTTGCCAAAACCGGAGCTGTTTAGGAAATACGTCGTGTTTTAACGCTGTTTGCATCTGTTGACAAACATGGAGTGGAACATTTTTATTTCTTTTTTCCCTTGTGGTGTTGTGGGTACAATAATTACTGCAGGATCAGGTCTTCCCCCTGCGAATTGCACCGTTAAACATAGCCTCACCCTTTACAACCGTTTCTAAATAAGACTTGACCAAGTCTACCGTATCTGGGGCCTGCACTTTAAGGATATGGGCCCGTCGTTAAGCTGTGTCGGGAAACCTCCCGAAACGCTTTTCCGCAAGTGGGGAATGGAAGGGAACCTAATCTATTCCTGTTGAGCATCTCTGCTGAATGAGCTGGGCTGCACAGTGTCGGGGAGACCAAGATGGCTCCAGCCGCTCTTCTTCACCAAGGAGTGCTCTGTGTCTGCCGTTTGATGGGAAAAGAGGAAGATGGCCTCCCTGCAGCTCACAGAGGGATAGGCCCATGTCAAGTCGCACAGCTTTGTGGGGTCGGCTGTTGTTCCTAACGTTATTGCCTCCCTCCCACAAGTCCCTGGCGCGGCTCCCTGGAATTCCAGGCAGCTCCATTGATTCCCTCTTCCCTGAGGACTCCTCTGCAAGGCCCAGCAAGACTGTCTCTGTCTCTGTCTCTGTCTCTGTCTCTCTCTCTCTCTCTCTCTCTCTCTCTCTCTCTCTCTCTCTCTCTCTCTCTCTCTCTCAGTCCTGGGTTGTGTCTTGGCAGCAGGCATCAGTGGGCTCACAGTTTAGGACCCTGTACTTTGCGGTGATTCATCAGGTCTGCTGCTGCGGTGCTGTTCGATTTCCCCCCCCCCCCCCCCATGATATAGGACTCTGTTCAGCTTACAGCCCGGGCAGCCCTGACTCTATAAGTGGGTGCACTTCCTGAAACCCTCGAGTGGAGTGTTTGCAGTGCAGTGTGTCTGAACTGGAAGAAGGAAGCCCATCTGCGTCCAAGGCTTGCAGAAACAGTCTCTGCTAGAGCCTAACCGATTTATCAGGGTACGGGCCTATCACAGATATATCGGTATCGGCGGGGAAAAAATTGCCGTTTTTCTTTTTATAAACCTTATGTAACCAGGGGAGTCCCATTGAGATAGATATCTCTTTAAAATGGAGCCCTGGCCAAGAGGAAACACCTGCATAAAACATTAGGACTGACATAAAACAATAAAACATGCAACATACATTAAAACGATATGCAATTATGCCTACATATCTGTGTCACAAGTACACATAAACACATTTGAGAGATCATTTGAAAAATGTGTGTTCTATTTATCGATGTGTGGATTTGACTAAATGAAAAGTGCAAAAGCTATGCTCCTTAATATCGGTAGCGGAGCCAACAATCCAGTCGGGGTGTAGTCTCTTGTCTGTCTCGCCGATTCTCTTCTCTTCACCATTCAAAGTATTTTCAAAAAGGACGCTGCCTCTTCAAAAGTGTTCAGAACGGATGTCAACTATACGTATCGTTTATGTAGTGTGAATGTGTGGATTTTCAACCTTTTTAAAGCAGATTCATTTTTTCCCCCCATCATGCCGTCTTGCCGTCCTGTTCTTGATAAAGCGAGAGACGTTGCTCTGTGCTGGAAATTCACACGTTCAAGGGCGTCGCGAGTGAAACTCGATCCCGCACAGCCCACTAGATGCTGACTGATCCTTCATTTTCGTGCTTGAACGCAAGTGGGAGTCTGTTGCCGCCTTGCAAGGCTGATCTGCAGTGCGAAAGCGAATGTGATCACGTGATCTGGCTGGTCCAGCCTGGCGAGGGCTGAAGTGTTGATGCGGAGTCGTTCGTCCAGGGAAACCACCTCGCCCCACTCTCTACAACCCTCTCTTGGCTCGCTCTCTCTGCAACGCTATGGCAGCAGAGGCTTGGATCAACATCTCCAAGAACACTCAGTAGTTGATTGATGATGTAAAATTGTCAACGGTTCCCCCTCTATTTTTCCTCGGGGCTGCGAGGCCCTTAAGCTCCAGGTGTGATGGACGCAAGGTTGGATAGCGAGCATGTCACTGCTGGGTGGAAAGATGGCGCTTGGAAAGAACAATCGTCTGTCACCGAGACATACAGTCTGGGAGAGTTGGTGAGCCAGCCACTTTCTTCGCAGAGACGGGGCCTGTGGGATCACACACACACACACACTGCAATGGTTTACTCTCAGAAGTCATTTGTTTTTGCCTAGATCCTTTATTTATGGAAGGAATACACTACTAAGAGCAGATCTCTTATAGTGGAAAAAGAATGCATGGTTTCACATATACAGATAACAGCGACACTAACCATACACATTTACAAACACCATGAAACATGCACGCAGACAAGTCGAGTGTAATCGGACCCTAGATCTGCGGTTACGGCACCCTCTACTCCTAAGTGCTCTCCTCTCTCCACTAATGAATACTTGACTGTCTTTGAGGAGTGAGAGCCGCATAGATCTGATGGTACGAGTCACACAGCCGTGGCTCTCTGGGTGTCTGCTGACTGATTGACGGGGAGAACGTTGACAGACTTTTGAGGCGGAGGAGCCAGGCCGGGCCAAGAAGGCCGCATTCGCAGACTATCATGTTGCTTGCACTTTGCCTTGGTTTGAGGCTTGTTTCTGCGGGCTCAAATGTGTATATGAACATGGGACTGAAGTGCCCTGGAGTGGAGGTGCTTGTGGTGCCGCTGTTCAGAGGCACTGAACAAAGATGTGCTAGATGCTGTTGGCTTTTTGACTATGAATAATGACTGTAGTGTCAGCAGAGGCAATGGGAGAAGTAGGGCCGATTGTACTGGTGACTTTTCACACCAGCCACTCACTCTTTGAACCCTTTGCCATAACACATCAGTCATACTTATACACAGTGTTTCGGTGCCAAACATGAAACCCTTCTTTCCCCCATTTGATCAACTCCACATGTCTTTTTTTTAACCATTTGCTGCCTGTCTGTCTGCTTTCGTCCGTGCACGTGCCGTGCACGTACGCGTCAACAGAAGCAGTGCAGTGGGAGGGCTCTCCCCCTGTCCCGGTGCTGCTTGTGGGGGTGATAAGCCCCCCCCTGTAGTTAGCGGCTGCCAGTCGGTCCCTGATGTGGCCTGCTCAGCTGTTCAACTTCTAGGGCGCTGGCCCGCGGCCCTCCACCACAGGACACAACGAGAGGAGCCGTGGCTCGAGCTGGGCCAGAACCCTGCAATGACCAAAAGGTTGACCACTGGGTCCAAACTTTCTGCAGCCGGTCCCACCACACAAATACTTGTAAACGGTCCGAGTAATGCTTCCAATAGCCGTGGAGAATTTAATGTGGACGTGCTGCTTTCGTTTCAAACCTCTGGAGTTTGGTAGGGTACTAGGGCAGTATTAGAACAATTCCTTTTAGGCTTGCAGGCAACTCATTCTGAGCGATAACATTATCACAATTGCTGCCATTGGCCTTAGGACAACATTTCAGAATCTTTTTTTTTTTATTTCGCTACTTGTTTGATTTAAGTCTGTCAAATGCTGTCATTCCCAATCTCATGGTGTTGATCTAGGGTCCATTCTTAACAAAGATCTTAACCCAATAATCCATCACTAATTCACAAACATTGCCATCCTTTGTGTGCTGTGACATGAGTCTCTGGCTTTCTATTCGACACTGTTTGTTACGAAGGCCATGCTCTGGAATTCCTTGTGTTGTTTATTGTTTGGCTCATTGGCCCAGACAGAGTAATCTTGAGGCACAGTTTGGGGTTGACCGTGAGATGGGGGGCCTCTCTTATGACAGGGGGGTCAACCGCCATAATCATCCGCTAGATGTCTGGCCCCACTGCGACCTCGTGAGACTTAACGATCTTTCTTATGATCTCTCAGGTTTCCCGTCTTTCTGACGCTGATGCCGTGTACATAAAATGCATTTCAGAGGAGCCTCACAAAGCCGTCAGGATGGAACGTTAGACCGCGTACCGACTTTTTCCAAAGTACTTCCCATGGAAGAATTGCCTTATCTTTTGCGGGACATAATGGCAGGTGAAATCTGTCCCAGGTGCAATAGAAGGAAAGCAGTCGACGTTCACTGACGTCGTTCACCGAATGCCGTGCAAAAGAGCCCTCCTTCGAATATAAGCGCATCCCTATTTGTTTTCCTATTGGATTGTCCTGCCGTTATTTACTCTTCATTCATAAGGTGGCTTTTCACTCCGGAGCTCACTGGACTAAAGTGAGTGGGCCGTGCGAGAATGTGAAGCTAAGAGCTGTGCGGCCTCGGTACACCACAGCTGCTGCCGTGTCAACCTGTCTCATTCTCTCCGCGGGTCTCGGGCTGTGTGTTTGTGTTCCTGTCTGACCTATATCAGTAGACAGAGGAAAGGGGAGGCGTAGAAGCGGGGGTAAAAAACATAAACAAGGGCGCCAATCTCTTGTCACCCAATGTAAGAGCGTTTCAGGACCGAATCGTATCGCGCAGGAAAAGAAAACACTTTTTGTCTTCCGACCCGAAATGTTTTCTTAGATCGTAACAACATGGGCTGCACCTCGTTTCCTCCATTTCTCCCGAGCAGACAAAAGATCTTCGAAAAGTTTCCATGACAGCGGCAAAGCGGCCTCTCAAAACAAAATGCGAAACTCTGGAACGATCCGAAGAAGAATGAAGTCAAGCGTACAACCCCCTCTCCCCGCAAAAACCACCGCATGCCAATGTGGATTGGAATGGACCCAGGCCTGAGCTATCTCCCCATGTTGTGAATGAGTCCTCAAGCATCAAAACTATATAAGGCTATGGGTATTTCACTGTGACCTCTATTTTCAGGGGACTAGAGACGTGCTTGTCTCTTCTGTCAGTCCCAGGTGCCCTTTCCCCCCCTATCTCTGTAGACCAGATGACACATCTGCTTTTGCAGTGGCAATGTTTGGCTCAGAGCTGATTGGGAGATCGTGAGTGCTGCAAATAATCCATGATAAATATTTATTTAAAAATCGTCACTGCGGTAAATAAATGGAAACCAGAAGATGAGGGCCCGTGTTAAGGGAGGTTGCCAGGTTGGTTACCTTCCAAATCTCCTGGAATGAGCTTTCTGAATGTGTTGAAGGTCACAGTGCTAGGGATGTTTGTGTATCTTATAGCTAATTAATCCTCCCAATAGGCCTTTTTCTGTTCCGTTCCAAAGTTCCAAAATGCTCTTGTCCGTCCACAAGTTATCAGGCACCCCCGGCTAAGCCAGCGCTGAGAAACAGATGTTATTATTTTGTAAATGTTTATCGATCTCCCATCAAGTGTGGAGAGCTTATGAATTAGTCACGGCTATACAGAAATCCCTAGCCATCAGTAGTAGCGGTTATCCCTTTTGCTGCAGGAGGAGAGGAGAAGAGGAGAGGAGAGGAGAGCAGAGTGTTTTTTTTTTCTCTGGAGGGATTTCTGGTGGTTGTGCTGCCGTTTGCAAGGACACACATTAACCGGGCTGCTGCTAGCAGCTGCTCCCCCATCCTCACCTCCTCTGATCCACAGGCTGAGACAGGGACGGGGTAGGCAGCAGGCTGGCCCTAGGCCCAGACTGCGGAGGCTGATAAGGGGGCAGACATGCGTGAAGGGGTGGGGGAGATAGCTGCTCTCACCTAGGGGAAGTGGCCATATCAGATTCCACCATTGCAATCACCTAAACAGATAAAGCTGTCAAAACAGCTCTGCCCTGACATTCCCTGAGACTATCACCTAGGGTGATCACAGGCTCATTGAACGGTTTAAAAAGGGGGGGGCCAAAAGAGTTCCTTTTTAGTGATAATTGTTCCTAAAGTGTGAAGGCGTTGTGGTTACAGTCCACATGGACATACCGGACAGTGGAACCGATCAGTCTAAGAGCTTCCATCAGTTACAGTAGTTCCCTGAAGTATCTAAATATTTCAAAATGGCAATCCCTTTAGTGTTTTTCTGAAGGGATTAGTGTCAACCAGAGAGCCTATGGAGCAGCATATACAAGAGCCACTCAAGAGACGAGTCCTGGAAGGCTCCCAATGAGTTCATACCCAAGTCAACCCCTGCTCTCTCAACAGAGAGTTGTAAAACTTCAACCTTCACTTCAACTCTTCACTCCCTAAACGTGACCACATGTGGTGCAGTTGGGGGTGTTGTGTATTCACCTCTCGATGCTCAAACAGGCCTGTGTACGGCTATAACTATGTTGAAGGATTTAACTGATTAAAAAAAAACAATACTAAAAACCTGCCTTTTAAAGCAGCCAGCTCCCTATCTTGTTGATAGGATCAAGATACTTTTAATAAGTATTGTTGGCACTTTCCTTGATGTACTGTAAAAAAGAGAAAGAGAAACATTTGAGTACACTCTAATTTGCTAAGTCTGAGCTAGCTGGGGAAAAAAACGGAGTTTGGCTAGACATTGAGAATGAACAATAAAAACAGGATGTATCTTCATCATGTATCAAAAAAAATCATTTTAATGTTTGATGGCAAACTGTACTTTTGTTGACCCAGGCTCTTGGGTTCTAAAAAAACGGATTCTGTCATCACAGCAACCGAATGAATTGATTTCAGAGCCAATGATAAGGATCATGGAAAGAGGTTTTGTGGAAAGCAATTCCTGAAGCGTAAAGCGTTTGAGACGTCCGTGTAATAACGTTAGGGAAATCTTATAGTTTATATAAATATACTGTAGCTCTGGCAGAAGAACCTAAACACCAAGCCTCTGGTCACCTAGTTCACGATGACAGTTAAAAAGGCTTGAGGCGGAGGACAGTATATTTGGCTCCGACTATCCAAAATCTTTCGCTCTTACAAAGATTCTTCGTGGTTTTACGTAAATGGCTGATTAACTCAAAAAGCCTGTTATTTCAGCCTATTAGCTGCGTTAAGGGTTTGTATTTCTTGGCAGGTCTTTAGCTTTCTTTATTGGCAGAATCATTGAAGTTGTGGAAAGTGGAAATCAGCTAAGAAAATTCTGAAGGCTCCTGCGATACTATGATTTGATTATTAAGGGGCCACGTACACTTCTGGGGAGCAGGAGAACGCGATAGTCACTAGGGTCCACCACCATTGAAGAACAGAAGGAAAGAACGTATGAGGGGTTAAAGGAAAGGACAGAGGTTGGAGGGGGCTCCTGATAAGGGGAGGCATGTGGCCGAGGCAGCAGTCATTGAAGTATCCCCGACATGAAAACACGGAGAAAGGGAATATGTTTACACGAGAAACTAACCAGTTCCCCCGGGAGCCGAGACAGTAGAAGGCATTCCGAGCCCTTAAAGCCGAGAGGGAAAGCGCGTAGGCCACCGCACCGCGTCTGACGCTTATCATATGGGAAGCATATCTTCGAATTAGACAAACAGAGGAGGATCTCAAGCTGCTGTGACAATATTATTGCTAATTACTGGCCCGCTCTGTTTGGGGGTCCTGTCAGTGTCTTTGCAGAGCTCCGCCATATGGGACTGGCTGTCTCTTAGGCTCAGACCGTGTCCATACGGCTGCTCTTTCTGTGGGAATTTTGGTCCTTTTCCTTGACAGCAGCTCTGTAGTCGTTGAAAGCAGACTAAGTTAATCAACTTCCGTGATTGATGGCTGCAATGAAGGCCCGGCATGTCGTTCTTCTACCGTTATTGTTGCTTCCCCAACGAACACGATGACATGACATGTGTTTGGAGTTTATGAGCTGGCCTGCGGTTCTCCCTGTGTTCTTCATTTGGATGGGTTCGTCGGGCGACATTTGATCTCCAATTGTGGGCAGATGTATTAAAAACGAATCGTGATTCACATATTTGCTGCGCTCTTTGTGGTCGGTTCTATTTGAAAACTTGGACCTCTCCGCTGGGTCGATGGAAACACACATCTAGAGGTCGTTAGAATGCATATTCTTTGTATTGTCCCTCACCAATGTTGTCAGCAACCACATAATCCTTTGTTCATTATTGTAATAATAATAATAACTGCAATTTGGAAAATGTGGGTTAACCCCGAGTTAATCAGGAGAAGAAGCATGGACGCCAAAGGAAGCAGTCTCAAATAAGCACGCACGCACGCACGCACGCACGCACCCACGCACGCACGCGGATAACCTCTGCAACCCCACTGGCAACCTGCAAACCCAGCCAATGTCTCATGGCTGCAAAACCACACACCGTAGTCCTAGGTCTACATGCCTCCTGCCTTACCCAGTCTTCAGCATTGTCCTAAGTGTCCCGGTTGGTCCTCTGAACCGCGCCCTCCCCGTGTCCCTCCTCAGGCTCCACACGGCCCAGAGAGCCATCAAGCAGACCCAGGTGACGGTGCAGAAGATCGGGAAGGAGATCGAGGAGAAGCTACGGACGACAGCCGCCTGCACAGAACGGGTGAGCCTATAGGATGCGGTGTGTCTCTCTCTCCTCTCTACTATTATGACCTCTTGAGACATGGATCTCTGCCCGGGTGTATTAAAGGCAGCAGCACATTACCAGAAGATGTCTCTTTTTTGGTATTCTTTTTGACTGTGGATTTTTCTGCCGGCCGTTATCTCCATTAAAGGTGCAGTTTCTAACCACTGTAGTCAGGCATAACAGGCTGTCTAGACCTTCCACTAATAATAAACTTCTAGAGGCGGTACTGTACTAAATACCTGGCAGATTGTGTTTCTTGAATTACACAGATCCCCCTAAATACGTCAGTAGGCCTTTCGCTCAGTTATTAGAGCTTTTGTTGTCGTGGCTTAGGAGAACTGAGCTAGCTATTCCCCCTAAACCCCCCCCTCAAACCCATCTCTCACCCCGCCACAACAGGAGTGGGTAGGGTAGAGTAGGGATGCCTTCAAAAGGGGGAGGAAAAAAACGATTTGTGTTTCGACCTGTCTTCTCTGTTTCCATGACGAGGGTACCCCCGCAAAAAGGAGACAAAGGATACTTCGCATTTTTAGCATTGGCCGGCGCACAGCTGTGAAAACGGCGTGGTAATCCCAGGTCTGAAGGTTGTGTTTATTGTAAACGTCCCCTTCAAAAGACCTCTATCTCTCCGCTGCTCTAAAAGCCCTCGGAGCGGTGACACCTCGGTGTTTGTGTGCTTAACGTGGACCCTCCAACGTTAAGGCAGATGGATGCCCATAGGGTTTCACTTTTCTCTGCTTTTAAGTGTGCTCAGTGTGTCTGATTGCCGGGGTGAATGTCTTTTTTTCCCGGCTTATTGTTAGCTCATGCATGTTGTGGCGTGTCTCATACTGTGTTGTGAATGTGTGTGAGGGAGAGTGTCTGAGGAACGCAGACCAGCTTCATGCTGCTGTCCACCCCCCAACCCCCCTCTCTATTGACAGCACAACACAGCTGCCCACTACCCCATCACCCCCCCCCCCCCCCACACTCCCTCCACCATCCTTTATTATATCAGGGCTACCCCCCCTCCCAACCCTCCAACACACTAGCCCCTCCAACACCCAGACCTGTACCAGTCACACAGACATGGGGCTACTGGCTTGCCTCTCCCCCAGACTTGCGCAACACAATGCCCCCATTCACAAAGACCACACTGCGGATGTTTCCCCCCTCGACGAAACATTCTGTCGCCTTTGAGAGTTCACCTACTCCACTAATAAATCACAGAGTACTCCTCCCTCCCTCACCACAGCTCCGCTGGTTGAAACGCCTTCTAATACCCACAGAGTCACTTAGAGCTTTTCCGAAAAGAGGGGAGCATTGTGTGGGGGCTCTCTGGGACGTGTGTGTGTGTGTGTCTGTGTGTGTGTGTGTGTGTGTGTGTGTGTGTGTGAGAGAGAGAGAGAGAGAGGGAGCTCTCTGTAATGTCTCTGTACAGCACAGTGAGTTTGGATCAAAGGGGTGTGGGGAGCGGAGCCCACCACCTCCACCTCCACCACCCAGTGTGTGTCCCTTTCACCTTCTCACCCACACTCTGCCATTGATCTGCCCGGGCTTACGGCTGGGCCCAGCCTGGCTGCTGTTGACTCAGCTGACCAGCAGCTCTTTGATGTGAGCCCTGAGCCAGACGGGCTATCACGGTGGGGCGTGCACACACACACACACACACACACACACACACACAGAGGTCGTGACCTACCTATCCGCTGTAGCACCCGGTGAGAGCATGGAGGAGCAGCCGCGGTTCGTGCCAGAGGTATCGGTGGTTAACACGCGAGCCGCGGCATTCTTGCAGCATCAGGGCTCTGACACTGGGGGAGATGGAGGCTCTATCTGGTAAACACCCACTCTGATGTCCTACTCGGCCCTCTGAAGACCTGGATAAGAACTCTATCAGGGTTTACTCTGATCCAGGCCGCGATCACTATCCGTGTGTGTGTGTGTGTGTGTGTGTGTGTGTGTGTGTGTGTGTGTGTGTGTGTGTGTGTGTGTGTGTGTGTGGGGGGGGGGGGGGGGGGGGGGGGGGAGGGGGGGAGGGGGAGGGGGGGGAGGGGAGGGGAGGGGGAGGGGGAGGGGGGAGAGGAGGCACCAAATGCTTCTGGGAACTGACAAAAAAAGAAAAGCCCGCTCTAAACCGCCAGGCTAAATGTCCTAGCGAAGGGGAGGGCTAGCGGAGAGTTGAACTAAGAGGTTTACCATGACAGGCAGGCTGCCATGGCTAATGCTCATCAGGAGGAATCAAGGACGAATCAAGGAGGATTCAAGGAGGATTCAAGCGGCAGCTCCATCCCTCCGTTATTCTTTCCCTCTCTTTATCCCCTCAGGCATATGCCCTCGACCACGTCCCCGTCCCACCACCCCTCCATCTCCCTCTCTTTATCCCCTGATGTGCCCTCGCCCACGTCTCCGTCCCACCACCCCTCCATCTCCCTCTCTTTATCCCCTCAGGGCATGTGCCCTCGACCACGTCCCCGTCCCACCACCCCTCCATCTCCCTCTCTTTATCCCCTGATGTGCCCTCGACCACGTCCCCGTCCCACCACCCCTCCATCTCCCTCTCTTTATCCCCTGATGTGCCCTCGACCACGTCCCCGTCCCACCACCCCTCCATCTCCCTCTCTTGAGCCGCGGCGCCCCTTCCAAGTCCGGCCCGCGTTTCCACAGCTCTCTCCTCCCTCGGCCCCTGCCCCCGATTCTCTCTCCCCCGCCCTCGAGTTGTCTGAAGCGTTCCTCTGCTGGCCTGTCCGTTTCCAATCTCTCCGTCCCTCTCCCCCCCCCCCGTTCCCCATCAGCCGGCTGACCCCTGTCGGCTCCGATGGGAGGGGATGATGGTGGGGACGTCCGACAGCGGTGGGACTGGTGACCTGCACTCAGATGCCTACCTCTCTGTCTCTGGCCCTGTCTGGCCCTGTCTCCCCCCCCCACTCCCCTTTATTTAAAGTCTGTCTGCCTGGGTGCCTGTGGCGAGGGAGAGGCTACGTGACCGTGGCCAACAGATAGACAGATAGGTGCAGAGATGCTCCGGGGGCTTCATCTGGGGCCAATGCCGCGCGCTGCAGGCCCTCGTCTGTCTAGGTGACGGAGGGGTCCACCCGTCTGTGTTGGCCTCCGTCACCCTCCTCTGGCCCCTCCGCTTGGCCCCATCTCCCCCTAAGACTGGGTGAGTCCTGCTTTCTGACCCCCCCCCCCCCCCCCCACCACCTACCCCACTACTGGCTCTGCCTCCTGCCCCCGGAATCAGTAACCTCCAGCTCCAAAGACAGCACATCCGTCATGTCACCCTAGCAGTGGAGAGCTCCTCGCGTCTCAGCTAGACTCGCGGACAGGGTCGTTCCTCATGTGGCCCATCCTGCCGCCCCGCGGATCAACACCATTTGGAAGCCATCTGGAGACGAGTGCTGTCATTGGCACACGCCCACCGCTCGCCAAACGCCTCCGCCTCTGGATAGGCCAAGGAACGAAGCAATATTGATACTTCTTAACACGTCGGGGGGCTCCTAAACCCCCCTGAACCCTTTTCCCACTAAGCTCTCGCTTGCTGACCTCGACCTCGTCCCCCACCCCCGAAAGCCTCCCCTGGCAACCGGGATCTCCAGCGTTGGGTTTTTAAAAACACTCTCGACTCCCCGAACACGTTGAACTCTCCCCCCTCCCGGCCACCGTCCCTCCCCAAGCCCACATAGCGTTCCCTCAAAACAGTCGGCACCTCCCGTCTCACCAAGGCCTCCGGTAATAACACGGCCAGAGAAAGGCGTCCCGTAACGGGCCATGTTCGCGGAGCACTCTTCCTGGGCTCTTGGCTGGAACGACACGTTGTCTGGCCTAGCCCGCGGCGTTGTTTGGAGGGACCCCCTCCTAAGCCCTGTGTTCCAGGCCGTATTGACAGTGGGCTACCAGCGGTGGTCACAGTGCGGGTTTGGATTGTCAAGGCGTACTGAATGATTTGGTCACGGGATTGGCCTTTAGATTGTGTGGTTTGTTCTGAGGGGGGAGGGATAGAAATCTAGGCTTCACGAGGCTATAATAGAAAGCAGTGGGCTGTGTGGGGTTCAATCCCAAATGCATTAACCTGTTTTTGTCTCCTTTCATGTCTCTCTCTCTCTCTCTCTCTCTCTCTCTCTCTCTCTCTCTCTCTCTCTCTCTCTCTCTCTCTCTCTCTCTCTCTCTCTCTCTCTCTCTCTCTTTGGCCGTGTTCATCCCCCCTTTCACTCTGCCATTTAGAAAAAGCAGCTGGAGTGCATGCAGCTGCGTCTGGGCGTGCTGCGCAGCGAGCTGGAGAGGCAGAGGAAAGCTCTGGGCCGGGAGACCGACCTACGTCAGAAGCAGAGAGCCCAGCTTCAGAAGAAAGGTAAAAAAACAAAAAGAGGAGGAAAAGAGCAGGTCCCACCTCACAGATGTCTCTGTACTAACATCAGAGGCCTCACGTTGTACAGACCTTTTTTGAATGGCCATCTTGGTATCTGACCGTCTGCTGGTGTGTTAGCCTCGGTTCCAGCTTTCTAGACATTGTTTCGAAAGCCCGGGGAAGATTGACAAAGTCCGTATGAAGGTGGAGACTAGCAACGTGTTACTATTCAAAAGTGACCAATTAAGTATTGAGATGGGATTCTACTGAGCACAAACCTCTTGCAAAACACAATTCAGTTTAGCTTGAAAGTGTACATTCCTGTTAGTTTTATGCTAGAACCATGACTAGAACTTGTGCTACCCGGCACAAAAAAAACAACGCGCCAACCAGGAAGAGGGTGTGTCTTGAAACGAGGGGGGTTTCGCCAAAGAGTGAGTGGCATTTATATGTGCCAATCAAACGCGTGCCTTCTACATTCGAAGGCCTAGAGGAGAGGAGAATGGTGTAGGAAACTCTCCAGACCTCCAGTTGAGTTGTAAAGAACGAGCTTTGGAGGGACGGCCACGCAAGACTAGCCGGCGTGAGGCCCTTCTTCAGAATAGCCCACTGTATCCTTGACGTGTCGCACGCGCGGCTCTGGAAACACTGGCCGGCCTTCATTAGCCGGCTAACCGGGCAAAACATGACGGAAGACACGGCGCTCGCCTGCCAACAGCATGGCCCCTCTTTTTCCTAATTGGTGCACTCAGAGACGCGCTAGGGTGCGTCCCAGCGGCCCGGTGTTTAGTGTCGCTGACCGAGGCCCAATGCCCCTCAGAGTACAGTGGAGCTCAGTGCCCCCCCCCCCCCCCACCTACAGGAAACCTCGGTCACCTGTGTCGTCTGGAGAGGCTGACTCACTCCGCCGCGACCTCTTTTCCACTGCCACACACAGTCGCACAGGGACCCGTGTGTTCGCCGGTCGGCCAGCCAAAGCTGTCTCCGTGGGGACGGAGGCGTTTTACGGTGTCATCGGGCGTGTTATATGGAGCCCATTACCCCAGGGCCCTATCACGTCTAAGAGGCTCGGGGGGGGGGGGGGGGGGGGGGGGGGGGGGGGTTGCTTGGCTCACACCAACACACCAGGATACTGTGGTCTCACACATGCATGAGATAGGCAATACACACTCACACACACTCACACATGCGAACACCTACACAAACCAATGTGCTTGTCGAGCACGCACGGGCCCAGGCCCGAAGTTCATCGCTCTATATTCACATTCATTTATCAAACTGTACACACGTTTACTCTATTTGCTCTCTTCAAATACCTCTTACAATCCAAATGGCTTGGAGACAAATCTCTGGCCCTCAGCGTAGTTTGTTCATGTGCATACTCATTGCGCAATTTATTATTTGCACCTCCCAAACCACTTGCCCAAACATACACTGAATCCAGAAACACTCATTGGAATTCCTCAGCACCCTGGTAATCGATGTTTTATAAAGACAAAGCAAACGCCAAGTCTTCCTGGTTGGCCAATGTATCATAAACCATTTCTAGTGTGTAGTAATAGTCGATGCTGTGCTGCCACGGCTCATAAGAGCATCAGTCAACTGGAACTACCCACCAGCCGCTTGCCAAAGCCTTGTAGACGGCAAACTGGAGCTTGTTGACTCAGTTCTCTGAAGGCGGAGGGGGGATTTCAAAGCCGCGTTCTTCCGACGTGTTCATCCGTCTCCCTCACGTGTCTCCCTCCCCCCCCGGCCTCCGCAGGGTGTTTGCCTAGCAGCAGGTTAGAGCGGTCCGTGGATCAGAGCCCGGTGTTTGACCAAGAGGGGCTGGGCCGCACGCTGGGCCAGCGATCCCCGCCATACAAACGGCTAATGATTGACTGACTGGCGGCGGCCCCACTTCCCCCGGCACTGTTCTCCCTGAATAGGACCTCAGATGTGGTGTGCACGCACTCGCACGCTCTCGCACGCACACACACGGCGACAAGCGGAGCGCAGGGGGTTCACGGAGAGGTTGCCTTTGTGTCCCGTCTCCTGACGGATGAGCCTTAATCCCACCCCTCTTTACCTGTCAGCGCGCCGAGCGAGACTAGCAGCCCTACCCACGCTCCCTCTCTGCCTGCCATTCACGGCCTTTGTGGGGAGAGGACAGGTGCTTACTTAGAACCAGAAGAAGGAGAAGTACCCCCAGGGCCGGCTGGCTTTTCCAGCGCGTCGCTTCCAGCTTCAAGGTGTTTCCACAGTCCTGCTTTGGGGCCCCAACCCCTCTGAATGCCCAGTGCTGGGCCTCCCGGATCGGACCGTCTGGGATCCACTCTTCATCCTGGGCTACAGGAGTTTGTGTCCACCTGAACGGGTGGTCCATTCAACCTCCTAACAGTCTGTTCATTAGTGGATGGTTCTGTCATCAGTTCCACTGAAAGGTGCATTTCTCCGGAAAACACAAAAAAAGCAAGTGGCGTTGAAAACCCAAGCATACCGTATGCGCAGGAGGTGTGTGTGTGTGTGTGTGTGTGTGTGTGTGTGTGTGTGTGTGTGTGTGTGTGTGTGTGTGTGTGTGTGTGTGTGTGTGTGTGTGTGTGTGTCTAGAGGGTTGAGGATGCGATGGCATGGGGGTCTCATTTTTGTGTAATGAGCTTCTAGCTATGTGAGGAATGCCATAGCAATGGCTCGTGTGTGTCTGCCTCTATGAGTGTGTGTGCGTGTGTGTGCGCGTGTGTTTGTGTGTTCCTGTCACGCTCAGCCACTTTTCACAGTGTGAACATGTGAGCGGTAGAAAAGCACCAACACCAGTTATCATCCCGATGACAGTTTAACGGCTCGCTGTCTTCCACCCGCTGATTTGCTGCGATAGTGGACCCTATCCTGTGTGTGTGCGTGTGTGCGTGTGTGCGTGAGTTTGCGTGCGTGTGAGTGTGTGTGTGTGTGAGAGTGTGTGTGTGTGTGTGAGGACAGCTGTGCTCTTTGAACAATTCGTCACAACACCTATAGTATGGAACACCACTTTGAACGGTTAATGTACCGTCATGGTGTCACTGTTTCCCACTAGTCTCCTGACCTGCTTTCTTTAAAAACATTTTGTAACCCTGATTTCCTTTCCCATTTCAAAATGACCCAAGGTGCCTGTTGGGGGTTGCGGTCCTGTCCCTTTGTCCTCTAGCCTAATCCCCCTGTCTGCCCTGAGCTCCTGATGTAAATCACGGACGGGTGGAAAGAAAGAAAAGCTCCGCTTTGCCACGGCTAGTGGAGCTAGTTATTGTCGCTCTGTCCCCACAGCTCCAGGCCAATAAAAGTCAAGCTTTTGCTTCCCCAGCGTTGAGAACGGGGGCTTTACAAAAAGTGCTGAGGCCTCTGTGCCCACCGAGAACGGACGAGGGCTCCTCCCATCCAACCCGTCATCATTAGAGCCACTTTGCCGGTTCCCCCCGCCCCCAGCAGCTGGCCACCATTTTGAGGCCACACCAGGGTGAGTGAGGGCGAGGGGTGACAGCTGTTGACAGCCTGGCTAATGAGCGGTGTTGCCAGGCAAAAAGGGGGTCCTATTTGGGCTGATGAGATCACACACTCTCTTTCTCTCTTTCTGAGTCTCTCTCTCTTTACGTCTCTCTTCTGCCTCCCTTTTTCCGCTCCCTTTTCTTTACGGGTGTCTGAGAAGGCTGGATAAAGACAAGAGCGGTCTGTTGGAGTCCTTTCTGATGAAAGCCCGCCACATTCCTGCTGCCTTTGTTCTCCCACGCCGAGCGTGTGAGTCCAGCATGTTTCCGAGCCGCTTGTCATCGGAGCAGGATGGAGTCAACCTCAAAGGACGAGGAAGGTGTATTAAAGAGCCAGCAGGCTGTGATGTTTGATCGGCGCGTGAAGTGGCCCACATGGTTCGAGACAAAGTCACTTCCCCTTTGTAACAGGACTGCGCTATTTAACATGTTTTCTCCCTTTTTCTAGACTTCTTTTTACCCCCCCCCCACAACCCCACAACCCCCCCTCCCCTCCCCCATATTTTTCTCTCTCCCACGCTGATCTCTTGATTTATGTCCTCTTTCTTCATTTTGGTGGTATGTCGCTTTTTGAGACCTCAGGGTTCTGATCTTTTCCAAAGGCCTTAACCTAGTGAACGGTTATGTAGTGTAGCCTAACCAGTCCTAAAAATGGCATTCGCCACTATAAGTGACTTGGCACACATACACTTTACGGTCAGCCTCTGATTTAGACGGTTGTGGACGTAGGGTCCATTTGATCAGGGCCGAGGGATGGAGAGCTGAACATTAAGGCCCTATCAGAGGCCCCCCCATCGGCCTTGTGAACAGGGAAGTCCACACTTAAAACCACGAGGCCACAAATCCGCCCAGACACTATCGCTCTCTGCCCGGCCCCGCTCACTCGCAACAAGTCCCCTTTTCTCCGTCCCCTCGGCCCACCCTCCGTCTCCAGGCCGCCCCGGCCGGTTCGAATGGACGTGACTGGCGACTCATTCGAACCAGCTGCTCGCTGAGTCATGTCCATTGGCCCCCGCTCTGCCCTTACTCAGCTCGACCTGTCTGCAACCCTGTCTGGTGGATGGGACGGTGGAGACCATTTTGAGTACAGTACTTTGAATACGGTATGCTCCTAGTTTGATGCCTCACTTATGAAAGTGACGTCGTGCTCAACGGCCTCCTTTTATTCTATTCTAGTCTATTCTATTCTATTCTATTCAATTCTATCCTGCTGCATGTTGTTTCAGTTGAAGAGCATTTACATCTTTCGGGCTGTGGCTCCGCGGCTTCCTCAAGTCGGACGGGGCCCTTCCTTATCGGGCGGGTTTTATTTGTTAGTCTAGCCCTGTGTTTACGCAGCGCTTACAAATCCTGCCATCATCCTTCATGTGCTGCGTGGTTTTATGTGGTGTCAAGGAGGAAGTGGCTCGGCGGGATCAAAGGAGACTTTTGATGGTACCAGTGTTTAATGGGGGGTGGGGGGGGCGTTGGAATCAGACCAAAAAACACGCCCACCCACCTGGGTAGAATCTACCAGAACACACCACACCTGGTCATTAACTGCACTTCTCTTTTTTTTGCTCCCTCTATCTTTCTCTCTCCCTTTCTCCCTCCCTCTCTCTCTTCAGAGGAAGCGTTCTCCACGCAACGGCAGAGTCTGACGGGGGAGAGGGAGTCATTAGCGCTGCTGCAGAAAGAGTGCAGCGCCAAGAGGTACGTGTCAACCCGTAGTTAGCCGTGCCTACATTTTTTTATAACGCGACCTTTGACACCCGCACGCACACAAACACGCATGCTCTGTCTCACACAGAATCACGCTTCCCCTGCCTCCCTCTCACACACAAACAATCTCCATCTCCCTGTGCCCCCCCCCCCCCCCCCGCAAATCATCTGCTAGAAATTACCCAGGCCCCACACAATGGCACTCGGTAATATGCGGTGGATTGTTCTGCGCGCTGGTTGGAGAATCGGGGGCCCTTCCCCTCACAAAGAGAGGATGTTGGCGTGGCGCTGCCTGTTTGTGTTTTCTAGCCGGCGAGCGGAGAGTAAGCAGATAGCGTCGAGGCCCACGTCGGATGATGTTTGCCTTGGCCCGCGGGGAAGCGCACCCAGGGTGCCGGCCCTGGATACGGCGTTTATTTGTTTGAGGAGCACCTGGCAGCGTCAGGGCACGGTCCAGAGCCCAGGGCCAGCGGCAGAAAGAGCCAGCCGGGTCACAGCCAGGGAAATTGACTCTGACACTTGTGCATCTGCCTAATGTCTGCCCTGTGGAAATGTCTGCCAAAATTCAAGTGTTTTTCTTTATTCGAGTTTGGGAGGGAAAAGGGTTCTGGGAGACGGGATGTTTTGGTTTGGTGTGAGGGGATTTTGGAGGCTTGAACCCTCGGCTTAAATGACTAGATAAGGCCATTGAGGTAGAGTTTGGTATATTTGTAGGAGAGGTCGATCAAAAGGAACACACGATGCATGTTATAAAACGAAGGCTACAAAGTAACCGCCCACAGGCTCAGGAGTTTTATTTTCAGTCCTAACATTGACCGACCACAAGCAAGGCCGGAGAGGAAGCATTGCGTGAAAGGTGAGGAGCGCAGAGGAAAGAGAGCATCCCTTCCAATGATCATTTTCTTCCTGACGTCTTTTCATTTGCGTGAAATGATGGCGCTATTACCCACCCTACTCGCAGGGTTGAACAGGGCACTTACTGTACGTACACACACACACACACACACACACACACACCTTCCTCCCTCTGAAGTCTGACAAGTCTGACCCCAGTAGCCGTCAGAGGTGGACATGGGAAAGCAAACATTATTCCAGACGTTTCCACTTCTCACCTTGGCAGGTCAGGGTCACGGGATGTCCCTCCGCCCCCTACCAGCTGTGGTAATGGAAAAGCCCAGGCCCGCGCTGAGGGGCCAGAGGGAACATTTGGGGGGAAACGAGGGGGGTGAGGGGCTAGTTGCTGGTAATTTGGCAGTCGTGATAATTGAGTTGCTCTTCCAATTAGAGTGGAGATGACTCAGTGGAGGGCCATTAGTCGCGGCGCGGGCGGGACCAAGACAAACAGCAGCTCGTCCCGCCCTGCCTGAGAGCCCTCATCACCCCCACACACAGACCACCTTTGCCCCCCCCCCCTCCATTGTGCTCTCTCCTGTTCCATCCAGCTCCTCTCCTCTCCTCCCTCTTCTGTGTCTGTGGTATTCTGTTCCGCCCTGGCGCTGTCCTCTCATGTCCCTCGGCCCATTTCCCTCCCTCCGTCTACACACTGCCCCGTCTTCCAGTTAATTTATTTTCCTCTGGTCTGGCGGCTCTCCTCTGACTGCTTATTTAAGATGGTGACTTACTGTGTGTGTGTGTGTGTGTGTGTGTGTGTGTGTGTGTGTGTGTGTGTGGCCTTCATCCCTCAGAGAGCAGTTCCTAAAGTCCAATGCCCAGCTCACCATCCGCTGTCGCCAGCTCCTGTCTGAGCTCTCCTATATCTACCCCATCGACGTGGTGAGTTGAAGCAGTCTGCCCTCAGAGTCACCCTTGCACAAGATGAGTTTCCTAGAAATCTATCGGCGGCATCACCCACCGTTTTTCAATTACACAGAGGGCAGCTTAACTTAAAATGAAACTGATAAAATTGCATTTCAGGTCAACTCGATCTTGTGTCAGGAATTGTATGCAGGGATTGTACTGTTGGAGGGTCCTTGAAAAGATGATTTAGAGGAGAAGGCCCTCGTATAGCTCAGATTTAGAAATTTTTCACCGTCTCTCTCATGTCTTTGAATTGAAACTCTTTCCCCTTTCTTCCACAGGCTAATCAGTCCGATTATGTCATCTGTGGAGTCAAGTTGCCCAACTCAGAGGATTTCCAAGGTGAGAGAGAGAGAGAGAGAGAGAGAGAGAGAGAGAGAGAGAGAGAGAGAGAGAGAGAGAGAGAGAGAGAGAGAGAGAGAGAGAGAGAGAGAGAGAGAGAGAGAGAGAGAGAGAGAGAGAGAGAGAGAGAGAGAGAGAGAGAGAGAGAGAGAGAGAGAGAGAGAGAGAGAGAGAGAGAGAGAGAGAGAGAGAGAGAGAGAGAGAGAGAGAGAGTCTTGCTGGGCCTTGCAGAGGAGTCCTCAGGGAAGAGGGAATCAATGGAGCTGCCTGGAATTCCAGCAAGAGCAGCAAGGAACATGACGTTGTTTTGATGGACTATATTAGTAATACTCTGTGGTTCTGGGAGGGTGAATAGGCCATCGAATAGTCCCACCACCTGGTGTTCAGGGAACAGTGGAGGTCTACTGGGGTCGGATGGACCTCTTCTTCTCCCTTTGACTCCCTCTGTTGATTCCACAGCCCCATAATAAAGTCCAGCCTGCAGCCTAGCATCATTTGTGTGTGTGTGTGTGTGTGTGTGTCTGTAAGATGAGCGGGTCTGCGGTGGAGCAGTGCCCTGATCCTCTCCAATGACACAGGCCCAGTCCGCCACAAAGCCTCGGTCATGGAAACCCTAGAGGATGAGACAGCTGTTTGTATGGGCCAGATTAAGTCCCTTGATAAAGAGTTGGAGGCAACACACCGGAAAGGTTTCAACATGGTCCCTTGGCGACCCTCTCTGAATGGAAGCTGATTCCCCTTGCACCCCCCCCCCCACCTCCCCAGCCCCCATACACACCCCACTAAAGTGCTCCCCATCATCTAAGAATGCAGAAATTGCTTCCTGTCTATTTGAACTCTGCAGACGGATTTCTCTTTCCCTCCAGCTACTTTATGAGGACCAGAGAGAGACAGACGGAGAGAGGTAGTTGACGGAGGGGCCAAGGACTCTCCCAAAAAGTTATTATATCTTCCAAAAAAAAGATTCTATCCTCATGGTTTGTGTGTCTTCCAGGCCGTCTTCTCAATCGCTCACCCTTAAAAAAAAATATTAAAAATCTAGACCAATAAAGATCCGAGATCATTTTTGAGGGGTTTCTAATAATTATCAGAGTGTGAAGGAAGTTGGCCTCCTCAACTGTGAGTGTGTTTAAACAGATCAGGATTTGGCAGAGTGTGCGCTGGCGTTTTTGTAAGCGGCCAAGGATCTGAATGGAAGACAGTGGGGGGTGGGCTTGGAAAGTGTTATTCATCTAATTTCCTGCATGTCACACTTGTGTGTGTCGTGGAAAATCCGATTTGGCTTTCTCAGGCAGTGAAGCAAGAGTTCAAAAGACATATGCAGGGGCAACGAGAAGTGGGATGGGGGGGGTGGGGAAGGGGGGGGGGGGGTTGTCAGGGTTCGGGGAGTAATGAGGGGCGAGGCTTTGGCTGTGGTGCTTCTCCCCATATTTTGATCGCCCATTTTTCCACGGAGCTGGCTGTACCCAGCTACAGCCCCTCGTGTCCATCTTTCGTAGCCCCCTCCACCATCTCCCCTCCACCATCTCTCCTCCACCATCTCACCATCTCCCCTCCACCATCTCCCCTCCACCATCTCAACATCTCCCCTCCACCATCTCTCCTCCACCATCTCACCATCTCCCCTCCACCATCTCCCCTCCACCATCTCCCCTCCACCATCTCCCCTCCACCATCTCTCCTCCACCATCTCACCATCTCCCCTCCACCATCTCCCCTCCACCATCTCCCCTCCACCATCTCCCCTCCACCATCTCTCCTCCACCACCACCCCTCCACCACCACTCCTCCACCATCTCCCCTCCACCATCTCTCCTCCACCATCTCTCCTCCACCATCTCCCCTCCACCATCTCCCCTCCACCATCTCCCCTTCACCACCACCCCTCCACCATCTCCTCCACCACCACCCCTCCACCATCTCCTCCACCACCACCCCTCCACCATCTCCCCAGCACTCCGTCGACCGTCCCCTGCTACCCTCCCACCTCTTCCTCTCCACCCTCCATCCCCAGAGGTGACAGAGGGGCCTTCTGTGTTTACAGTGTTGACCTGTTCCCCCGTGTTCGAGCCGTGCCTCTGTTTCTACATGCCCCCCCAGTGCAGGCGGTGTCCTGGATGTGAGTACATCACAGAGCATGTGGTGCACGCTCCCTGACAACCCCTCCCCCAACCCTGCCCTCCCCCCCCCCCCCCCCCCCCCCCCCCCCCCCCCCTTGCCTTAGGGGCCTGAGTGTGCTAGGCAAGAGAGTGAGGCTGCGGGTTAACCAACATGCTAACACCGCCCGAATAACCGCTCTATCCAGTGATTCCTGTGGAAGTAAGCTGTCGGTGTGGCGGTGTGGGTCGGGGGCGTTACCGGGGGGCGGGGCTTAGTGGATACTGTCTTTCGGAAGCGTGTATACAGACATTATTCTTCTAGAATAGAATGAACATTTAATGCTAGTGTCTGCTTATTGTTACAATCGTCAAATAATAAGGCTAAAATCATCCACTCATGCTAACATCAAGCCACGTAATCCTTACGTTACAAACTGTTCTCCACTGCTAATGAAAATAAGCATCCTGCAGGTGCCGGTTGGGCATCGCAAACTTGCGCCGCAGCAAGTGTTGTGAGTTTCACGCCAGTGCCGCTCTGATGGTGCAAATTAGCTCTAGAGTGCGTTGTGTTCGATTAGCGCTACAGAAGACTGAAGTACACGTGGCTCTTGTGGAAAGGAGCAAGAACAGTCCTCCGGTCTACTGGGCTATACATACATATTTGCATGGGAGAAACAGTAGAGCTTGTAAGCGTATTTAGGCAGAAATATATCATATGAAATGATACAAATTTGGATATACAAATTTACTACAAAAATGTAGGCCTTTGGTGGTGATGCGATGAAGCAAAAAGTTACCACCAGAGACATTGCTCAATCTCCTATAGGGGGCCCCGTTTGGCCTTCTCTCTCCAATCTGTACCTCCAATCTCAAGCAGAGTCCTTTAGTGTGCTCCTCTCGGAGGCCCTGCCTCTGACCCCTGCTCTGATTTGTGTGGGGCCTGGCCCAAGGAGGGCCCCTCGGTGGGCCGATCAGCTCCGGAAAGCTGCCGAGGGGTGCCAGAGGAAGGTTCCAGGGGACCTGGGGGGGGGGGGGGGGGGGGGGGGAGGATGTTGTAGATTAGAGCAGGGTCAGTGCAGGTCCCTGCACAGCCTAGGGGACAGGCTAGTGCCGTCAGGCCCCCTCAGCACTCTCCATACTCGGGCTGTCACTGGGCTCAGCCCTCCCCCCGTCCGCTCAGGCTAACAAGGCGTGAAAGAGGGTCGGCCGTTGCCCACAAACGTGTCGGGAAGTCTTATCTGCCCCCTGAAGTTGACGGGATCGTTGGCAAACGTATCGGTTGCCTCGAAGTCTGTTTACCGTCGGGCCCCTGGCCGCCGCTGTGGTGTCAGCCCAGCAGAGACAGGAAGGATACGATGCAGCCTATATGCTCTAGCAACGACCCATACAAGCCCGGAAGGCTCCGATTGGGCAAGGCCACGGTCTGTAATTCGAAAGCATTAGGAGCAAAACCACTGTGATTTGGAGAGCGCATTGCCTCGAGCGGCGTCCTGCTGCCGTAAAGAGCCTGAAAAGAGATAATGTGCCGTCTTGAAAACCTTCATTTTATTTCAACAAGTCAGAAATGTTCGCAAAAAGCATCTCATTTCCCTCGTAAATTGAACTGAGACCTGAAGGGATTATTACACGTGAGGCTTTTGCTTTTTAGACACATTTCTCACGTAAATGAGGTATTTCGAAGTAAATGAGATATTCTGCTGCAGCAGGCGCCACTCAGTGTGTACACTCCGTTGCTAAGAACACATTTTGTTTCATCTCAAAACATGTTCTGACCTTTATATAAAACGTCAGACTACCTTAAAATGACTGTTTGTCCGTTCTTGATGCCTTTATGTGTATAAGTAGTCCACCATGGACTGAATAAACCAATGAAATCATACCATTGCCAACTTTGTGAATCATTAAAAACTGACCGCTTTCCACCTACCAGCATTAGACTCTAGTCTTTGGCTGTTGTGTGTGAAGTCCGATCACGGAAAAGGTCAATCAATTATTACCAAGCATGACGAGCGTTTCAGACCCTTGCTTTCATATCTTCTATGTTTCGCCATTACATAGTAACTCATTACATGTTTTGTTTTGTGCTGCAGCAAGGGATGATGGGACTGTGGCGGTTGCCCTGGGTTACACGTCGCACCTGGTCCTGATGATCTCGTGCTTCCTGCAAATCCCCCTCAGGTATCCGGTCATCCACAAAGGCTCGCGCTCTTCCATCAAGGACACTATCACCGACAAGCTCAACGAGAAGGAGAGAGAGTAAGCTCAACACTGGGGTTCAGTGTTTTTTTTATTTTGTCAATGGAAACTTCAGAATATGGTTGGAAAACATTTTAGTCTACTGATCTATTAACATAATTCACAACTTGTTCTTAGCAGTATAAATGGGTAGTAGTGGGGGTATATGGGTTACAAGCAACACAGCTTACCAAAAACTCAGACTTTGTGACGGGTAGCAACAAATCTGCTCCTTATCAAGAGGGACAAGTGTAAGATCACATAAGTAATGCACTGTTCATAAAATC
Organism: Aplochiton taeniatus; assembly: GCA_017639675.1. Classification (NCBI taxonomy): domain Eukaryota; kingdom Metazoa; phylum Chordata; class Actinopteri; order Galaxiiformes; family Galaxiidae; genus Aplochiton; species Aplochiton taeniatus. Next base: position 5,567,956 of record CM030177.1, read on the forward strand.
AACTAAGCGTAGCCCCTATCGCTTCTCTAGAGTACTAGAAAAGCTGATGATTGGATGGCAAATTTGTTTTTTGATTGTAAATTGCTAATCTTTTCACAAAGCTTTGTTCCTAACCAAGCCAGTAATGTAGAGATCTTCTGATTATTTTATAAGCCAAGTGATTACAAAATAATTGTATAGTTGTATTACGTAGCCATTTGTCTGTCATGGTGTGGATGTATTGGAGGCCTTATAGGAACTGTGTGTGTGTGTGTGTGTGTGTGTGTGTGTGTGTGTGTGTGTGTGTGTGTGTGTGTGTGTGTGTGTGTGTGTGTGTGTGTGTGTGTGTGTGTGTGTGTGTGTGTGTGTGTGTGTGTGTGTGTGTGTGTGTGTGTGTGTGTGTGTGTGTGTGTGTGTGTGAGTGAGAGAGAGAGAGTGTGAAATGGTGAGACAGGTAGGAAAAAGATAGAACACTGAGAACAAGAGACTTTCATAGAATTCCTGAACTTCATGAACATCAAGGATCAGAGAGGGATACACATGACTTTCAAGCGACCCTACGTCCTCTCTACCGAGCAAGATAGATTTGGACAACATAAGCTCTGTTTGGAACGGGAAATCGTCCAGGTCCAATCGTCCATCGTCCTCTGACTGTTTTTCAGAAAAAGACGGAAAAGTTCTCTTTTTGTAAATTCACGTTCTATAAATATTCCGATAGCGTGGCTCTCATGATGAAGCTTGTGTCTTAAGACTCCTTCAGAATTTTTTTTTTTTTTCTTTTCTTCTTGTGCCCTTTGCTCAGCCACTACCCGGGTCTCTGTTCCCTGGGGCCCCAGTCACTCGTCTCACCTACACTGCATTTAGAAAAATATACCAGAACAGAGAAGTATTTATGAGGGAACTGTGATAGTGTTGCCATGGAGATGAGGAATAGACAGACTGAAGGCCTCGCCGTCGGCTTCATAAAGACGGATGGTTTGATGCCTCACATGTGCGGGCACGGCAATTACCGCACGGGCCAGTGTATTGAAATTACTGTTTGTATCTGTTTTGGTCCCGTAACTATGCATCAAGCATGAGTAAAAACTCCTATTGCCTTTCTGTAATTGCATGGTACGGGCACACATATGCTCCCAGATATATGCTGTACATTCCTTCGTTCCGTGTTCGGCGAGACCCCTTTTGACAAGGAGAAAGGACGAAGAAGGCCTAATTGGTATAATCTCTCTGGGAATGTAATGGTAGGTGCGGATGTGCGCCATTTGATTCGTTTTTAATGGTGTTAGATTGATGACCAGTCTCTGAACTAAAGGGCCTAGAACATTGAAGGAGGAGGAAAGTGAAAAGATGAAACGTGTGTCTGGATTGCATCTTGCCACGCTACACACAGTAGTGCCTGCCTGTGATCTCAGGCCCTGAGCAGCTTGCTCACATTCCTGCCTTCCCGCTATTGATCCTGCCTTCCCGCTACCGGCTCTCACCGGTAAATGTCCTGAAAATGTATCCCAGTGATACTTCACCTTGGCTTGTAGTTTCTTTTACTCAAACACAGAATTGGGGGATTGTACTTCTACAAGGCCCTATAGGCACCGTATCCTATGGACTAACAAGCTCGACTGGGTGTTTACGGCCTGAAGTAGGTGGGCGCAAGCCCGGGTCTATTGGGAGCGGCTGTGAGTCTTGATGTATGCGTGTTTAATGGCCAAGGTGTTGGACAGGTAAAGAGCGGCAGGCCTTCAGGTTGCCGAGGCATTTAGGTGGAGCCTTTGAAAGCCAGAACAGTCTTGTTGGACCCCATTATTGAAACGAGGCAAGAGAAGACCCAGTCTCCAATCAGGACGAACCAGCATGGGCCCGCAGGGCCCACATCCAGGTCTGAGTGTTGAGCTTCAGCGTTAACAGGACGCCCTGAACGTGGACCAACACAACATACGCTCTCGTTGACCCTAAGTGAAACTGCGTAAGGGTGAGATATGTCTAAAGACCTCTTCCGTACCCTCTCTGCACAGGGGAAGGCGTGTCAATAAGCACAGTCTCCACACACACACACACACACACACACACACACACAAACACAGTCCCCACATGTCCGACATGGAAACACAAACACCCAGACAGGGGAGAATGTGTGTGTGAGACGCTGCTTAAAGTAGTGCCCAGTGGTGTCATACCGCCAGCTGGAGGGGTCCTGTCCTCCTTCCCCTCGGCTAAGGGCCTGACTGCACTGCAGGCATTCCCAGACCCATTACAGCAGGATATTTACAGGAGGCCCATCCGAGAAAATAAACCCCCCAGCTTTGGGCCAAAGGGCCCCAGCAGCAGCACGACCCTGGGGTGTCCCTGAGCAGGTCCAAATGCTCCAGCGACCTCTCGCCCCTGGTCCCCTCCCCATGTTTACCTCCCCCCCCCCGGGCCTCAGCCAACAGCAGACATACGGCTAAAGAAGAGGTGTGGGAAGACGGAAAGCAAACCGTCGCGGGCTCCAGAGTGTACATGAAAAGCGATTAAAGTGTCGGGAAGAGCACGGAGAATGGAGATAAGTGAGGTGGCAGGTGAAATCGGTGCCTTAGAGCACGGAGCGATTAGCAGGAGCGCCATGTATCATAGCGGCACGCTCATGACAGGCCGGTTGGGTTGCAACGCTGCCTGAGGTCCTGGAGAAACCTGAAGGGGTCCCTCCTCAGCCCGTTCAGCCAGCTCGTGTGCTCCCCGCCGGGGGGCTGTGATGTGGTGGGGACTCTGTCCTTTGGAGGCTGAGCGCTGGTGGTAAGGACCCTCGCTAGACGGAGCTCAGGATTCCCCCGCTCAGCAGCTCCACCACTCTGGGCATACCAGACATGGGGTGGCTCGTACGCTGCACCCTGCCTGTCCTCTCAACAGAGTGTCCTCGGCTCTGCGCCTCCGATCAGCCACCGATTACTTCGCTTTGCGCCAACTACCTACCTCCGATGGCATATAAAAGCCTCCCATCTATGGCTGTAATGGTTTATTGTGTTCTGTTAGTGCTGGTTAATTGGTGTCCACCAAGCGTGTTAGGCCCTCCATACAGTGCCGGTGCATCTAAATGTGTCTGACCTCTAGATTGAGGGCGTTCCTACTCTATTCCTCTCCACATGGTGGTGGACTTGTTGGCCAGGACAATTACCCATTCACCTTTTATGTAAGCCATCCAGGCACTTTGCCACATTGTGAACTGAACTGCCCTCTCCCACCTGGACACAGGCCGGAGTGTGGAATTAGGCCACCGGGAAGCAATTCAGGAAAAGGAATGGCTTGTTTGGCCCTCGCCCTCACCTCAACGCGCCATATTGAGAAATCTGGGAAGAGCCTCGTCTGAAACATTCTGTGAACGCAATGGTCTCGAACAACACGTTGCGCCCACATTTGTTAAGCTGAGGGGCCAGCTCCGGTGTGTCTGATTGCATTGGGGAGAACAGGAGAGATGTGATCCAGATGTCCAGTGTGTGATTGAGACCAGAGCGCGGCCATTAAAAACCAAGCGCTGCCTCATACAGCTTTTTACTAGGGAGTATTAAAGCCTGATTCATTTTTTTCCCCTGATTTCCTTGACGACCTGGCAAAGAAAAATGAAAAAAAAAGAGAAGGCACAAGAAGGGATTGACACATCCATGCATGGCTCACGTATCGTGAGTTAAGGGCTGCTAGTGGCAGCACAAGCAAACAGGAGAGGAACCTGCGAGCTCAAAGGGAAGGTGAGGGAAGGAGGTTATTGTTACGGGGCTCCAGTGCTCTCACGTCTCTTAACATGGACCATGTGGTCAGGAGAGACCCCCCCACCTCCCACCTCCCACTCCCTCCGCCAGGGTCACAGAGCAGCCACAGGAGGCTCCTATAGCTGCTCGGTGACAGGACACAGACTACAGTTAGACACGCGCACAAGCAGAACAGAGGCCGCGGAGACGAAGCTTATTCATTCTTCATCTTCAAGTATTTACTAAAGATCTCTGTTTGAGTCGATCCCCATCTGGACAATTCCCCCCTGTCCACAATGTCATTGCAGGACAATGGGAGTGCGTTGTATGCGAGCGGTTTTTCAGTTTGCCGGGTTTTGCCAGGTCGGGTTACATAAGCAGGTCCCTCGGTTACCTCGCACAGCCTGCCTGTCTGGAATGGCTCAGCTGGCTCAATTCATCTTCACATAGCGTTTAATATTGTTCCATGGATGGGTGAGGATTGGCCTCACTGGTGTCCTTCTTCTGCCACTAACGTCCCTCTGCGTTCATGCCGCAAACCCCATGCGGACTCTCATGTCATATGGCCTGTGACTGCCATGAGATTCCAGGATAAAGTTGAAATGGGGATGGTTTTTGTTCCTCTTATTGTTGGGTCAGGGCTTTAAAAGGCAGCATCTGGGAGGAAACTGAGATGCCCGGTGATAAATAAAATGTCCCCCGGGCAGAGCCCTTGCAGGGCCCTGGTCAGGTCCTGTCCCTTGGTTTCAGCTCTGCTTCTAATTAGAACCCTGGACGGAAACGAGAGAGGGCAAGGCGCAGAGTGCAAACGAGCACGAGTACGATGACGTTGAAAAGCAGGGGCTGCTGGGTATTCTTAGGCGCCTTGTTGAAAAGCCAAGATGACAGCATAGGCAACCGCCACATCACTCAGGAGAAACATTAATGGCGAGCACTAAGACAGCGTTACGGTTACCCAAGTGGTAAATGGCGCGGCCCTCATTAAAACAGCATTGGCTGACAGATGCTCAGTGTAATCATTCCTCCGATATTGGAAATTACAGCTTGCCGGGATTTATGTAGTAACTGCGTCCATTAGGCCAGGACAGTTGTGAAGCAGGTGTTTGGCTAAAAGAAAACGTCAGTGATTTATGGTTCCGTGCCGTTTGAAATTGCACATTAAAGCCGTTCCGTAACGTGTGCGAGGGCGGGCGGGCGGGCGGGCTGGAATTTCCCCCCCTCCGATACGCGAGGTAAGTGGAAGTAAGGGCCAGGGTTGGGCTCCAGCATGTGAACTAAAAGGGTTGTTTTGCACCTTGGGAGTATTAATTGGGATGTGTAAACAGGCACTCCGACACGTGCAGATCTGTGCCTGTGTATATATTACTGCAGGTCAGCCAGTCACGGGGAATATTCCCCGCATTTTTTCAGGCCCCAGATTAGGTGCGACCACCCACCTTCACAGCCATATCCTCCTTTACAGTCCTAGCACTTAGCCCAATGGCCCCAGGGGGACAGCGCTCCGTGCACTGTATACTCTGAGCAAGGTGCACCCAGTGACCCGCTACTCTGAATGGCCTCTAGTCTAGTCTGACTTTAACAGGGCGGACTCTAAGGAGAGATACCCACCGGAGGTCAAAGGTCCCATGGGCCATTAAAAAAAAAAGAAAACGCACAGGGTTTTCCGCCAGACTACCGTAATTAAATGAGGGAGGGAGGCTGGGTCGGACCACAATTTCACGATTTTCTCTCAACCCCTTCCAAAAGAGCAAGTACAGTGTATGAGTGTTGAACGTTGCCACTTTAGAGGTGGCCATAAAACATTGTTTGCTGTTGTCGCCGGCCCAGGAGGCCGGGGGACGGAGTGCACCCGGCTCTGAAGACCCTGGTGGTTTTTTCCTGCGCTGGGAGAACAAGAAACCGGCTGTTGCTCCAATGAAAGTCTTACTTCAATAGGAGAGAGGAAGAAAGGGACAAACGGGAAGATGGCAGAAAAAGGGCGATGAAGAGAGGAAAAAAGAAATGCAAGAGACAAAGGCCTCCTCTTTCAACCTCTGAACCGTCCCATTTGTTCTTTTATCTGTTTCCTCCTTTTTATGAGAGTCCCTCTATCATATTTTACTGGTGTGTGTCTGTGTTGAAGGACTGGCGGGGCCTGCAGTAAAGAGCTGGCGGTCTGATGAGCCTCAGGCCTGTGTAAATACTGTAGCTCATAAACCCGGGGCTTTCTTCAAGACCCCCACGTTTTACGACCGACAGAGTCACCCCGCCCCCCTGCCAGAACACTTATTAATTACAGATCTACCCCCATACCCGTTGTCCTGCTCGCAAGTCGGCATGCAGGGAAAACTGAGAGAGAACGGGGGGTTTTTGAGGAGAGGGGGCTTTTTAAATCATAATAAGCCGACAGGTTTTCTTCTTCTGTTTTCAACTTGCCGTGGTTTCATTGTCATCTCCTTGACATTCCAGGTTGGATACAGATGAAGTTCTCAGCTAAGTGAATGCAGATTTCAAGTGTTTGTCATGCAGATTTTCGAAGAACATTAATTGGTATGACAGTGTTGATCGCAGCCGCTGTCATGTTTAGTTTCGCTGTCAGAACTTATGGAGTTGGCCCTTCAACAGACCTGCCCCAGAGAGAGAGAGAGAGAGTGAGTCTTGCTGGGCCTTGCAGAGGAGTCATACAGCGAGAGCTTCTGCTGAATGAGCAATTATTATTGTACCAAGAGCAGCAGTAGTACATGGAACTGTGCTGCTGAGGTGTGTGTGTGCGCGCTTTCTGGCCTGTGGACAGACACAGGCCCACATCAGCACTGTCTGCTCCTCTAAGGCTGATTTGTAATCCACTTCATCCTGCTCGTGTAACAGATAGTTTCAGCGCGGGCCGCGGCACCGGCCTGGCGATAGTTCACTCTAACTCACCACTTTGTGAAATTCTTTATGAATTCCTCTCCCTCCCTTTCTTTCTTTCTTTCTTTCTCTGTATTCTCTCCTGCTTCACTCCCCCACCTTCCTCCTCCCTCCCTCTAGCCAGGACCCCTGACTTCCTCCTCTCCTCCTCCCCCCTTCACTGGTGTGTAATAATATATTTGACTTTGCTGGACACTCCCGGGGGGAATTCCTGGTGTTTGGTGAACCAGCGTCCCTCTGGTGGGATTCCGACACACCGGACAGCGCTCATTAATCACCTCCCTGTGACGGACCAACGTCGCGCGCCCCCCTTTTGCACACGCGTGTGCCCCGAGCGTGGCTCTGAACATGAGCGGTTGTTTTCCCTCTCACACCTTGGTCCGTCCCACACTCCCCGTGTTGACCTAGCCCTCGGGCACATGCCTAGGTTTTCGGGGAAGTGTTGTTGGCAGTGCCAGCAGGGCGCCCGGGGGAATGCCTGGCGTGTTATTCTCCCTCCCATTAGTTATTTCCTGGTGCTGAGATATGACCTTTGGCACGGAGCTTCCTCTGGAAGCCCTGGCCGGGTCTCGTCCGGGGGAGAGGGAGCAAGTGTCTCAGGTTGTGTGGCCTCCTTTCGCCCCCCCCTCCCCACCCACCCTCCCCCTCTCCAGCGTAGGAGCTTATGGTCCACAGTCTGACACAGATCTGTTTACTATTGATCCGTGCAGTAGTCTCTGTGTTGGGAAAGAGTGCCCTAGTGGTGTCACTCAGACAGGCATGTGTTCGTAGTGAATTCCGTGTGGAATTGGAATAACCTCTGTAGGCCAGTTTCGAGTGGGGCTAGCCCACTACACGTCTATATGAACACGCTAACCACCCAGACTGCGCACCAATACAGGTTAATCATCCCTAGGCCCCAGCTATTCTAGAGTCAGCACATTTGAATCATTCACATTCATTTGAACGCTGTTATTGGGTAGACTCTGTTTTAGCCGTACGATTTGAGCAAACTGACTAGACCTGCTTGGCCCTGCCTTGGAAATGGTGACGTCGGCCTACTCGCCCCACTCCTCCACCAGCAGCTGGGTGCTGGTGCCCGATGCTGTGGCAGCTGTTCTGAGCAGACCCCCCCCCCACCGTGCTCCGCTGAGGTCACTGTTTCACAGACGATCCCTATCTAGCTGCAACAATAGACATTCGGATTCTACGTGACGTTGGAGCAGCGATCCACTGGATTAAGTCAACGGGGTCGGGGCTTCTCCTGCAGCATGGCTTAATCGATGTGGACACCATGTTGTTGCTGTGAGCCTCACTGTACTGTACAGTAGAGGATGCTGAGGGGCCCCTGGCACCCGGGGGTCAAAGTGAAAGAGGGAGGCGGGGAGAGAGAGGCCACGGCCCCTCTCAAACAGGATTAACAGGACAATGTGCTTCGCCGGGGCACCCAGGGTGGTGGGGCTCCTCCACGGGGCCCCCACGAGAAATGAGGCATACACGAGGGGCCCGCCGGATGTGCACCCCCACGGCGAAACACCCACACACCTCTTGACTGCTCAGTCTGACAGACCCGCCTCATAATCGTAACTTCAGCGGGACTTGGCACCTCACGGGCCGTTATGAAAATCTCCCTGTTGATAGATCGGAGTGTTCTTAAGACCTCCAAGAACATTGGTCTATCTTTACATGTCCCCTGGCCCTGGTTCTGCGTATGAATGGATCCCAGGTGTGTGGGCGCTCGTCTGTGTTTGTGTCTGCGAGCGTGCGTGTCGGCGCTCGGCACACTTCTGCGGGAGCAGACATGGCCACGTAATGACAGGGGGGAGGGCGATGAGTCCAGCTGCCCCGCACTGCTGGAAGGGCGAGAGTTAAGCCGCTCGGAATGCGAGGCAGCATCCCCTCAGAGTCCTGCGGCTGGCTGCACCACCATCCACAAGCACATCTATTCCAGGGGAGGGAGCTAGCTAGACATCTGACTGGCACCCAAACGGGACTTTCCCGTCCCAGACCCCCCCCAGGCAGGTGCTGTTTGAACGGGCTGTTTGATGGCAGTGAAACGGCTACGTTCTGGTCTGACATTTCCCTTTCAGAAGGTTAGGGCCGAGCGGAAGAGGACGTGATCACAGACTGGTACTTCTAGACCACTCTGGGACTGGCTGTAAACGCCAGAGGGGCTACAGACCAAAAGAGTTGTTAAGACTCTTTCGAAGCTGGCTGACTGTTTTTGTAGCTTACTTTTTATCTTTTTTTTTTTTTTCGTCGTCTTTAGGAAAGATTTACAGTGCAGAGAGGTTTTTCTAGTCTTCTATGATATTTTTTGACCAATGTTTGTTTCTATTTAAAGTTTGCTTCTTAATATCTGTTTCCATCCACTGGCATTAGACTAACATGAATCACCAGTTGACCCTGCTCTCATCCTTTCCTTTTTTTTGTTGTTGCTTATCTTCAGATTCCCTTTGTATCCCAGGGGAGAGCGGTTTCAATTCCAATATGGTGTCTACTTGCTCAACAAGAATATTGCCCAGGTAAGACATTTGTCATTCATGTACAGAATCACACTAGTACAGAATATTTCTCTCAACTACTAATCTAATCTGAACAGTTGACTTAGGTACAAAAACATTCCCCAGAATGAGTGTTAGAATGTTGGTTAACTATAAACTGGGCAAGTAAAGATGTCTTCACTCATAGACACATGTAGTTGAATCTCAAGTACTGTTAAAATGCTGTACCAAAACACTCCCTAAGATTCTGTATCAGAAAAGATATCAGGATGCCAAGTAGTGTCACGATACTTCTGCAAATTAAGCCGTTTTTTCTTCATCACTAAAATAAATGTATATTTACATCTATATAACATTGGGCTGCTTATGTGTTTATTATTCAACAGTGGGGATGGAATAATGTATATCATATGCATATCAATATTATTGATTGAACAATGGAAAAAGATTTTCTTTTTCCAACTTCAATCAATTAGGACAATCAATCAATTAGAGTCAAACCGATTCATATCACAGATACATCAGTATCGTCGAAAAAAAAATTGCAGATCCCTCTGCACTGCACAGACCATAAGCCACGGTACTACGTTATGCAACATGGTATGGGTATTGCAGGGCCTCGGTACTTTGGTGCTACCGCAGTACCGGTACACCGTGCAACCCTACTGTTTAGTCCCATTTCACAGTAGGTCCACTAAACCTGCAGGTGTTATTCTTTCCATCAGCCGTTCCGCACAGAATCTAGGATTTACATTCCACTGTCTGTGTCCTTCCTCGCCGAGCTGTGATACGTGGAATGAAAGCCCTCGCTAGTGAATTAGACCGGGCCATTAGCTCCAACAGGTGGCTGACTTCAAGCAATTTCACTTCTGGAGGTTTCAGGCTCAACACTCCGTCACGTGCTGCAAGCTAATAGGCAGCCTGGTCCACCGTTCAGAAAACACACATTATCAAAGGAAAGAAAATCTCAGCGGACTTAAATAATACGCTTGATACAACCAAGGAGATCGGCGGTATTAAAAGGGTATTAAGAGGGATATACTGCGAATAGTTCTACATGTCAAGTCTTTTTCTCTTTTTTTTTTCCACTTAATGAAACACAAACGAAAACAATTTTTCAAGGGTAGTTGGCTTTGGCGTTTTTATTGGGATACAGGAGATTTTCAGATGGCGCAGACCACATGGCCAAAGACTCCGAATCTTAGCTCGTGTTCTTTTTTCCCCCTAGCGAGTTACGCCAACGTCTGATCCAATCTGAAATTAATTTCGCCATTTGTCACCTTCAGCTTTGCCAAGTCAGAGGTGAAATATAAACCTGGAAAGAAGGGGTCACTTGATTGACTTTACTGCTTTATATAAAGAGAGAGAGAGAGAGAGAGAGAGAGAGAGAGAGAGAGAGAGAGAGAGAGAGAGAGAGAGAGAGAGAGAGAGAGAGAGAGAGAGAGAGAGAGAGAGAGAGAGAGAGAGAGAGAGAGAGAGAGAGAGAGAGAGAGAGAGAGAGAGAGAGAGAGAGAGAGAGAGAGAGAGAGAGAGAGAGAGAGAGAGAGAGAGAGAGAGAGAGAGAGAGAGAGAGAGAGAGAGAGAGAGAGAGAGAGAGAGAGAGAGAGAGAGAGTTTATGTGTTTGCGTCCAAATGTGCATACTGAGTGTGAGTTCTTGCATCTGTGCGTGAGTAATTGTTTGTGAAGTGAGCATATATATTTATCTTGACTTATCAACTTTTGAATGCTGGCAGTTCAGTGCAATTGATTTTAAAAGGCCCCGTCTCTGCCAGATGTGGAATTGGTTCAATGTTTTTTCCACAGCAGTATTTGGTAGTGTCAGGAGTAGTGCCGGTCTGTCTCTAATGAAAAGCGAGCGGGGAAGTTTCTACTTAGCATTGTATAAGGCAGTTGACATGGCGGGATCCAGAGTTCTTCCATGCTGAGATCATCCGATCAAAGACCCATCTTATGCCTTCCAGGTGTTTGGAGCTCCATGTTTGGAAGGAAGATGAGTTGCAGGGTCTCACTGGAAAACAATATAGCAGCACCAAATGAATAGGTGGGCTCCAGCGGACAGTCATAGCCCAGCGTTGTTCCAGAGCAGCAGAGGTAAACGTGTGACGTGATGCAGCCAGTGGAGCTTCCCCATCCCTGTCTGTGCCCCCATCTCGGAGCCGCACAGGGCACAGACGGGCCACTGGCGTGTGTCGGATCATTCGGTTCCACCACACGTTTCCCAGTGTGGGAAGCCCAAAAGCGCCGGGAATGCATGCAGCTCCGGAGTACTGTCACGCTACCGGCCATTTCCTCCTGTCTGGACTCTAATTGGGTTTCCCTAACCTGGCCATATGCAGCCCCTTCATCGGGCAGAGCTGCTTTCCCTTCCATCCCTATTGGCCTGCGTTTTGTTAATTTACTAAAGGCATTTTTAGGAAATGGCTGCTTCACTGACTCGGACATATTAGTAAATTGAGCCCTTCCTTTTTCACTCCTAATGTGATTTACCCAAAAGAGGCAGTGTTACAGTGGGGCTGCAGGGTATTTTTTTGTTTGCGTATTTCTTCTCTTCTGTGATTTAGTGCGCTCCTGAGGTTGGTGCAGAGTTGCTCACCCGTAGCGTAACCGGGTTAGCATCTGGCCCACTGACACAAAGCAGAGGTCTGCTTCCACAGTAGTGCTACGACTGCCAGCCTCCCTCCCTCCCTGCCTGCCTGCCTGGCTGACTGACTGACTATCTTGCTCACTGACTGACTACCTGCCTGCCTGCGTGGCTTTCTGACTGACTGACTGACTGACTGACTAACTGCCTGCCTGCCTGCCTGCCGGCCTGCCCGCCTGCCTGCCTGCCTGCCCGCCCGCCCGCCAGGCAGCCCGCCTGCCTGCCTGCCTGCCTGCCTGCCTGCCTGCCTGCCTGCCTTACTTACTCACTGACTGAGTGACTGACTGACTGCCTTGCTTACTCACTGACTGACTGCCTTGCTTACTGACTGACTGACTGACTGACTGCCTGCCTTGCTTACTGACTGCCTGCCTGCCTTGCTTACTGACTGACTGACTGCCTGCCTTGCGTACTCACTGACTGACTGACTGCCTGACTTGCGTACTCACTGACTGACTGACTGACTGCCTGCCTGCCTTGCTTACTGACTGACTGACTGACTTACTGCCTGCCTGCCTGCCTGCCTTGCTTACTGATTGACTGGAGGCCTGGCTGACTTGCTGGGGCTGAGGATGAGAGATATCAGCCATCCATCTCCTGTTAAATTTCCCCACGTGGCTGTTGTTTGAAATTGATACAGGAGAACTGGCGCGAGATCAGGGTCACAGCAGGGAAGGCCCTCTTTTGAAGGGGCAGTATGAAGGAATGTTTTTTATTTAGGTCTCATGTTAGCAGGGTGAGTATGAGGGTTACCAGGGGATTGGGGAGCTGTAACGTGGCAAATGGTCCTGATGATGCCACTTTTTGGCAGTTTTATTTTTAAATTTATCACAAGGAAAGAATTTTTTTTTTTTTAAATGCTTAAAAATAGTTTTTTTTTGTATTCCTTGTACTATTTTGGCACATTCCCGTAGTTTTTGAACGAGAGACTTTTCCAAGCACATTATCTTCCTCTCTCTGCGTGCTGGTTCCCAGTAGCCCCACAGAGCGTTACTTAGGTGTTGCTGATTCCAGGATTCGCGGGGAAGGGTCTGTGTGCCGGGAGGCTCCCCTGCAGCGTTCCCGTTTGCAGCCTGGTTGTTAAGTGAACGGCGTCTGGCGGCTCCCTCCGCCGTAAGCCCAGGGCCCACAGGTAAAAGCTCGTTACGGGGCCCAATACTCGCCTCCACAGGAGGCACGAGTACGGAAAAACCGCCAATGCCGTGTTCACACAGACAAATTAGCCAAGTTAGTGGTGCTGGCTCCCAGGGAAAGGCCATAGCATAATGTCTGGAGCCCTGCCTGAACCACGGCCTGCGCTTACTCACTCACTCCATGCCTTATCCACCAGGCTAGGGCACTGGGAACCAGGCATGTGGGCCTAATTAGACACTTGCAGACCCTGCAGTGCACCGAGTCTCTCGGTTTTGAAAGACAGGGAAAGAGAGAGAGAGAGAGGGGGGGGGTCACTACAATTAGTTCCCAGTCGCTAAGCTGGGGGTATCATATTTGCCAGGTTCAGGAGCTAGAAGGCCTGTTGGGATTTGAAACCCTACCAATGTGAGAGGGGGGAGGGGGGCAGAGGAGCCCACGCTGGGTTAGCATGGAACCCTCCGTCTCCCTCCTCCGACGCTCCGGGACCGCTCCCTCCCCGCCACCACGCGCCTCAGGCAGCGCGCCATGCTGGTGGTCTGCAGCGTACGTCAGCGCGCACACAGCCCTTAAAGAGTGGCAACTGTGGCTCCATAAAACAAGGCTATGACTCATGAGGGAGCCTACTGTGTTTAGTGGTCAGCTGGCGGAGGTGGCATGCCTGGCGGAACGGCCACTGGCCCAGCTCCTATTGGTGGAGCGAGCGGGTTTGGGAGGCGGGAGATGCTGGAGCCAGAATAAGCCACGGTAAGGGACAGACATAAAGAGGAAGGGAGGTTTGTCGTTTCAGAATGTTTATTTCTCTTAATCACCCATGCTCGATTTACTATTTAATGGAGGCGGACTTTTTTTCTTTTTTTTTTTACCCGCCTTCCTCTCTTCTCCACTCTTCCTCCTCTCTCCCTCTTTGCTTTTTGCAAATCCTCCCAGCCCATTGGTTGAGCTCTCCTCACCTTAACCCTCCACTCCCCGTAACCCAGACAGAAGAGCTGTGAAATATTCTTGGCAGGAGAGCCATTTGTGGCCATTATCGCAAATCATTTCTTCATCATATGACATAGTGTGCAGTAGATGGGAGGGGCAGAGGAAAACTACATAGCCACCCCAATTTCACGTCTTTGCTGGGTCCCAACACGGAATAGCATCATGCTCCCTGGAAGCGGACTATGCCACAACGTTAAAATGCGTGTAAATGATCTGCAGTTGTGTACCTTATCTCCGTTGTCTGATTTTCTCTACCACAGATTGGATTTGAGCTGTGGCTACAGTGAGGCTTTGTGGTTTGGAATAAGCTGGCAATGATTTATCACATGAAATAGTCAGAAAACAGGATACATCTTTTGCAAGGCTCAGGGACATTTACTTCAACTTCTGTGTGTTTGTATGTCTCAAACCCTGGCACAACTAGTATCCCTTTGGCAGTTGTAAGTGATGATCTGACGGGCCTCTCTCAAAGGACATGCTTCTCATTCTATATCAATCGAATGACTAATATGTTACGCCTGAACCTCGGCGGTCCCTCTTCAAAAGTCTCCTGCGCCTTTTTCCATATCCCCTCAAATGCTATTCCGGTTCCCTCCTGTTGGGGAAAATGTCCAACACAATACTGAATGAGATGCCTGTGATAACCAGCAGGCTACTTCCTTTCTCGCAACATGTTCAAAAACGTCCCAGGCCTGCGAATCCTGTTTTAGATGGGTTTTAAATACAATTATTGCTTGATCACAAAACTGTAGCGGCCCTCCTTCCCCAGGCTGAGAAAGAGCTCCTATTCATTCCGCAAGCCGTGTCATTGAAGGCCGGCATTGATCAGAATAGCCTCCGACCAGCCATGCTGTTGACTTTCCCGCTCTTTAATTAAGATCACCCAGGTTTATATCAGAGCAAACAGACAGAGCAGCATTTGGCTCCGTCAGACTTCTCAGCGGGAGTTTTCTGAAGAGAGCAGCATATTTAGAAATAACTATTTTGAGGCCCCCCTCCCCACCGCCCCCTTGAAGAAAAAAAAAACTCTCTCCGTCTCTTTGCCTGGTCTGGCTGAGGCTTGTGGTCAAGTGCCTCCATCCTCCAAACAGTCCGGACAGAGTGCCCGAAAAAGCCGTCGATTGCGTCTTCGCCGTCCTCCGCAAACAACCGCCCTCCTTCTTCTGCCCGGGTGTCCCCACAAGAAAAACCTCACGTTGACAAACAGGGCGGCCCAGGGCTGAGGCCCGAAGCCCATAATGCAGCACAGTGTACGGCTGTTTGTTTGCCTGAACCCAGGACCCTGGCCCTCCCCACCGCCGCCGCCAGCCCCTCGTCAACACAGGCAGGACCTGGAGTTGATCAGGCCTCCACATCCACCGCTGCCACTCACTCTGTCCCTCCGTCCACAAAGGCCACATCCGTTTTCCATTTCCCCAGGATTGATATGCTAAAAGAACATAATGGACGGGGCCCCAGAAATATAGTAAGTCGAGTCAACCCGTTCTACTTTAGCAACTCAACTTTTTTTTTCAGAGTTCGAGAGGAAAATTGGGGAGAGGGGCCAAGTGAAGTTCTCTTTGAGGCTGGGTCTTTAGCATGTGTCTGCTTTGCTTTTAGCCTCCTGGCGGATCGCTGGGAGCGACCGTTCCCACATGGCAGCATGTAGAAGAGCTGATGGGTAAACGTGCCTCAACAGTACTTCTAATAGGAAGCCAGTTCCGCACCCCTGCCTCTGACAATGTGGTTCATATTTGAGGGCCATTAAGGTCCCACTTTAAAGGGATCTCTCCCTCCCTGGCAGTAAAACCCACTTCATTAGTGTACTTTATTTGTCACACTTCAAGCAAGAAATTGTTTTTGGCAGGGCGTCCCTGGGTTAAGTAAACCGTTGCAGTCAGAGAGAGAGAGACCATGGCGGTTGTTTGAAGAGATCGTTACCGCTCTGGCACCAACTGCACAAGTGACAGTCGGTTGACGGCGGTGTCCTCCATCGCAGATGACGGATAAAAACATGGAGGGGGATGAGGTGGGGGGTGGGAGGCTTCTCACAGAACAGGACCTGAGATTACATCTGTCTGGCTCTTCTACCTACACTGCCTTTGATGTTCCCAAGGACTCAGCGGCTGTGCGTGGTGTTACTTGGCTATGGTCAACGTTATGCTGAGCGTCTAACCAATGCAGCGTGTGTTGATGTGGGTAATATACTGCTCACAGCATGGATTAAGGGGATCTATTTTTCTGCCCACCATCCAAGGTAGAGTAGACAAGGGAGACATATTTTCACTACAAGGCTAGGGCTTTGACTTCGAACCCCCTTCTGTTTATCATAGGGTCGGCAGAAATGGAAAACTCAGGGGAGAGGCAAGCCGCTAGCCAGACCCCATCCTCCTCCAGGTCCACTAATCTCCAGCCAAGCCCAGCTAGAGCTGGACGCGTGGGGAGCAGCCTGTTGGTACGCACCAGCTGCTACTCAGGCATCTGGGAAAGGATGTTCCTTCCTCCTCCAGTCGGGGGACTCGGAACTCCCTCCATCGGCGGTCTAGGATCTAAACACGGATTGAACACCCACACCCCTTTTCTTTCCCTTTTTCACAGCCTCTCATTGTGTGGTCCGTCTTTTTTTCCGTCTCAGTTTGTTGTTTGCCCGCCCGTACACATCCTAGTGCCACTTACGACGCAGACCCGGGTCTCGAGTGGAACCCTTTTAACGACGTGAACCGGGAGCACCCTTTTCCATGGGTTAAACAGATATTTATTTATACACACGTGGTGCAGTGGCACTTCACCCGGGGGGGGGGGGGGAGGGAGGGGGGGGAGGGAGGGGGGGGGGGGGGTAGTAAGCCCTGTGGCACTCACGTCAGCCCAGCGTTAACGGCTCGTTTAATCTCTCACTCGAAAGGAACACTGATACCTCTGGCCACTGGAAGCGTGCCCAACAGCTGTGCCCTGCTCTGATGCAATCAGAGGCTCTGACAACCGGGCCGTTGCTTAGAAGTGGGCTGCCCTTTTTTTTTGTTTTTTTCCCCGTCGGCCGTATGTTCATCCATGTGTCAGTCTGTCTGCGACGCAGCCGACGATGGCTCTGCGCAGACCATGGGCCGAACCTGAGATTTATGATGGATAAGGATCTGGGGCTTTAGTTATAAGCTTATGTCACCGTCTTGTGGTTTCCAATTTAGGGCCTGCGAGTAGAGCGGGCCGTCAGCACACTGCCATTATGCCTGAGCTCGGGGATTTTACGGGCATTCCTCTGGACAGCCACCTATGGCTTTATGAAACACTTAAATTCCTCTAATTGAATTTCCACGGTTTTGCGGTCAGTAGCTATGGGTTGGCCTATCACCACAGAGAGTTGCCAGAGGAGCCAGTTTCACTGTGTGAGTGTGAGTGTGAGTGTGAGTGTGAGTGTGAGTGTGAGTGTGAGTGTGAGTGTGAGTGTGAGTGTGAGTGTGAGTGTGAGTGTGAGTGTGAGTGTGAGTGTGAGTGTGAGTGTGAGTGTGAGTGTGAGTGTGAGTGTGAGTGTGAGTGTGAGTGGGCACTGGACAAAGTTTGACCAATGGTGTGTATCATATTGCCATCAAGAAACTTGTTACCATACCAGCCAAGTTTATTAAGGTTCCTAGCCCGAAGAGCATAGAACCTTATAATTATTGTGCTCCTTTATTCTTCCCTATTATTTATTGTTATTTTTGTTTGCTGGTTGAATTTTATTTATATATATACAGTGAAGGAAATAATTATTTGATCCCTTGCAGATTTTGTAAGTTTGTCCACTGACAAAGAAATGAAAGGTCAATCATTTCAATGGTAGGTTTATTTTAACATTCAGAGATAGACAAAAAAAAAGAAATCCAGAAAATCACATTATATAAAATATATACATTGATTTGCATTTGATTGAGTGAAATAAGTATTTGATCCCCTAGCACAAAATGACTTAGTACTTGGTGGAGAAACCCTTGTTGGCAAGCACGGAGGTCAGACATCTCTTGTAGTTGGTTACCAGGTTTGCGCACATCTCAGGGGGGATTTTGGTCCACTCCGCTTTCCATATCCTCTCCAAATCCTTAAGGTTTCGAGGCTGTCGTTTGGCAACTCGAAGCTTCAGCTCCCTCCATAGATTTTCTATGGGATTAAGGTCTGGAGACTGGCTAGGCCACTCCATGACCTTAATGTGCTTCTTCCTGAGCCACTCCTTTGTTGCCATGGCAGTGTGTTTTGGGTTATTGTCGTGCTGGAAGACCCACCCACGACCCATTTTCAGTGTCCTGGCTGAGGGAAGGAGGTTGTCGCCCAAGATTTCACGGTACGTCGCCCCGTCCATCCTCCCTCGATGCGGTGAAGTTGTCCTGTCCCCTTAGCAGAGAAACACCCCCAAAACATAATGTTTCCACCTCCATGCTTGACGGTGGGGATGGTGTTCTTGGGGTCATAGTCAGCATTTCTCTTCCTCCAAACACGGCGAGTCGAGTTGATGCCAAAGAGCTCGATTTTGGTCTCATCTGACCACAGCACCTTCTCCCAAGCCTCCTCTGAATCATTCAGGTGTTCATTGGCAAACTTCAGACGGGCCTGTACATGTACCTTCTTGAGCAGGGGGACCTTTCGGGCGCTGCAGGATTTTAATCCATTCCTGCGTAGTGCATTACCAATGGTTTTCTTGGTGACTGTGGTCCCAGCTGCCTTGAGATCATTAACAAGCTCCTCCCATGTAGTTCTGGGCTGATCCCTCACCTTTCTCATGATCCTCGATAACCCAAGAGGAGAGATCTTGCATGAAGCCCCAGACCAAGGGCGATTGATGGTCATTTTGTGTTTCTTCCACTTTCGAATAATTGCACCAACAGTTGTCTCCTTCTCACCGAGCTGCTTGCCGATGGTCTTGTAGCCCATTCTAGCCTTGTGCAGGTCTAGAATCTTGTCCCTGACGTCCTTAGAAAGCTCTTTGGTCTTGCCCATGGTGGAGAGGTTGGAATCTGATTGATTGATTCTGTGGACAGGTGTCTTTTATACAGGTAAAGAGTTGAGGCAGGTGTCTCTTATACTGGTACCGAGTTGAAATTAGGAGCACTTTCTTAGAGTGAGGGGGACTAATATACCCGGCCTGTGGGAGCCAGAATTCTTGCTAGTTGGTAGGGGATCAAATACTTATTTCACTCAATCAAATGCAAATCAATGTGACCTTTCATTTCTTTGTCAGTGGACAAACTTACAAAATCTGCAAGGGATCAAATAATTATTTCTTTCATATATATATATATATATATATATATATATATATATATATATATATATATATATTTAATCAGTCAAACTGACATTTTATTTTGGATTTGATAGATATGTTTTTCTGACATTTACCATGTCATATTGACTCCACTGGCTTTTTGTATTATACTGTTGGCAAATCCTGTAGTGTCACATTGAGGGTTCCTTTCCGTCAGTATTCTTGGCTTTGCTGACAAACTGTTTTGAGTACTGTGCATGTTTGGAAAGTGTTGGCTGCTCTGCTCCATCACTTCCTTAATAGTGTGGCTGGAGTTTCCAGTGGGTTAAGAGTTGTAGTGGGCGCTGTTTGTTTGGGGGAACTCTGACTGCACACTGGGTGTCTCCGTCTTGAGCACACAGCCAATTTTTTTAACTGCCTCTCCTTTTGTAATAACCCTAAACTGCTTCTCTTCTTCAAGAGATATTTATGTGCAATATGCCGGGAGAGAGGTAGTTAGGGAAAAAAACATGATAAATACTGGGAAAGATTAAAGAAACGTCTCATGTCAGGTTTATTAAGTTCTTGTTTTTCCTCATGGGGTATTTCAGTGGCCACCTTATCGGAGTGATGTCAGAACGTGTAAAACCGCCTGCTGTTTATCAGCCACGCTATGCATCATTTTTCTCCGCACAGAAAAATTCTGGGGGAACTCGACTCAGGCCTTATAACTAATGCGTGAAGCCTGTGAATAGGAACATGCAAGTGCATTTTCTGTTGGCCACTTTACAAAGGTTTTGTATTTTATAATTGAAAATTTGGTATGCCTTGTAATATGGCATCTGGCTGGGTAGTCTTTGCTAGAAACCCTATCCTGCCTCAATTATTCTATAATCTTTGTATATATCTATACATATATATAGATATAGATAGATTTATATTTGAAAGTGGCCAAGTCCGCAGTATTTCTTTGAATGGCTGGCCTCTCCAGCACTGTTACTGTAGCGCCATGTGGATCTCATTAATGCGGCTGGATTCTTCAGATTTGACTTTGACTTTACGCAGGACACATCCTGACCGCGCTGCTCTTCGTGCCAGCCTAGAAACAAAGATGAGCCAGTCCCGTTGTGTGTGTTTCCCACTCGATCTCCCTCACACCCGTTCCAACACACACGTCCTATCGGGCTGTCAGACGCTCCCAGACAGAAATCTCACTCCATTAGGGAGGCTCCCGTCCATGCACCCCCCTGTCAGCCTCCATTACTCTGGCAGGCAGAGGGGGAGTTTTGAATGATGGTGGTCTGACTGTCATGTCATTGCCTCCCCCCTCCCCAGGCTTTATTAATGAAGCGTCTGTGATGAGCCCTGGCCCTCCATCCCCCATAATGGTCTCTTAGCGGCCGTGGAGAGAGACCTTAAGTGCCTAGTAAACGCGGCCGTTAAGTCAACACTGGGACGGCTTTAAGAGTGGCTGCGCGTTTCATTTTGTTTGATTGGGGTTAGAGAAATGACCGTGCCACCCCCACGCTAATTGGTGTGAGCTGCCAGTCCGACGCGGGTTTCCATGGCAGCATCCCGTCGGTGGGTCAAACACGTCTGGGTCGGGTGGATGGCTTGTCTGGGTCGGGAATAATCGTGTCCTTGTCTGCTGGTCGGCGCAGTGGCCAACAGGGTGTTGTTTCGTTTGATGGTGGCCGAGGCTCGGTTGCAATAAAAGTCCATATTTTGCCATCTGTAGAGTCAGGTTGAGATGAGCTGCTGCGTAGTTGCCCGTAATGAACGTGACTTGATGTCAGAAAGATATTATTCCGACTCTGGTAAAAAGCAGTAGCCTTTTTTTTTTTCTTCCAAGCCCAACTCCAAAGGGGGGCTGGATGGAAATTCTGCGATCAAAACAACTTTGGACGCGAACATTGGTCAGCTAACTAGAAACTATTCGTAACCTTTCACTTTCTTCTCTCCTGCAGACATAAAGAAACAAGCGGTGGCAGTTGGCCCTTAAATCTAGAAAGGGGCATAAAGAGGGGGTTAAGCATTGTTTGGTCCAAAACAAAATACCCTATTTGTTTCCTTAATTTTTTCATCACGTTTCTCCCTCTTGAAATCCTGGCAGCGTAGCCTAGGCATGGGTTGGCTGCACAAAAAAAGAATGTAGTCGGTCACCATCCAGGGAAGCTTAAGAGACTTAATATACTCGATATTGACCTTCCCCACTGTTTTTACGTATGAGGATAGATGGATGGTAAAATGAATATAGGCATTTCTCATAAAAAGGGCCCCCTGCCACTTTTGGCGTACTTTTTAGCATGCTACATGGAGGAAATGGAGCTTGATAAACAGGTCTACACACAGTGCAGTAGTGTTAGGACAAGCAATATATGTTGAGCTTCTTTCATCTCCCGTGCTGGGTTAGAACGCGTGGGATGAGATTTTGACGTTTGGCGGTGAAGGCGGGGGGAGCACATAATGTCTCATATTAAATATTTTCGGTTGGCCGGAGCCCATGTTGGTTGGCAGCCGTTCGATTGGAATTAGAGAAAATAAATGCAATCGTAGGATAGGCAAACAACTTAGAGAGTTATGAGTTATTACAAGTGGAGTCGTAAGGTTCAGAGCAGGGTGAAACTCAACAACTCTCAAACGAAAACCGTAATCAGTTTATTTGGAAACGTCGGCCTAGTCTGACATTATGCCTCCCTATCAGATTGAAAACAAATAGAGCAGGGAAAGCTCCGTGTGCCGGGTAGGCCACAAATAGTGCCGGGCTCTTAAGGTAAATCTCAATGGTGTATACATTATATTACAGTGGAACAAATCCTTCAGGGGGCGTGTGATGGAATGCTGCACAGATTAGCTTCGATTTTTATCAATAATCCATTGTGAGAAAAGGACTCCTTTGTCCGTCCGCTGCAGGCGTTGGACCCCCACCCCTCCTTGTCATGGCTCTACTAAGAAAACTTGAAGGTCCTTAACACTGAGCAGGGTCACAGTTGAACGAGCCCAGGTGACTAGGGAATGTTTCTGCTCCTCCAAAGTAAACCGGACAAGGGCTCTACACTTCCCGTTCCGCGGCAGGTTTTAATTTGATCTTGGGAACCAACGGAAAAGAAAGCCAGAGAGGCTTTGCTCTCCTCTTTATGGCATTTTTATTTTATTTTTCGCACTTTCTATATAGCCTTTCCCACAGCCTTATTTGAATCTTTCGCACACTCTGTTGCGGTGGAGTATTTGTAAGATGGTCGTTTCGATAGGGTTGAAATTGAGTCAATTCTGTTTAGTATCTGTCGAGACTTGTGGAAATGTATAAGTATAAACACTAAAGACCTATCATCTATACTTTCTAGGCATTGATGACCGGTTTTGCTTCATAAATGGCAGCTTACATTACTATGCTGCCATTGTACGATTCCTATAGTTTTTCTTCTCATAGGAGCTGAGTATATTGCAGTCAGAAATATTGATGACTGATACATTCACACATTCTACCTCAAGTTTTAAAACGGTTTCGCTTGATCCTTGTTCGACCACAAGCTGTCTATCATTCTTTCTTTCTTTCTTTCTTTCTAAGGCTCGGAGACTTTCATGTGCCATTGCCCCTAGGAAAAGGAACTGCTATATCATTGCTTTATGAAACAGGAGTTAAGAAATGGTTTATCCCACAAATCAGTGGCTTAGGGGCTAGAAGGCCTGTTAATACTTAATATATTCACAACATTATCCCCGGTATTGTATATTATTTCTCTCTCCATCTCGCTCTCGCTCTCTTTCTTCTCTTTCTTTCTTTCGTTCTTTCGTTCTTTCGTTCTTTCTTTCTCGAGTTTACACACACGCACACTTTCTCACGCACCCAGTCAGTCATAAAGCTACGTTTGTATAAGGCATGCATTTCTAATCCCTCTACAATATGTTTACTTAAAGTCAGATAATGTTAAATTAAAGACCTTTAGTTTCTAAAGCGATTACTTTCTTCTGTCCGACCTAAATTCCTTCACTAAGCTGTTTTTATACTGCATATTTTGTACTGGTCAAGTAGGTAGAGGATTTGGCATAAAATCTTGCGGAAGTTTGTGGAGTATTGAACGAAATATCCAGATGTCTTGTAACTGTTTAGTGGTAAAATAGTGGTTGTTGTGTCATGGTGAAGGTGAGTATTTGTGAGAGAACTCTACAGGGGATTACCACAACCTGTTTTCTTTACAACCAATGAGCACCTATGGCACAACTAGTACAATGGCCAATGGCCGTAGTGGCACTTTCTCGACATTGCTATTTTCAGGTGCACTGTATTTGTGTGTGTGTGTGTGTGTGTGTGTGTGTGTGTGTGTGTGTGTGTGTGTGTGTGTGTGTGTGTGTGTGTGTGTGTGTGTGTGTGTGTGTGTGTGTGTGTGTGTGTGTGTGTGTGTGTGTGTGTGTGTGTGTGTGTGTGTGTGTGTGTGTGTGTGTGTGTGTGTTTGGGGTGGGGGGGGGGGATTATCTATCTTTAATGTTCGTGTCCTTTCAATATCGTTTGGGAAACTGGACTAGGTTTCGACGCTGGCTTTTTCGATCAAGTAGCTTATAATTACTCTATACAGATCATTTTTAAGGTGTGGGAACGTAATTGCAACCTTGTAGAAATGTAGCTCCCACCCTCCATCAGAGTTAGACTGTGGGGGCTCATGGTCACCCTTAGAGACGGGAAGGAATGCATGTGGTGTACCACTCCTGCCTTTCTGCACGCCCTTTGACCCCTCAGGAAGGACTAATACAAAAAACTGTCGTAAAGTCCTCCATTAAAGAAAAAAGAGAATAGGAAAAACAATGTGTCCATTGAATGGGAATGGAGGCGTTGCAGAGAGAAGCTGAGGGTAGCCGGGGCCCGGATGGGCACCTGACCACAGACCACGTATTCATCCAGCTGCTTGGCACTCTGTTTTTCTAGAGGTCTTGTGGAAACACGGTCCAGACTAAAAAGGAGTTTCGGGTTAAATAGCCCAACACTTTTAATTCCCAAATAATAAAAAGACTGTGACCAGATTTTGGCTCCAATTGGAATAGTGTTTTAATGGTTATATTTGGCTTTGCTTTATGAAAAGCATGCCACAAGTGGAGGGCAAAGTTTGTTTTGTTTCTTGAGGAACAATTTCCTCCATTAATACTTCTTTCCATGTCAAGTAGGAGACCTTAGACCAGTGCTTTGCTTGGGTCAATACTACCCACCCTTCCTCTCCCAAATCCACAAGCATCAGGGAGCACATATCCTGAGCTTTGGGCTGCTGGGTTTTCTTTACCATACAAAAATGTGCAGATTCCCTCAAGGATGCACTCAACATCCTTTGACTTTGAAGGGCATGGTGCTGTATTTCAACGGCCTACCAATTCTGCCTTATCAACTGATCTGAAGTTCAATAAGAACTGCTTTGTTCATTCATAAATACCGGGCATACATGCGTACATATACTACATGCACGCACATATACATCTTCACATTACATGCAAACATATGTACTGAGCATGCTTAAATCGCAGACAGGAAGTGTGTGACCTCTTCAACAAGGGTTAATCTGGGTGTTGGGGTTCTACTCTAGTGTTGCAGCAGAGAGGGTAATTTGCCCCCAAGGCCTGCAAGACCCCCGTTGAGGGTGGCTCGTCCGACAGGTGTCACTGTAGCCCAACAGGAGGCTGATCTCCACTGACTGACCAGCTATTACTTTTACACACACACACACACACACACACACACACACACACACACACACACACACACACACACAAACAACCCGGGCCTCGAAGGCTATAATCCAGGCTGAGTGTCTCTAGGTTCCCTCTCGGCGTTGATTAGGGTCAATGGGGAATAGCATTGGCCCCTTTTCTCCCGGTGGTCTCACTAAGTGAATTTCCCCTTTCTTTCACACAGTCTTTCCCGTAATTATGTAAATCTGTTGACTGAGTTTGGCGGATATAAGATACTCAATAAAGTGTAACAACAAGTAATGCGTGGGGAGAATGGCTGGCTTTAATTTGGCCTACATCGGATATGGCTCGGCTACGGCGGTGAGCACACCTCACCTGTCTTTCATTAGCAGGGCGAAGGGAACAGAGCAGTGGAAGATGAAGAGAGGAAGAGAGGGAGAGAGAGAGAGGACATCCTGGACATCCTGGTTGGTCAAGGAAGTGGAGGAGCACACGGTACAGAATATTGAGTGCGGTTGGATTGTAGAATTGTTTAAAATCGTACTGGCCCCCGACAGAAAGCGGGGGGAAACAGATTCATCATTGCTTTCCGAGTTGTGCATACTATAAAGGTATCTGCAGGAGCTGTGTATTTCCAATGCTGTTTGAGGTTTGGCTTGTCACAGAATTTTTCCAACGATACAGCTGTAGTCGGTGCCAAAGTGGATGGTTTACTTTAGACTCCTAGTGTAATCTTAAACATACACATTTCGCAATACTGTTCCAAATATCCAGTCACAAGGTGTAGACAAGTGCATGAAACTAGTAGGGCGACGGACGGAGTTTGTGCCCCTTGGAAAATGTGGGAACCACGCAAAGACTGTAGAACCGAGCTAATTCTAACCCCCAAAGATGGATGAATTCCTCCTTCTCAATCGAGTATGTGGGAAGATATGTAATTCAGTAAACAAGTAGAGTGGAGTTTATAAACCCAGCTCTTTATTATGTTTCTTTATGGTTGTTTGTTGAGGCTATATTCAAGGCCAGGCTTATTGCCTCACATAGCAACAGCAAACGGAATTACTTTCTACTTCTACTAGTAAACTAGCCAGGAATTTGTGTTGTAGGCTGTTGATACACTGAAATACATATAAGGAGTAAAATGGACATTCGTAGCCAATCAATGATGGCTAAGAGTTTATGCAGCCTATGAAAAGTTTTTGTGCTCGACCTGTCACAGCCTCTGGCTTGATACAGGTGTGTGGTTTGTTTATAGTGCTATTTATGAGACCTCAGAAAATGGCTGCCTTGTGGGGAGTGGTGGGAAACTAACCAATATAGTGTAATGAGAGGGCTGTGTATCCCCCCTCCGCTCTCATCGTGGTGGGCCAACCCAGAGGAAAGCTGGCACCGTGTTCCTTGGCAGGGAGAACGACTGGCAGACAGCACTGGCTCTTCAAGTCCAATCAAGCTCGGATCTGGGTTCTTGACTGACGGAATGAGTGTTTTTATTTTTTAATTTTTTTTTTGCGTGATCCGACCAGACACTGAAAAATAAACGCGAGAAGCTGTGAATATTTCACTTCTTTTCCTGCTGATTGTCCATTATGTGGCGAATTTTAAGCTAAAAATGGAATCTCTTGACTCTTGGGGTCGTAGATCACCTTTTGAGATACTGAAGAGTGAAATGGCCATGCAGAACAAAAGCCCCGCATTGGGTTAACTATTGGAGCTAGGAGAGAACATTCTAGCCGCCCTGTATGCATGAGAAGCATCTTCTTGAGTGGACTACAGTACATTGCACCACTGGACGGCTTCATGTACGGGACCGACGCCTTATGGAGATGCATCGTTTCGGCTGTAATAACCCGTGGTTGTTTCTTGTTACTGTGTTTCCCATAAGCAGGCTGTGGCTGCCGGGGCCAAGCTGTCTGGCCCGCGGGTCGCTGAGATAGGCCTTGGCAGAGGCAGCGGGGCTGGAGAGGAAGCCAGCTAATGATAGTAGTGGACACACGGCTGCTTATCAACACAACATGTGGGCCTGCTTTCAGGGTTGCGTCCGAGAAGTCAGGAGACGGAAAGAGGAACGAGGCAGGGATTTTGTTCGCTCCGGTGAACCCCGCTGCTCATCTTACTGTGGTCTGGTAATCATTTGTTGGTCCGGCCACGTTCGTTCATTTCCATTTTAACCCGGTCAGATCCGAATGATAATCTTGTCTTTTTCGCTTAACCTCTTTATTTCGTAAGCCACTGTTATGTTATGCTGACTTAACTCCACAAACATGCATTTCAATGAATTCCGATGCAAGCCGGTTGACAATATTGTGGACGGCAGCCATTTTAAATGACCTCCAGTGGAGGGCTCTCTTCATAGAGACATGTTGAAGTGCCAACCTCCACAACAGTGTACGCTGAGCTGTACTGTAGCGCCCTGTCTTAAGACTCACCGGAGGGTTGGTGGTGAAGGGGGATGCCTATGTAGGCGCCTCTTAAGCAGGCTGACGCAGGGCCCTTGGGAAACCTCCTGGTGACCTTCTGTAGGGAATTGGCAACTTCCCTCCATCAATCACGCTCAAGGAGAAGCGCTGTAGTCCACATCTGTTTGCACCCCCTACAGTCACACCCTCTCCGTTTTCTCGCCGAATAAGAGCTTATATGGTCAATTCTTAGTGTGATTGTCAATTACTTTTCCCCGGCACGCCGGTGCACCGAAGTTTACGGCGGTTGGGGGCCCTTGACACCCTGGCTTGTGAACCAGTAACTGCGTCCTGGAACTGCGTTGATCATCTCGTCAAACCATGCTAATCGCCCCCCTCCAATTTAAACAGTTGTGACTTCTTTGCTGACAAACTGCTGGTCAGGGGATCTCACGGAGAATTGGACCCGCCTCGTTACCTCGACGACTTCTCCGTCGCTCTGTCGGTGCCAATCAGCTTCAAAGGCGTCCACGCCACGGGCTCATGCTTTGCGGAGTCTGACGACCATTGGCCGTGACAAAGAGAAGGGCCGCAAACATTTGCGGCTCAGGCTTGAACCCCGCTTGTTTGGCTGCGCTACGGAGGGCTGGGAGGAAAAACAAACAGCTTTCCACTGGAGGGGGGGAGGGGGGGGGGGGTGGTATGTAAACGGAGGGGTCTTTGAGGGCTTCAGTCAGCTCAGCTGAAGGGTGTTTACGTTCTGTCAAAGCCTGGTGGCTCAGCGGGGCTGGGCTGCACACCGGGCTTCCGGCTTCTTTTTATTTCGGTCCTCCTGGGTGGAGATTTGCTCGTACATTTACACAAAAGCGCGCGCTCACACACACACACACACACACACACACATGCAGAGGTCCATCCCTGTGCCTTCGCAGAACACCGTCATTATCTGCTCCAGCAGGGCTTCCAACAAGCCTGTGGCATACCTGAATACCTACGGTGAAACAAGGGGGGGGGCAAACAGGAAGGGGCCCAATACAAAATTGTGTGTGTGTTGTGGGCAGGCCGGCTGGATCTGTTTCAGGAGCCAGCATGTCGTCATGTGAAAGAGCCCCGGTTGGGCGTGGCCCCCCGTCCAGGGCCTCTCGCCTTACAGTCGCTCTCAATGGGCCCCGGGAATTTCTCACCACGATCTGGTTTGCCCCGTCACAAAAGAGCCCCGCGGCCAAGTTGAAAGGGGACTTCCATCCAGTGAACACGAGCACCCCTCCGACCCCACCTCGATTTCAACACGGGACGCTGGAGAGGGAAACCCGAAACGGCAGCCAGTCCCAGGCGTACTGATTACCAGCAATTTGTACGATTTGCCCGTGAGTTGGTGACCAGGAAAGGCGCATAGGTCGATACCGATAGCACGCCGGGCTCTCGGTGCCCTGTCGTACGGGAGCGCCCTCACGCTGCCAGACACAAAGGCTCCATTGAGGCGGACTCCATTTTGAGAGCGGCCGAACCGAGCTGTTCTGGTGTGCTTTACGGTCGCGGCGCGTTCGTAAGCAACACGTGGGTTTGGTAGAGCAAGAGTCTTCCACCAAGCGGTATGTTTCTTCCTGGCGTTCAAGGCCCTTCTTGTTGCCTGTAATTGGAAGTGACGTTCGAGTTTATGTCAGGCCATAGCGGCCTCACACGTTTGACTCTGTCACAGCTCCTCTTGCTGTGTTTTCCTTAGCTGCCCCCCATTCTTTTTATCCTCAACGTTGCGGGCACATTGATGTTTATCTATTTGTCTCCACCAGAGCCAAAGGATGGAAAAGCCCTTGTGTTTGCTTGCACAGAAAATCAAGGGCCGGAGTTATAATCCTTCCCAGGTCTAGGCCAGGAGCATTTCATGCTCTCTCACACACACACACACTCACACGCAGTTGAGCTCTCCAAGGAGCCGCTTAATGCGGCAAGGCCAGTGTATGAATATGAAAGAAGCCTCGCCGGCCTGGCACTCGGTCAGCGATAATCTCTCCCGGCATGCGTGGAACCGAACCTCGGCAGAAAAGACCGTTTGGGGGCACAGGAGGCCACGGCACGCCGCTGCCAGCCAGACGCTCCACCCGCCGTGCCGTCGGTTCCCACCGGCAGGGACCTGGCACCATGCCGGCCCTGCGGGCATGGAGCTCTCCCGGGCACTGGCCAGGGAGCCGATGTTCCCCAAGGCGCCGAACACTTCCCGGGGCCTGGCGCAGGTCACTCGCTTCTCTTCGTCCCCCCTGCCATCCCTCTGGCGACGGAGGGACTGTCGACCCAGTGATCTCCCCCAGCGCTCGGCCTTGTCTTCGCCCCTCATCTTGTTTCTGTATGCCGCTGCTGTCTCGGGAAGGCTTTCAAGACACAGCGTCTGAGGAACTGGAGCACACATGCACTTACCTGGCAGAAATGCGTTTGTTCATTTGTCTTTCTCTCGCTCTGGCTCTGGCTCTCGCTCTCTCTTTCTCACACACACACAGATGTTGGAAGGCTCCTATCCACGCAAACGGCACGCTCGTCTCATGCACTTCCCAGCTCACTTCATAAAGGTTGAAGCTTACAAGGGTTTTGGGTAAGCCTTCCGACGTTGCTTGAGAGAGGCGCCCCCGCAAATGTAGTTTACCTTGGCTGGAACCATAACATTTATTCAAGGCTTATGTTTGATCCGTATCTCCACTGTAACCTGTCGAGAAGTTTGATTTCCTTTCTCATTTCGGGCGGAGAGATCCAGCGAGGCTCTGCCTGCCGCTTTCTGCTTCCAAACCGGAGCGGTATTGATCTTGGCCCGGCCGTGTCAGAGCCCCTGTCACCACGCTGTGCCCCTGCGGGCAGCGCTACACCGTCGTTCGGTCCGCGCCGGAGGTCTGCTCCGAGCCTAGCCTGGATCGCGGAGTCGCTCCACCAGAGGCTTGTGGCGTTTCATCACCAATCAGGCAGTCCTGACCCCTCTCCATCAAGCTGCTTTTGATAAAAACGCCCCCAAGGCCTCCAAGGGGGGCCGGGTGGT
This sequence comes from Aplochiton taeniatus, assembly GCA_017639675.1. Classification (NCBI taxonomy): domain Eukaryota; kingdom Metazoa; phylum Chordata; class Actinopteri; order Galaxiiformes; family Galaxiidae; genus Aplochiton; species Aplochiton taeniatus. Next base: position 5,598,053 of record CM030177.1, read on the forward strand.
CTGTTCAGATGAAGCTGTCTGAGGCCAGCTCTCCTCCTGGAGAGCCACGGGAACCTCAGGAGCCAGGGCCACACACCAACAGGAGCGACGCACGCGTTGCATGGGGCAAATATATAACCACCTGCAAACACACAAATAAAGGCACGCACACACACACACAAAGACACACAGGCACACACACACACACGCACACACACACGCACACACACACAAAGGGATACACAGGCACACACACACACACGCACACACACAGACACCAGCTGAGATTCATACTAGACAAGATCAGGTCCAATTTGGGCCTACTGCTCGTCCAAATAAAGACCGTACTCTAAGACTCTCAAGCATACACACACATACAGAGAGAGTCTGTGGCAGTGCAGAGCCATGTGTTAATGTTTATGTCACTCCTCATGCCATTAGTCAAGCTTTGCAAGAAGCGCTGCACAAGGCGTCACGGCCCCTGACAAAGTATAACAACCCGGGCCACACAAAAAAAAACACACAGGACTTGGACCAATGTGTTGCCGAACCCTGAGAGCCATTCCTCTCATCAACATAAACTTAGGAACGTGGCCTTTGGCGGTGGGCTCCAACATCCATCTCCCTGTTATGTAGCGCCCCCCCCCCCCCCCCCCCCTCCAAGTCTTTCGTACAGTAGGTATGTATGAGTGGAATGCCGTCATAGGGGAGAGTGGGAAGGCCAGGGGCCGGTGGGAGTGGACCCCTCTGGTACGGTGTCCGCCTTAATCACAATCACATGCTCTCTTCATCGCTCACTGTACCATATGTGTGTGTGTGTGTGTGTGTGTGTGTGTGTGTGTGTGTGTGTGTGTGTGTGTGTGTGTGTGTGTGTGTGTGTGTGTGTGTGTGTGTGTGTGTGTGTGTGTGAGAGAGAGAGAGAGAGCACCTAAAAGAAAAACGGGTGTCATGGCATCGCGATGGGGGAAAGAAAGCAGATGTCGGCCGGTGTGGCGAGTGTCTGTGACAGCGGCCTTGGAGATACACCGTAGACCTGAGGCGCGATGCTCCTCGGCCATGGGGGAGAGATAACTTAAGCAAAGTGGTCTCGTGGCTGCTGGCATGCTCCCCCGCCAGCAGGGGGCAGGGGGTGAGGCCGCTCTCTGTGGTTCCCGTTCAAGTAGAGGGGACGGTCGGAGTGCTTTAGACTGAGTAGGGGAGCGTGTGAGGGTGAGTAGGGGGACTGGGTTGTATGCCGAGAGCGAGAAAGAAACAGAGAGCGAAAGAGATAGTTATGAAACGCAATGCCCAAGGGAGGAAAGAGGAAAGGGTTTATGGTCTTCTCTTCCCCCCCCCCCCCCCCCCCCCCACATCTCATCCAGATGTTGGCTGTTAAAGGCGTTTTTCTCCTCTACACCCTTCAACGTCTCCGCACACCTTTCCACATTAGCCCAGCCATCCGTTAGCCGGCGCGGAGAGATGCCCAACGCGCGTCAGCGGGAAAAATTGTCGGCGAGGCGAAAAGGTCCACGCGAGAAGGCGATCCTCTGGGGCTGTATCTCTTTCAGTGGAACCGGCGTGCGCTTGCTCCACTGTTTTAGGTCAGCTTTCATGTGTTCTGTGTCTTCTCTCTCTCTGTTCCAGCTGAGGTACCAGCATGGCCTGTCCACCCCGGACCTGCGACAGACCCTGCCCAACCTCAAGACTTTTCTGGAACACGGCCTCCTTGTCCGGTGGTACGTACCTGTGTGAGACGGCCGCTAATTATTTAGCTTTAAAGCTGCTATTTTGCTTAGGAAACAGTGAGAGGTATGAATTTGTCCTATTTATTCATTTCAATGTCATGTCACAATCCCAGTTCAAAATACAAGCGTACATTTTTGTCAATGAACTCTTTCACAACAATGATAAGCTTCTTGCTTACAGAAGCTTTGCTGCAGAGTTTGTTGACTTAAGGGTTGTGCCTTGTAGGTAGGAATGCAATCGAATCGAGAAATGTTTGATTAAGGCTCTTTCGTTGTGAAAAACATACTCGGAAAATACTCTACTTGGTCTACTTTGGTGCCCAACCTCCTGCATTATTTGCCTGTGTCACATAATGCGTTGTGTCACACAGGGATAAGGAGAAATATGAGATATGCAACAGGGACTCGGGAACAGTTTGCTTGGATCTCGGCCCCACTAGTTCTTGGCCTGTGCACAGCTGACCTGCATCTTTCCGGGTAATCTGAGTCAGGGAGCCGGCGCGACATCAGCCCCCTGCCCCCTCACCGACCAGGCCCCTGCCCCCTCACCGACCAGGCCCCTTTGATGGCCGCTCCTCTCCCGGGGTCAGCGGAGGGGGAAACGTCCATTACACTCTTAATTGAATGACCTTTGTTTGGAGAGGGAAAGAGGCCATGACGCGTCCAGGCCAGCTCCCCGTGTGCGCCAGTCTAATGGGCTGCTCTCTGGGAGGAGATGGAAGGTGGGCTGCTGGCCCCCGGGGGCCCGGTGGGCGCTGTGCACTGGGAGGGGGGGGGGGGGGCTGGAAGTCCCCTCGCTTCAGGGCCCGCTCCACTGCCAGACGACGAGGCCACGGGGACCGAAACAAGGGCCGCTCTGTGTTCCCTGTAAAGTCACCGGTGGAGGGCCATGAAACTCTCCGTTTCCTCCTCCGCACACACACACACACGCACACACGCACACACACACACACACACACACACACACACGCACACACACACGCACACACACACGCACACGCACACGCGCGCGCACACGCACGCACACACACACACACACACACACACACACACACGCGCGCTTCCTGTCTGTATGGACGTGCTCGGCGCTCGTATAGGCTTAATGTGCCGACCCAGCCATGTGGAACGACGCAAGGTCAGGCTTTACTGTGCACACACATGACTCATGACTCATAGATGTGGCGGTGAGGGAGGGGGGGATGCGGGGGGAGGGGGGGCTGCGAGGGGGGGCTCACACTGCCAGCTTACTAAGCCCTACCAGGCATTGATACCTCAGGCACCGCCTCACAGGACCCACATATCCCTCCCCGCTAGCCTCGGGGGCCTCTCTCCGGCTCCACAGCGCTCCCACCAGGGAGGAGCAGGACTTTGTGTTCCTCTCCCCCACCCTCTACGCATTTCTTTTATTGCCCCTTCTCGCCACATCATATCACTTCCAGTTCCCCGCTATGCTTGAAAAAGCCTAAATTCAGATTCTATTTCCAGTGCGGGGGGGCCGAGCGTCTGAAATATGGATGCAGAAACGCTGGGCGGCAGATGCTGGGAGTTAACCGGTAGACTTTGAGCAGGGGTTGATATCCGCCCCCCTCTCTCCCCCCCACCTCCCTATCTCGCTCCCCTCTCTCCCCCCCACCTCCCTATCTCGCCCCCCTCTCTCCCCCCCACCTCCCTATCTTGCTCCCCCGATCGCTCTCTCCTCTTTCATACGGAGGTGTAGAGGTGAGAGGGCGCGGCCAAGGGGAACCGTCTCTGACCGCGGGTGTGAGACGCGTCACCCTCCAGAACAACACGCGGCCCACCTGCTGGAAAGACTCTTCCCCAAGCATTCCCCGTGCCTTGGAGCCCTCTGGCTCCCTCCTCCAGAGTGGTGGGAAGAGGTGGTAGGATGAGGGGCGGTGGGGTTCATGGATCTCAGCCTGAGCGCGTCGAACGTGCGTGCCCGATTTGTAAACACGTTTTTTGGGGGGGGAGTGCGCCGTATAGGGGTTGACTGGCCAGGTGACTTACATCTTAGTTCCCTCCATGCCCAACACTACGCAATATGTCATTGAGTGCCCACCATGACCAATAGAAAGGGCCAGGCTGAGGGGGTGTCCTCTAGAACCGTCACGCCGAGGCAGAGACGCGGAGAGCCAGCGGCGGTGCGTGGGAGGCGGCGGGAGGACAAGGACGAGACGGAGAACTCCAAAGCGGCCCCGCAGAGTTCAAAACGAAACACGTTCCGCTCCTCTCCAATTCACAGCGCCACATCTGTGGAGGGTCTGGAAAAGGTTCAAACGGCCCTAAACCCACTAGGGTGCACTGTAGCGGGGCCCGGTGCTTTTGGAACGTCGGGCCTGGCTGATTTGACACAGCCCTCTGGTGCGTCCCGCTGCGCTCAGAGATTCTGAAGATCCCCCATCCCTAAAAAGCCCCCTCCAATGAAAGGACAGTGATAATAGTCATGAATTGAACATCCTTATCTTCGTATGTACACATACTCCCGAGTGGAACAACACAAGGAAGTGTTTAGCCTGCAGTCCCCTTTCTCCTGCATTCTTTATTGTGTGTGTGTGTGTGTGCACGCGCCGTCCAACTTGATATTCAGACGGGTGCTGTCCAATGAGAGACCGGTAAAAGGTCAGTTAACGTGAACTGAAATACTGTACATAAGAGGCCTCGCATGAATTCACTGTCTCTACACATTCATGTTGAAGATGAATGTTTGTCTTAAACGGATTGCTTCCAAACTGTTGAATTAAGCTAAGGCTAATCTGTCCTGAGAAGGGGTTGCATTCCTACCCACGGTTCTTCACAAACACACAAATACACAAACCAATAGGCAATTGTGTGTGTGTGTGTGTGTGTGTGTGTGTGTGTGTGTGTGTGTGTGTGTGTGTGTGTGTGTGTGTGTGTGTGTGTGTGTGTGTGTGTGTGTGTGTGTGTGTGTGTGTGTGTGTGTGTGTGTGTGTGTGTGTGAGTGAGTGTGTGAGTGAGTGCACCTAAAAGAAAAATGGGTGTCATGGCATCGCGGTGGGTGAAAGAAAGCAGTGTGTGTGCGTGTGTGTGCGTGCGCTGGATTGTAAAATAATATTGCTGGTTATTAGGCTGACCTTGTGCCATGCAAAACTGCTGAGAAAGAGTCAGCTGCAACAGTCATAATGCAATTGGCCACAGCTCGAACATTTATTCTATCAACTTGTCCAATGTGTGACACACGCTGTGCTGTGGTGATTTTGATAGGCCTCCTAATATTCCCTGGCTTCAAAAGGCCAGACAGTCCTGGAGACGAGCCCTATTGCAATATTTTGACTCAAAGTCCATGCCTAGTCCGCAAAACAATTTAAGTTATTATGTTTGGTTAAGTAGTACCTCTGGGATTTTCCTGACTACCACATCAAAAGGCAGTTTTGTCTGTCACTGTGTGTTTTGGCCCAAAATCACGGCTTCTTAGTGGGGCTTGGATATGAAGAAAGCCGTAGCTGGGCCTTAAAACAAGCCTGTCGGAGGATAAGACAGTGGAAATGTTTGGTTTAGTGGATTCCTGGGTTGCCAGAACTATGTGGGGGCAGGCGAGGGTAGCACAGAGGAAGAGAGCCCCTCTAGAAGCAACATGCTGGACGACTTAGAGGAAGTGAACCTATCCACGGAGCAACTTGCAAAGCTATCTGCCTAATGATTTAGGCAGAACCATCTCAGGTGCTTTCCTCGACGGGGGTAGAGAGTCTGGGGCCGAGGCCCTGTAGAGCCTCATGGTGAGTTGCGTGGGGGGGGGGGGGGGTCGTCTCCATCACCGTGATTGTTGTAGACCTAGCCGCCTCTCATGTCTCCCCAGCAGCAGACCTGGCAGCACCCGCAGCTCCTGAGAAGATGAGCCTTCGTCTGGTTGGATTGGGGAACCTATACCTAAAGGGTTGGATAGGGGAATCTATACCTAAAGGGTTGGACTGGGGAACCTATACCTAAAGGGTTGGATAGGGGAATCTATACCTAAAGGGTTGGATTGGGGAACCTATACCTAAAGGGTTTGTTCCTAGGTTGGTTGTGCGAGTGTTGGGGGGGGGCGTTGTTCCTTGGTTAATGGGGAGATCCTGTCGCGTATCGTTAGCTGGCCAATTCTTCTCCCATCCCTCATTTTGCTCCCTCTGTGCGGCGTCTAGGTTCAGGACACTCTGTGCTTCTTTCCTCTCCTCCCTGCACGTACTTTCAGTACACATGCTTTGATTAGCCAGAAGCGGACAGCTGAATTTCATCCAAAGCAACCTCAGGCTTCTTGCAGTAAAAATATGCTACTTCTCATTATATATATTGTGAGAACAGTATAAGATTTTTCTATTTGGCCCATTTCCCTTCTAACATACACTTTATATTTTGGACTAAGAGGCCTTTTTTTTTGCTTTACATGAGACTTAAACATGTCAAGCGAAACCCAATGTAACAGCACGAAACGAAGTACATGCTCCAAGCAACAAATATCTGATTCCCTTAAGGAATTGTGAATCTTGGCACACTGAGAGAAGCACACGTGTTTTGCCGTTGGTCACAATGCTGCCTGGCTCACCCTTGTGTTGATCCCTGGGATGGGGTGCAAGATTAGGCCATGGTGGAAGCGGACCACAAACACTCGAGTGATTTCATTTGTCATTATTGATTAGATTCGTATTTTTTTGTCATTTTCTTGTGTATTTGCATACATAAAAAACTAAAATGACGTTCCTCCCAGCCCACAACAATGCAGCATAAAAGAATGGATAATTATATACAAATGTATGTATAAATATGTATTTAATTTTTTTGTGTGTGTGCGTGCGCTGAATTGTGAAAGAATATTGCTGGTTACTATTAGGTTGACCGGGATATCCATATATATATATTGGGGGAACGATATTCCTTTTTCATTACTTTTCCCAGAAAAGGGATCCACCATTAAAAGCCCCATGTAACTACTTTTGTGTGAATTGCTCATAATACACCTAGACAATTGATATATTTATTTTGATACAACTGGAATCAGAAGTTAGCGATGGTGTTTTCCACTCTGCGGGGTCATTAAACCTAGAAGAGCGGCCTTCCTTATTGGACATTGAAACAAACCCCGGCTGCCTGAAAGAACACAATGTGGCTCACTGTAGCTTTCACAGCTCGTTCAGCTGCTAATCTTTGCATCTTGAGCCAAGGAATTTGCGAGGGAATAAACGCTAAACCTGGGTTAGATCTGTGTGTCGGGGCAAGGCTGCGGTGTGGAAGCTGCAGAGTGGGGATTTAAGAGCAGGCCGCTCCTATTTAGAGGATAACCATTAAATACACTGTGATTATCAAGGGCTGCCGCCAATGGGACAGCAAAGCCAACAGGAGGTCCAGCCGTTCCACGGGGACACCGACTCTTTTCCCCGTTAACTGAATATCCCTGTTAACTTGACCCCTCTGACCCCTCCTGCCGTCTTGGTTAAAGTGGCTTGGTTAGCATGAGCCACTGCAAGAGACCTGGTCCAGCCCTCCACCTCGGCTCCCTATTTTAAAGGTTACTTTGAGGGCAAAGTGAGGGCCTCGGGTTTGTGTGTGACCTCGTCAAAGTGTGCCCTGCAGGTGACCCCTCAGTCCCAGCTCTGCGGGAAGGAGGGGGGGGGGGTCAAAGATCCCCGTCTCTGTCTGAGAACTTTTAGACGGGGGAGAATGTCGCGATTCCATCAGCCCCTACCCTGGACTAGCTAGAGGAGATGAGTGGATTAGCCCAGGGCTTCTGCCCCGCCTCTTTAACTGGTCTCCGAAGGACCTTGGAGAGCGTTTCCCCTTTGACCCTGTGTACCCACCGGGCAGCCCAGTGGCCCGGGCGAGTGTGGTTAAGCGGCGTGGGGAGGTTTACATGACCCCGCTGTGTGTAGTGACCACATGGGGGGCTCTCGTTTAAGGGCATTCACCGTAGGATTTCCACCCGATAAATGAGGGGGCATGGGCGGGCCCGCTTCAGAGAGCACACGTCTGTTATCCGTTACTCCCAGGCAAAATGCCTGGCATGCTTGGCGGGGCCGCCCGCTGTGCGCTTCCCTCCGTCCGGGGCCCGCCGTCGCACGAGCTGCACAAATGTTTTGAAAGAAATAACGGCGAGTGATTTGCGGGGCCGCAGCTGTCTCCGTTCTGGATCAAGGGCCCGGGAGGCTGGAGATCAATGCTGGACCATGTCGGATCAGACAGGGCTGGAGGGGGGGCTCTGCTTGCTCGCCATGACCTCGTTAGATGTGAAAGACTTATGAGCCAATACATCATCTATACACCCTATTTTTATTGTCTCCTTTACTCTCTCTCTCTCTCTCTCTCTCTCTCTCTCTCTCTCTCTCTCTCTGTGTCTTTTGTCTCACAGTGACCGGCACAATGTGTCCAGCTCCATCCCGGTCCCGGCCAAGTCCCAGCTGAGCGTGTCGGCCTCCTCGGGCCACACCAGCTCCCCAGACCGGGGCCTGAGGAAGAGGGCCAGCTCGGAGGCTGACAAGCAGAAGTACGGGGGCGCGCCGCTGGCTGGCTACGACCAAGCCGCGGGCCAGGGGCAGCCCCCCACGGGGCCGGACCCTCAGCTGTCCTCCTCCCTGGACGCGGGCATGTCTGGCCTCAGCTTAGCCAAGACTCTGGAGGCCATGGAGCTGACTGAGGGAGACGAAGAGGGGGACGTGGAGCTGGAGGCCGGCAGGGCAGGGGAGGAGGAGCAGCAGCAGCGTGATAAGGAGGTGGAGGTGGAGGAGGAGCAGCCCGACAGCACCACCTGCTCCGAGGCCTCCACGGTTGTGCTGGACACCAGCGAGGAACTTGCTGCCACCAGCCAGCACACCGGCGGCATGAACGGCTCCTTGGCCCTCGGGGAGGGGAGGGCCGGGCCTGCGGGCCTGGCCCCGGAGATGTGCTGCTCCGTGGAGCAGGCCGAGGAAATCATGGGCACGGAGGCCACAGGCCTGGGGCTGGGCTTAGGGCTGGGCCTGGGCCTGGGCCTGGGCCTGGGCCTGGGCCTGGGGCTGGGCGATGGGGCCCGGATGGAGGACTATCCCTGCATCCCCGTGGAGCACGCCGTGGCCGTGGAGTGTGACGATCAGGTGCTTGGCGAGCTGGACGCCGCCGGCTTCGAGGAGTTCTCCAGACGCATCTATGCACTCAACGAGAACATGTCCAGCTTCCGCCGGCCGCGCAAGAACTCGGACAAGTGAGGCGCCGGACCCGAGGCGAGGCAGGGTCGTGGCTGGCCAGGGACACAAACACAGACAGGGAGCAGAGAGGGGCCGTGTCCGCCTCCCTCTCCCAAGCATCTAGAGAACCAACAATAGGACCTGTTCAGACTGGAATAACCACCACCAATTTGCACTTCTCAAACATTTCTCAAGTAGTCCTTTAAAAATGAAATAAAAGATAAACGTTTGCGGTTACAACGCTGTCCCGGGCTTTCATTCAGGTCGCGGCTGTTCAAAGGAGGGAGTGTGTAACCCCACCCTCTGCACACAGAGTTAGCAGGCTTTGCCATACATCCTGTCAGCTCTGCCAATGACCTCTGTGCCCTGTGTCCCCTATAGGAGGCGGGACAGCTACTACAGAGGGAGGCGGGAGAATCCACCGACAGTCCAATCAGATACCCCGCTATGGTTAAACCATGCCCCCTCTGGCTCCTCCTATTTGACAGGATGACCTGTCAGTCCCCCTCGGGGTTGACCATCTTTTCAGGTGTCGTGGCTAAACAAAGGAGACAGGGAGGAGCCTCTGGCACGTGGCAGGGATACGGTGCAATTGTTTTTCTGTCAGTCTTCATGTTCTCTTTTGTTTTTGTTGATTAGTTTAGTAGACATAAATATTCAAAAATATATGTTTTATGTAACATTCATAAATGCACATATTTGGTTGACCCAAAAAAAATTCTACATGTGTAATGAATGCTGGTCTCACTCAGGCTCTGCTACGACAAGATTCGACTATTACATATAAACCCATTGATTTGCTTTGGTCTCTGGCCCTGTTTGAATGACTTTTCTTTCTTGCACTGGTATCCATTGACCTGTGGTGTGCTATTTATACGGTCTCTCACTGAGTATGTGGCTTTGTTTTTGACGGGAGTCCACTTTGCTTTTGGTCCCACATATGTTGTAAGTCAGTCGATGAAACGGTCCAGTGTTCAGTTCGTTACCCACGTATTATTGGTCGAGGAAGAAACACAGCATTTGTCCACAATCAGAAAGATGGCCAACTGCTCTGTCTGATGTTCAACAATGGATTCTCCTTAAAAACATCCCACTTTATTCATTTCCGATCAAGTACTGTGGTAATTGACTGTTGAAACGTATTATATTTAAGATGAACCATGGAAGATCATTTCAATAAGTTGCTGCAGTATGTACATATACTTTTGTATGGAGGCTGTTTTATTAATAAAGACTTACAGTCCAATAGCATGGATGTATGTAGCCCGCTTTAACCTGTGGCCTCCCCACCTTTATTTTGTGTGTGTGTGTGTGTGTCTGTGGTTGTCTGAGCGTGTGTGCGGTTCAAGGACTGAGCCAGACTCTTGTCCTCTGGTTTGCACAATTCATTACTGAATCCTTACAGATGCAAACACATTTTTGTGAGTTTATTTGACTGACTTTGTGTATGTTCATCTTTTTTTCCCTTTCATCTTCTCGTCTTGTCAGTGATTCTATCCAGAGCAAATCAGTTTGACTGTGAACCAATTTGTATTGGTGTCATTGTTTAGAGCAGTGGAAAGTCTGCTGTGAAGAATGAAAATGTGATTTAGCTGTTAGGTAATCGTATAATGTCTGCAGCTGCATCTTGTAAGTGATGTGTGTTCGTTCAAGCTGCCTTGTTCTCAGCGCACTAGAAAACAATTGAGTGTTTGTCCTTCCCATAGCTGACATACCTTCATAATAGCAACCCAAAAGTGTTTTAAGAGTGAAAGGATCATGACATTTCTGTCTGGAGGATTTGTGTTTTGTGGTTCAGGCCTCAGGCACTGTGGACTTGTTATTTCCCTCATTTATCCCCAATGGAGACCGAGAGTAGGAGAGGGACTTGTAGTTTGGAAAACTCCATTGCACTGCCGGCTCTGTGATGATACAATAAACTCTTTCCTTGTTTGGTGTTTGCTTTTCAGTTCGTTTAAAACGGGTGGTGCAGACTGTACGTCCTCAGCCATCCGGCACGCTTTCTTTATCAAACTCTTCGGCACAGCTCGGGTTAGAAAGGCCTCTCTCGGTTCACATTTGATGTCACCTTTTTTTTTGCAAAAATGAAGGGTTCCGTCATCCTTCTATGAACATCAATTTACAGTTCAGCGTGTTTATACCGCTGTGCCCCACACACAGAATTGTTAGACGTCTACAGTATAGCATGATGCAGTAAGAGTAAGGTGTTTCATTACTAGACTGAAAAAGGCCTTTCTGTTCAAAGCTGACAACTCCTTCCATTTAAATTCAATTTGCATTTCCTTTTATTTTTTTGTATTCAACGTTTTTCATTCTTTTAATACACTATCCAGAACTATACATTTTCCCAACCATTAATTAAGTTACCTGACAACTTTCTGGTAAAAGCTGTCCATGCTGAATATATATTAAATATAATTTTCTATTACAATAATCAAAGTGCGAGAACTTCCCTAATTGCGTCCCTAATTGTGCTTTATTAAAGACTATACTATTATAATGGTACTATACTATTATAATTCAACTAAGTTGAGTCTTGTCATTATGTGTTTGTTATTAATACCATAGTGTTATGTATCGCTGGATTTACCAAGTAGCCTGTTATTCTTTGGGGGTCTTAATCCTTGGGTTCTTAGAAAGTAGTTTGCTGCCAATCAGTTACTTAATCAGGATTTGTCCTAATGCAGTTGCTTCATTAATCTGTTAATTCCAGAAAGGTTGGTTTCAGAGCTGCAGATCATAGCTACAGCTGTTTCAGCAGCTGTTTTGATAGCTGTACCGTGGAACAGAGATCTGGTGTCGGCAAGGACCCTCACCTCAGCCAATAGTAGGTAACATGGACAGAGAGGTGGCACCAGTGTAGTATTGGGTTCCATTTTACTTTCAATTTCACTGGTAACATTGTGAAAAAAAGGCTCGGGCCTCAGGCAAAGACCTCCAGTGACTCAATCCATCTACATGGGCTGTGGTCAGCCTCAGATTTGGTCTCAACATGCTGCACTGCACACCATCACCAGCACCTCACAAAACACACCCCAGCCAAACGAGCACAGCTCTAGTGCCGGCCCCCACTAGGCTTTATAGCAGGGCTGGTGTCTTTATAATCATTCTACATTCCATAAAAGACTCTCCCGGGACTGATTTCTGCAGTTTTGATAACAAGTCATGGCATATTTCATTACAATAATTGGCCATCTTTTTGTACTGTGGGTTCATAAAAGGGAAAGCCTCGCACACGTGTTGATCACCTCATTGTGCTGGGGTCCAGTGCATTGCAGTTTGATTGAGTAAAAGACCAGTAGGGTTCAGGTGCATGCAGAGTGCAGCACAGGATTGGATGGAGCTGGTGTATGAGTAATGCTATTTGCCTCAGCCTATCAGAAGTCTCTGTTCGAGCCCCATCAGAGGTGATGAGACGCGGGCATGTGTCAGAATCCAGGCCTGGCTGCCGTTCAACACCGCGGTTTAAGTCAACAGACAGGCTGGAGTGCCTCGAAATTCATTAGTGAGCAGAGACCTCATACCGTGGCCGTAATTCTTTATGGCAGGATTATAGTCCAAATACGGGGATCGAGGGAATGGGTTAGGGGCGCGCGGGGATACCCTGCCGGGGAGAGGCCTGGTCTCGGTGTGTCCCGGCATGCGTCTGTGCCGGAGTGAGGGTGGAGTGTGCGAGCCCGTCCAGGCCGCGCTGTGCAGCAGCTCGTTCGGCTGTTACGGCCTTCTCCGGCCAACCATCTGCCTGGAAGAAACCCTCTTGGCTTCCCGGCCTCTCCTAATGTAACGCCTCATTCCAGGGAACCACCCCAACACTATGTTCTTTCAAAAACAGCCCCAGATCTTTTCTCCGCCGCGAACCCAGACTTTTATGGGTCCTTTCTTGATCACTCCACACAGCCCATATGTTGAGCCTCATGAAATTCATTTGAATGGAACTCCTTCCCTCCATTGGGACGGCATCAATATTAGGATTGGACAGTCGTCCGAAGAACATTCCGGGCAGAGCGTAACATCACAATGACCGTGACGTTTCCATTTGAGACCTGCTGAAGTTTAAATCTCTGCAAACATCTGTTAGAGCTAACAAGCTCATTTGAACACTGCATTAAATTAGCGCTTCAACATTTTGTGGCTTTCTAGAAATACCTTTACGAGCTATGACTGATGTAATTGACACCTAACAGAATGAGTATATTCTAGAAGCATTCAATAGACCAAACCACAGTCCCCTTCGGCCAACAATGGCTAACAATGACTCACGAGAAAAAAAAGACTCTCACAATGCGTAAAGTAAGATCACATTTTCTAGCAGCCATTATAATATCTGGGGTAGTGTGTACCCAAACACACACAACATGACTCAGTTTGTCCATTCCTTTGTCGAACAGCCGTGCGTTGAGAGATGGAGCGGATCATGTGATAGCAAGGATGGATGACCATCAGGCCTCCAGCACAACAATGGCCTCCTGCAGACCTGCCTGATGGGATTGTGTACGGTTCCATGGCTGTGAAAGATGCCACGTTATGGCAGAAACAAAAAGGGTTGCTTCTTTCAAAAAGGTCTGTGCTCTTGGCCCCCACCAAGTGTGGAGATGTCCTCTGTAGAAACGTAAGTGTGTGTGTCCTATCACTGAGAGATGTCAGGCCTGCTGACAGAGTGCCAAAAGCCTGAAAATGTCTTTGGGCACTACTCGATCTCCATGCTTGTTCTGAGATCAGCGTGGCTAGACCGGCGGGGTGTCTCCAGACATTTTAGCTGACCCAGGGTGACCACAATAATGTTAGCTGAACTCAGACTCCTGGCTGTGAATAGAGAACCACTAGATTATGATACAGTAGGTTATCTGAAGACAGCATTTTGTGTCTCCTTGTTGTGTTTTCGGAAACATGTTCTGCAAATGTTTATTTATGTATTAAATCATTTTTTTCTTCTGAATATTATGTTTTAGTGTGCCCTGTAAGGGGAAACCAGATTCTCTATTCTCTATTCTATTCAGAGATCTATTCTATGCCTTCCATCCCAGGGACCTTAAACACATGCTGATCCCCTCACAGCAAGTGTGTGAGACTGGTCAAACCATGCGACTGTAAAAAAAAAAAAATGTGTTTGGTGTGTGTGTGTGTGCGTGAATTAGAGTTCCTTACCGGCACGGAGTGAATGTGTGAGTCCTGTGGCCTTGCAGCCCTCTCTATATAAACCTTCTCAGCAGGTAAGGTGGCCCTGCCACAATTTATAGAGTCTTTTGGAGTGTGTCAGGCCATGAGCGGTTTTCCACTGTGAGAGGAAAGCAAATGTCTTCCAGGCTGCACCGAGGCTTTGAAATACTCTGACCGACTCAAACATAGTCTTCCGAAGTATGTAACAGTTTGGACAACTGTTTGTGTTTTTCTTTCAGCTGGCTGATAGATCTGTAAAGACATTTTCTTTTGTCCCTTAAGCCGCCAGACGACTGTGCGTACTGACCACATCAAACCGCCCTGGACGGCCAAAACCCAGAGTTAGTTTTAGATGCAAATCTTTGGTTCGGTTTCCCGCCAACCATTTGTCAATGTGTTGGCCTAATTTCTTGCAAAACATTTCGGGTTTTCTTTCAGATGTGTCAGTGTTGGGCTCCTTGTGTTTTAGTTACAAAGTCTTTTCGGGACAGCAGCTGTAGTTTCCTTCCAGACTGGAGGGCCCCATGTGTTATTAGACTTAGTGGTAACTGAAGGCGTAGATGAATGAATATTACTTATGCATGGGACCTTGTCAACGTTGGCTGGGAACATCTCTATCAGCATATGCATGTAGAGCAGGAGAATACCAAAGTGTGTTTGGACACTGTTTAGAGGCTAGCACTGTCATGCAATCATCTCATGGAGATGACTGAATATGTGGGATATTGAATGGTTTAGTCGGGTGCCGAAGGGTTCAGCCAGTGTCCGCGGATCATCTGTAATGTGCTGTAATTGAGGGGAGGATGGCTTTTTGTGGCCTGAGATGGTCAGATCCCAGGCGGGTTGGTAATGCACCTCTTCTATTGGTCGCTTTTTCCTATTCGATGCATTCCCATTGGCCATTCCTTGACAGAATAAACAGTATTTTAGTTTCCCATTAAAGGGCTTTTGTTCTTTATCTTTTTCACCATTTGTCATGTTTACAGTGAATCTCACTCTCTTTGTTGTTTTTCGTTTTACTACTGAAATATTGGTGTTATTTTTTGGAATCCATAAAAATGTCTGTTAGTCTTCCTATGAATATCCAGCATGTTATCTTTTATTGAACATCCCAGATTTCAGTCATAGTTTGCAATGATAAACTCAAAGCCCACTGCACCTTCTACAAAGATTAGCGTATTATTGCAATGTGCAATTCTATCTAATGATGTAAGAGTCCTGCAGTCTTTCTGTCATACGTATCATTATTCTCAATCTGGCACACATGTGAACATATACTCTGTCTACACATACACACACACACACACATACATGATCCCCCCTACTGTGGACTAGAGAGGTTAAGAGTGAGCGGTGGTCCTGGCAGTCCATGTCCATCCAGGGGGCCACATGGTTGAATTCTTCCACAGGGGGAGGAAACCTGCCATGAGTGTGTTCTGTTGGCCCTGCCAGCGCGCAGCTCTGCGGCCCCCTGGCCGACCCTCCTCATTCCTCGCGTCAACTTCTCTTTCTACTCCCTGACCAACGTTTCCCGGAGAAAAAGGCGCGCTGGCAAGTCGTTGTCTTTTGAGCCTTGGCGAGACCCAGCGTTGCACATGCCAGGGGGACGGTCTGGCGGTGCCGCCGTGGCACAACAGGGTTCTGAAAGCGTCTCCTCCCTGTCCACAGGAACCGGTCAACATGTGTTGGGTCTGTGTTTGTTTGAGGTGGGGGTGGCGGGAGGGGGGAGGGGAGGCACCACAGAGGGGGCTGAAACAAAGTAAGGGAAGAAAGGAGCTCGGGGCCTTTTGAAGAGTAATGGGAAATGCTTGCTCCTGTCTGTCACTATGGCTCCTTAAAGGATAGGCCTCAGAGCCCCATCTCTCGCTGTTGACAGATGGACTGCAGCTAGCCAATGGGGAGAATAGACAGGGCTGCTCTCCTCTCCGGCCCCCTCCTAATGATTAGGTAGGAACACTGAATGGGATTATTATATGACTTGGGTTCCCCTTGTTCCTTTGTCTCGATTTTGTTTTCTTCGACTGTAAAGAATGCCGCTCAAAGCTATTGATTAGCAGCTATGGTGGCTCAGTGTTGTAAAATGACTCCAAGAACATTCCAAGGCTTCTGCTGTCACACCAGTGGTCCATCAGGAGCGCTTTGAACTTGATATTCCTTATTTATTTTATCGTAAAATAGGACTATTACGCCGTTATGATCATGCATTTACTGTTATTATGGGGTTGACTCTGAAATTGGACACAGTATGAAAGTGCAGTCATGACTGCCACTTCAAACTGGATTATGATAAAGAAGGTTGTCTGAAGAAAGCATTTTGCGTCTTCTTATCTGGTTTTATTCATAATGGCTCCTCTGTTTCCTGTTTGGAAACATGTTCTGCAAATGTTTCTTATTTTATTTTATTTTTGTATATGTTTTAGTGTGCTTTCTAAGGAGTGCCTTGTAAGGGGAAACCAGATAATTATCCAAAATTTAAAAAAAGATACAGAAATCAACTTAAACATATTTACAAAACCTTATCGCATGAGTTCTCATTATGTAAATAAATGCTTGATATATATTAGGGTATCTTTCTCGGTAAAGCTTCAGCCAACTCCACTTTCTATCCATAGAGATCAAATAACTCATTTGCGGCGTGTGGCGGACTGACAAACCACAAAGACATAAAAAACTACAGCAACAGAGTGGCAGCTGGGAAAATGACTGTGCCTTCAAAACAGGAACACCATGGGAGATACAGTATGGATGGGCTGCACCTTTAAACACGTTGTTTGTTTTACTGTGGGAGCTGGCATGCTTTCTCAAATTCAAAGGCTTATGAGTTTATTCCTTTGTTTTGCTTCTTTCTTTTTTTTTTACAATATAAATTGACAAAACATGATTCATCTAAAGTGCATTAAAAGCCCGGGAAAAGAAGAAGTGCTCGTCCCGACAGCTCGCCTGAGCTTGGGCCTCGGCTCCGGGGCGCCGTGAGCCTTACGTCTTCAGTTAGTGTCAACGGTCAGACTAGGAAGCCGTGCTGAAAGGCAAACACATCCCAGGGGATTATGGGGGCCTCCCTTCTCCAGGTACTGAGTTACAGCCGGCAGAGCTCCACCCCATCGGCCCTGGCCTACGGACACCCTTGCCCTGGCCGTCACCTTTAGACACCCAGCCCTGTTAAGCCTCTCCGCTCCAGGACAGGTTCACAAAGGGATGGATGAAGGGTGGTGTTTCCTCTGCCTAAGGCTGGCCGTCTCGCAAGACGAAACCTTTCTTGATTTACTTAAAGTTAATTACGACATCTGTTTGTATTTGATCTGGTTTACAAACACTTGATGTCAAATATTTAGTTTTCAGTGTCACGGAGGGGTAAACAGAATATCATCCCGGAATTCTTCACATCAAGACTGCCAACCCAGAATTTACAGCACAATAACACTGAGCACTTGAGTTATCTATTTATTCTTTATAAACCCTTTATAGTTTGGGCTGTAACATTATTTTCTATGGTGTCTCTGCAACGTTTTTCACAGTGCTCTGCAGGTGTTTCTTTCCCTATTCCTTTTTTTTTTTTTTTCCACATTCCCTTCTCACACATCTTGACGGACAGCGGGGAGATATGAACCATGCCGGTGGTCCGATGCGGAGCGGCCAGGATCAAAGCCACCACGCCGGCCTCTCAGGTGAGCTAAGCTCCCCAACCTTCACCTCCCGCGGGTGACGGACAGGCGCTCTCCCTCGGCGACTCCACGGTGCCCCTGGGGTCTCCTCAGCCGCCAGCCAGGGGCTGCCCTCCCCTTGCCCTCTGTCCTCCATCACGTCCCTGTGCTAAGCTGTGGATATGACAGACAGGTAGGGACAGGAGGCGCTAGAAGGCTCCATTTGCCCGGCAGCTCCTGGGCTAGCCGCATGTGTTTCCTGTCTTCCGCATGGAATCCCCGCCGATGCGGAACGCAATTGAAACGGCTCGCGGACGACATAGCCAGACATGATTACACTTAATGCACCGGCCTTCATAGTTTCATGTCAGGAGGTCCTAGTTTCATGATAAGTGGGATAAACAGCCTCCTAAATCGTGCCAAGGGTGCTCTTTGTTTGAACAAACTTTATGAATCATGTACTGCCGACCAAAGGAGCATGGCCCCATAATAGTGATTGATGCTTCCAATCAAGTGTTCCCTTGGCCTTTGCCTTACAATGGACTGCGCCACGGTTATCACAACAGAACTGTCCAATGGAGTTAAAATGACAACCGGGGGGGGGGGGGGGGGGGGGGGGGGGGCATTTGTAGAAGTCCATCAGAGCCAATTAAAGCAGTAAAGTTTACATTATGACTGGCCACTCACCCCGCTGCAATAACATGAAGTCAAATCAAACTTTGATTGAGCCTAACTATTACGCAAATGATAGCTGTTAGACCACAGACTGTTTTTTTATATCTTTATTTTACATATATTTCTTATGAAACAGTAAATAGTCTGCTCTAAACCCTGCTTTGTCAGCTGTATGGCCACAATGACTGAGACTGTGAAATGTCTTTGAGCAACTACTAATCTAGCTCTGAAGGTTGAATGTGGGTTGATCAAGGCATAGGGGCCATTCCCTCTGCTGCCAGTATGGCAGGCAGAGACCTCAGAGGATCAGCTAGCAATTCTCTCCACCAGTCCAGTGGGATTTATGAAGAGACAACTCTTTGTCACCCCCGTTAGCTGGGGGACCAATGTGGAGTGGGAAATCTTTGTTAATCCTAGTCCTACTCCCAGAGGGGCTCGCCTCAGGAAGGTGTTTGGCTGCACACTGAAGGCTGTGCCCTTCATGTGAGCTTTTAAACAGATGCCACTGTTTAGTTTAAGGAAGACTTGTGAAAGAGTGAATCTAAAGTCATGTGCTATGATGTTGAATGCCTCCTTTCAAAAGGTCACCAAGATGCCCTATTCCTGACCTTTTGTCAGTGTTCTGCTGCCAGGCTTTGATGATTTATTCCTCAGATAAACCTACCTTGATATTTCATGGGCCAAGGACCATTCTTCAAACGCTGAAGCATAAACATCTAAGGCAATCTTCAAATCAAACTTTTTAAAGGTCTATTCTAAAAAAGAAATACATATCTATATTTTGTGATAAAAAAATTCTTGAGTTTTGTTAAGTTCCCAGCACGGGTATGACGAGAGCTCGCACCTCATGTTATGCTGTGAGTCACCCATCAGCCCAGGTGCGTTGGGAAGGAGCGGCCCTGGCAGGCGGCGAACGGGGGGGGGGGGGTGCTCGGGGAGGTTTGTATATGTTTGTTTGGTATGTATATGTTTGTTTGGCGTGGGCATGCAGGCTGGCCGAGTGTGGGACGGAGCGTAGAAAAAGGCGACGCTTGATAGAGCGCTGACGGCGGCAAGCCCCCAGGGGCACTGTAGAGCGAGACCCAAAAGGCCTCGTTTATCCTGAGACGACGAACATTGCCTCGGACAGATTTATATCTCCGGCCTCAGATGTTCTGTGGGACTTAGCGGCATGAACTTTGACCCCCCGTCTTACCGCCGCTTCTGATTGGACTCATATGTGGGCGCGTGCAGACCACAGCGGCCTTCTTTCCCCGTAGGAAGCCGTGCAGCTGTTTCTGCTGGGCTCCCCGGCGCTCCGAGGCTAACCGGATTAGCACCAAGACACACAGGACTTTGTTCAGGTTGGCTTCAAATACAGGCTGACCCTTTAGCTTTTGCGCCTTAGCCACAACAACTTCCGACACATCAGATACGAGATCTATCCATCCTGCCATCAATGGCCAGCAGGCCTCAAGCAATAATGACGGCACCGAGTTTTATTAGTTTAAAAAAATCTATACTAATGACTAGTGTCAATCATCTCTGCCTAAAATGTCCAGTAAATACACAGGAAAACCAATATATGCTATTGCAAAATCTCTTCAGGTGAGAAATAAAAAACCTACGAATTATCTTACATCCTCAGCGTTTGGGAACAATACATGGGTGTGATCTGAAGTGCCTGACACCCTAATAGTCATATTTACAGCCTGATAGCATGTTGACCTAGCCCAGTGAACAATGTGTGTGCTTAACGGCAGTGAAGTCAGAACAGGTCCGGTTACGCACGGTAACCCCTAGGTGCCCTGCGGCAGCGGACACCGGGCCTTCTGCAACACACAACACGGGGTGCAAGATAACATGTCACCGTAATCCCCGCCAACAATAGGGCCAAGAATAGAAGCAAAGTGGACACCGGAGAAGGGCTCTGAACAAAGGGAAGCCGTTCCAAAGCACATGCCGGGGAGAAAGCACGGCCCTCGGAGGACGGAGCGAAGGCCGTACATCACGGCCTCTCGGCTGACCTTCTTAACTTTGCACAGATCTATTGTTTGAAGGCGCGCTGGATTCCGCCCAGATCGAGTGGTGGTGTTTGCGGACGCTCGTTAGCCTGCTTGTTAACTGTAATGGATTGGCTGCGCGCTTTTGGGGGGGGGCTTTTTTGCTTCAGCGACATTATGCGGCTTCAAGAGCAGCCAACAAACACAGTTCACACGGATCCAAATATGTTTCTCCAGCCGCCCTAACGAATGGGTCCTGTGGCATAAGGGCAGCAGTCATATCCGATATGCCGCTATGTCCATGTGAGACACATGTGCTAGGACTTAAGTCGGAGGAATAAATCTTCCTGTACGAGCGGAATGAGGAGGATTTCACATTAACCCCCAAATGCCTCGCGCTCACTTGGGATCTCCCCACGGCTCCAGGCATAAATATCCCGGCAGGAACCTATAAACTCAGACACAGGATTTGTTTCTCTCTGATTGGGTCCCGGCGAATGGAAATCCGATCAGCCGTCGGAAGGGGCAGGGGTGCGTGTGGATGTCCAGTGACGTCAGGGGGCCCCGGCGACAAGGCCGACCGCAGGGTGGCCTGGGGCTGCCCTGGGGCTGCCCTGTGCAGGAACACAGGGCTACGGTGACAGTCGACCGGCAGGCCCCTGTGTGGGGAGAGGAAAGAACTCCCATTCTCCAAGGTGGGGGTCCCCCGGCACCGCGTGGGAAGGCCGCTCCGCCGCCCAGCCCCGCCGGTCGGCGTGCGGCGATGACAGCTCCGAGGTGTTGAATAGCAGAGAGAGAGAGAGAGAGAGAGAGAGAGAGAGAGAGAGAGAGAGAGAGAGAGAGAGGGTGGGAGAGAGGGGATGCTTGGGTGGGAGAGAGGGGATGCTTGTCATGGAGGTGCATGTAACCTGACTTCGGCAGCCCAGGTGCAGTGTGGGAAAACCATGAGCTCCCATTTCCTGCTCAGACAGGAAGTGCCTCGGGATGTGTTTGCTTGGAAGATATATGTGTCCGGCTGCTTTTTATTCTCCACCTCTTGCATTTACTGCGGCTGTACCAAGTAAAGGAGCTGGGAATGTTTCTACCACTTTTCCATCTGCCGCTGTAACTTTAACTGGGTCCCATCAACTGCGGCGCTCAGCAGCCCTTTCAGTGGAGACGGCGTTTAGGACCTGTCACAGGTTGACCACTGTGTGAGTACAACTGTAACCCCTGGCTGTCAGGCACACCGTTTATGTGACAGCTACTCCGAGACCAGTCGGCATGCACTGTGGTGCTAAAAGTTTTTTCCCGCTCTGAGACAGTCCAGTCCTGAGAGGAGAAAAAAAATGAGAGACGAAGGGAGGAATGAAGGGAGGGAGGGAAGTTCTCCCCTGGGTCGCTGAATGCCTCTTTATGTCTGAGTGAAGGGACATTGTTGCGTTGCCAGGGCCCATTCTCCAAGGAACGTGTTTATCTTTGCTGATTTAATCACCTCCCCGTAAGTGAAAACACTCGAGGGCCGCTTTCCCGCTTGCCCCGCGCAGTTTGCAACAAACACCTCCTTCCAATAAAGAAGCGTGGTTTTGCCTCGCTCCCTCGTTTCGGGCTAAGTCAGAGGGGTGAGTGCCTGGGATCAATCTAACAGCTTCTGGCATCGCCAGGCAGGAATCCATTCAGGGCCCTGTGATCCCAGCGGGTGGAGGAATCGGCATGGCGGTAGCTACACGAAAGGTTGTATTATTGTTGTTTTTAGGCTCTCAAACTGTCCTTTAATCTTGGGATCTGTGCCGCACCGTTGACTGCACGTCCTGACAGAGAGGAGAGGTTCGGCCCGCCGATCCCGGCCTGAAATCATTTACAGAACACAAACACATAAACACTATCAGAGACGAGAGGAGGCTCGGATGTCGACGGTCCGCGGCCTCCCACATGGGTAGAACAGCCCAGCTCAGCACACCGCTCCCCTCTGAGTGTGTGTGTGTGTGTGTGTTTGTGTGTGTGTGTGTGTGTGTGTGTGTGTGTGTGTGTGTGTGTGTGTGTGTGTGTGCAGATGTAAAGATAAAGCAGAGCAACAAGGAGAAGGTCAGATACGTGGGGGGCGGCTGGGCCCCGTGATGAGCCATGACCATTTAAGGTGTGCGGTCGGGCGCCTATTCACACCCTGGACCACTGTCATTGGCCAGCGCCCTGGGAAAGTGACCGGGGACCAATGTCTGCCTTTCACCCGCTTGTTGCCTCCCCCGCGGAGTCCCAGGTGGGTCGCAGCTGTTGAGAGAGACACTCTAACTGAGTTGGCTCTAAAAATAACGCCGTTGACACGAGGGAAGAAACAAAAAAGGGAATTAATGAGGCGCTGCGACGACGTAGGTCTCCCAGCGCCTGCGTTCTGCCTGTCCCAGGAGCCAGTGCTGCCACAGAGAACACCCCCACATACCGGAGGACCACCCCTTGTTCTCATCTTGAGTCGATTCTACTCAGGCAGTGAGCGATGAGGGCCACTACTCCTTCGGACCCCTTTGTTCATAATTCACGGAGAGAGGAATGCCGTTGATACAGGAGGTGTTGTTTAATCTGCTTTTATAAATGTGCGGAGTGGGAGTGAGCGCGGGGCACTGCGGGGTAGGGGGGTTAATGGTTTTTCGGTCGTTCCTTGGGGAAGAAAAACAGAGCAGCCTTGTGGGAACACATGGCGGGCTTAGTTGTAATGCAGCGTTGGGAGACCTGAACTGGACCCTCGGTGAGAAGGGGCTGCAGGCAGGACAGGACAGCCCCCCTGGGCCCCACCCGGGCAGGGGGGGCTTAGCCACCAGGGCTGCTAGAAAGAGGAGACCTGCCTGGTGGGGTGGGCCAAGTGGAAAAGGGCTCAGATCTTTATTGCTTAAGAACTTTGGGTGACACTTGAAAAACCTTGGGATAAACTCTGTGTGTGTGTGTCGGGGGGGGGGCGGGGGGCGGGGGGGGGGGGGGGGGGCTGTTGGTGTATATGTGTGTGCCTGCATGTAGGACTACATCTAAACGTGTCTGCCTTGAGGTGGTCTGTGGGAGAGCAGAACGAACCCTCCCTCTCAAACAAAACAACACCGCCTCATTCCACTCATCAGTGGAGATGGCTGGCACGTCCTTTTCGCCGCCTCCTTGTTAAGTAATATAAACAAAAAGGAAGCAGTGCCACTGACCCGGAGGGTTTGGGTGCTCAAGCTGTACGCTGGGCAGCTTTACACACACACACACACACACACACACACACACAGAGTCAAAAGGCAGGATGTGCCACTGCAGGAACCCCTTCCACGTGCCCAAGCAGGATGGGTACACTTGAGCCACACACAGATCATGTTTGCGGGAAGACACTAAATCCTAGAGCTTAGAGGCAGGACTTTAGACAGCCCGCTGGGCTTAGCATGGTGACCACTGGCAAGGGCACCGCAAGGCAGTGGCTGAAGAATGGGAAACACAGATAGTGGCCATTCCTCATTGAAACCATGGGGTTTAAGGGGATGGTTCAGTCACTGATCCCCCTTGACCTTTGTGGTAGAGACGCCCAATATCAACAGGGCAGCATCCACAACTAATACAAAGACCAAGCAATGAACACATCTCTGCTCAGTGACTGTGACAACAAGTTGTTTGTCAACAATTCTTTGCGGGTATAAATAAATCATCAAACCTACTTGGTGCCCTGTAACTGTTTTCCATTTGGGTCTTTATATGGCTGACGGGACATCATCCAAACATCCAATTGCATTATAGAGCTTTTTAAAAATGTTGCTTTATTGTTGCTGTATAAAAAGATTTAACTAAAAGTGCATGTGATTTGTGTTACACATCCATACAGCAAAATATACAAATAAAACTGTTCCTTAATTGTTTCAACCCTCCATATAATACCATTTACAGACGTAAACAGGGCCCATTTCCATCAGGACATGCCAGAACCCAGATGGAAAGAGGAGAATGTCCATCACAGCAACTCTGGCCTCTTAGTTCTCCTTCTCCCAGACAGGAAATGGCATCTCTCTGATGTGTCTCTCAGGTGGCCAATGGGAGTGGCTGTGAGGAGAGCGCTATGTTACCCCTGGGTCCTCCAATATGCTCCAGTAGAGTAGAGCCAGCAGGGCAGGGGCCCCACTGCGGAGAACATGTGAGAGCACCGGGGCCCCAGACAACTTCCTCCCCCTCCTTCAACCCCCACATGGTAATATACAAGCTGTGGCGTTATTAGTCGTGATACCCGAGCCACTCAAACACAACTCTGGGTGGAAAAAGAGGGAGGTAGAGCGACACTTTTTGCACTCTGTAAAATGGCTCACCTTTGGCCCCACTCAGAGCCAGCCTAATGCATCCCGGCTTTTAATGTGGGACCATTTAATGGCTCTTTTTCTTACAACTCTTTTTTTTCTTCTCCGTACAGCAGAAAGAGGTATCAGCTAACACCTCGCATGGCGTTTGCAGGCTAAGCAACCGGAAGGAGAAAGGGTCACACGCACGTCTGAAGGTGACCTGCCACAGCAGCTGAGATAGACCAGACCTGTCATGGGACACAGAGGGAGAGGGAGAGAGAGAGAGAGAGAGAGAGAGAGAGAGAGAGAGAGAGAGAGAGAGAGAGAGAGAGAGAGAGAGAGAGAGAGAGAGAGAGAGAGAGAGAGAGAGAGAGAGAGAGAGAGAGAGAGAGAGAGAGAGAGAGAGAGAGAGAGAGAGAGAGAGAGAGAGAGAGAGAGAGAGAGAGAGAGAGAGAGAGAGAGAGAGAGAGAGAGAGAGAGAGATGTATATAGAGAGAGAGGGATCAAACTCTCTAAACTGGGAGACAAAACATGTGTAATCTGGGTATGAGGGGCCTATATGCTAGTCATTGCCGATGTTTTCTTCCAGATGATGGTCAGGCCCACGTTCCCCTCAAGACACTAAACAGAAATATCAGCTCCCAAAGGTTCCTCCATTTCTTGTCACTTGTATGGAATTCTAATCAATGGGAGGGAGGAGAGAAAAATGCATTTCACGTTGAGGTCAGAATCACAAGGCTGTGTGCTGCATGACTATGGTCTTCTGGAGCTGTGCAGTCGAAGCTGCAGGACTCTACTGGGAGCAGAACAGGTTTAAATCAAGAGGGATTTTCTGGGCTCAGCTGCCTTGTCCGCTCCCTCAGAGCAGCCTGTGTACATTTGGACTGGGATGAATTAGACCATTATTAATTACCCAACATAAAGTTCAGCTGCACCATAAATAACCCGCGGGCCGTCTGACAGTTCAACCAGAAAAACAGACTGGTGGGCTGCCGTGGAACTTTCAGGATCTATTCAGACGTGCGGATAGAGATGCCGCGTTCCTCAGTCTGTAAACTTAAGACCTACACTAATAGAGCTATTTCTACACATCGGAAACTACTGTTTATTGACTGTCATCTTTATTTTTAGTTGTTGACTCAAACAGCAGTTATTGAAGATCTGGAATTTTTTTATTTGGTTTATCAAAGACTGGGCATGAGAGGTATATAATTGAATCATTTGAGAATCAGTCAGTCAAATACATAAAGCATTCTTTTGATAAAGCCCTCGGATGACTTATTCGATTTTGTATTGCAATCAAGGGAGCAAATAAAGTATTTTATGATGAGAATATGACTTGCTGTCCTGAAAAAAGAAAAAAAAAACTTTATAAACCCTTTTTGCTGTTGTCATTGACCCCTCCTGAATAGCTTTGTTTTTGTTTTTCCCACTTGCAGTTCTAAGGAAAACATCAATGAACAACTATAACTTGTTAATGTGACCGGGTTCCCAAAATGGCTGCTTTTAGTTTGCGTTTAGTTGAGCTGATATGCCATGTCACAGACATTATAACCTACAAAATATAATATCTCGAAAAGCTCAGGTCACTGTCGGGGTTGTTACAAATGCACCGTGAAGAACTTGACAGTTACGAAAAGGCAGTCACCGAAACGGGGACTAGAATTTTGGCGCTGGAAGATGCTATTGAGCGTTGGAAAAGCAGGTGCATGGCATTATGGCTGCCTGAAACCTTGAACATGGGCTGAGCAAAGCTGGAGAGCGCACCCAAAGCCTATTCCTACCCACAGGCCACGGCCTATTCTGGTGAGATCCCACAGTTATCTATAACCAGCGAAGTACGGTAATGGTCATGGTGATGTTCTTCCAAGATTTATCTGCTGCCGTTTTTCGCGAGTGTAAACGATTTGATGAGGTGCAGAAACGCCAAACGTCCACCGGTACTGCAGACAACCAAATCTACCCTCCCTCACTCAAAGTCACAAGCCGCGGCTTCAAAGAGACGTTCCTTGACCTGGCTGCGATGGAGCCATACATTGATTTGCTGGATGTGATTCCCACTAATGGAAACGGGTGAATTTCGAACCGAGTGAAGATTTAGACTGTAGATAACTCTATGGAGTGTGCAACAGGTCGTGAATAACCGTTGGTTACACCAAGATTGTATTTTCTCAAACACAAGTTTATGGAGGTTAGATTAAGGGCGATGTATCTCTGCGTTTTGAGCAGACTTTTTTCAGTTTTTTTTCTCCCCTTCACTCTCCAGTTCTCCTCGGATCAAGAGACTTGCTTCATTTAATGCCAATGTTAGCCTATTTGAACCTTAGATGTAAACCTTTTCGTGACCATTATGATAGGTGTTCGTTGTTTGTTACTCACTTTTCACCTTAATGATGGGTCGATTTATAGCCAGGCAATGTGCTCAGGAAATATTTCATTTTGTATTTAATGACTGTGACAGCATTGAAAGTATGCACCTGGAATGTTAATGGTGTCCACACACCTGTCAAACGAAGAAATGTCTTGGCTTATCTTTAAAAGCCAAGGTTCATATTGTGCTGCTGCAGGAAACCCACTTAATGCCATCTAAGCCCAATTTTGGACAAGTTTCCGCTGAGCAAACCGTCTCTTTCCCCAGTCCAAGATTGTTAATGCCCTTTGTGAGGATTTGGATTATATAGATGTATGGTGGGCTCAGCACCCAGTAGATAAAGGGAATTCCTTTTTTATTAAGTTCATAAATGATACAAGGATAGATTCTTTCTTAACTTTGGAAATATTGTTGCAATCAGTTATTTCTAGTGCTAAAAGGAATATAGTTGTGTCCGATTACGCTGCTGTATTTGTTCAATTTAGCCTCAGGAACCCGGTTACTCAGACTGGACACTTTAGGTTTAACCCACACAACATAAAGCATCATAAATTCATATCTTATTTCACAGAATAATTTAAATCATTTTTATCTATTAACTTATCCTCTACAGAAGATCCATCACCGCTATGGGAAACATCCAATGCCTTTTCAAGGGGTCTCATCATATATTATACGTACAGAAAACTGCATAGGCAAGCTGAACAAAAGAAGATCTTTGAATCCAAACCTAACCTGGCTGAGACACACTATGTAAAAACGACATTCTCAAGGAGGCTTAAAGAAATCTCTGCACTCCACTCTACTTTAGACTATCTATTAACTAAACATGCAGAGGAAAAAAAATGAATTGCCCAACAAAAGATGTACAAGCATGGTGATAAAGCATATCTAACAAAGAAAAAAAGGGACTGCCAATCTATGTCTTCAATTATAGATGGGAGATAATGTTTTCATTCTGCAACCATTAATGACACATTTAAGAACTTTTATGAACATTTGTATAAATCAGAGCTACAAGCTGATGCCCCAAAGTTAATGGACAAGTTTTTCTCTTTTAATCTTCTCACTTTGTCAGACTGTCAGATATCTACTCTCGATGCTCCTATAACTAAGGAAGAGGTATTTGACGCCATTAAAGGGCTGCGGTCTGGAAAAGCACCTGGACCTGACGGCCTCAGTAGTGAGTTTAACAACGAGTTTCTGAGCCATATAGTGGATCCTCTGCTGAATATGTTGAAAAGGGCGTTCTACCTATGTCTTTGAGGGAGGCAAATATCTCCTTTATTTAAAAAAAAAAAAAGGGTAAACAGCCTGGGGAGTCCTCCTCCTTCAGGCCAATCTCATTACTAGACGTGAATCTGAAACCCATGAATGAGGACCAAAAAGGTTTTGTGAAAGGTAACTCACGTAACAACGTACGCAGGTTACTGAACACAATTCAGTCGTATAATCAGCAGTCAATAGATGGTCTGGTTGTCTCACTAGATGCAGAGTGGCCGTTCGCCCACGTTGAATGGCCTTATCTGTTTCACATGTTATATGCATTTGGTCTAGGCTAACAGTTTAGTAGGCCCTTTCAGTCAAAAGATAACCGAAAGATACAATATTCAAAACCAGGATATTTTCCGTTGCATAAGGGCTATGTTAAGAGATACTGCACCCCTCTCCAATCCAAGTTTCTCATGTACAGAGACGCAGCTTTTCGTATCACCGTTGGGCAATTCTATAAGCTCGTTCTACAGTGTTATCAAAGAGTACAGCACTATGGGAACCTTTCATCTAAAGGAAACATGGGAAAGGGAACTCAATCTAGAGATTACATATGATGGAGAGGATGGTGCCACGGAGAGTGTCTGAAAATAGAATAAATTGTTGTGCTATGTATAACATGGAAGCCTTTTATGCAATGGATTAGTTATTTGTCTACTCTGTCAAGCGGGTTTATGTAACTGTGAGCCGTGCAGTTTTTGTTTTGGAACAAGAATCGTGACGTAAATAATGTTCCAAACTTCTTCCTTATCCTGAGTAGTAATCACTTAATGATCCCCTTTAATCATTCTCTTTTCCATTTTTATTATCATTGCCATCGTTGTCATTTTTTTATCAATTATTTCAATAGCCATCCTCAAAATGGATTCAAGTAAATTAAAGACGGAGTAAATTAATTATTCCTGAATACTGTGAACACTCTGTGCAGTCAGAAGCAAATACACCAGGACTTCTGTTTGTTTATTCAATCTAAGCCCTGATTTCTTTACCTGCCCATGGCCAGCTCAAGTTAAATATGAGGTCAGTATATTTAAAAACACCAGCCTCTGTTTCAACACCTCATAAGACTCACCCCACCACATTCTGCGTCAAACACAGTCAAATAAACAAACAATATTCTCTGCACTTTCTCTATTGCCATAAGCATCTCTTTAGACCATGCCATTGAATAAAAAGCGATTAAATTCTGAACATTGAGTGGAGAAATATATATTGGACGAATGCAGTCAAAACATTTGTGTAGAGTGTGTCAAAAAGGCTGTGGTCCTGCTGGTGGTCTGTTAAGACAGCATGGCCCTATTTTAGTCCATAGGCACCTTGTTGCTGCCGGGAGGTGAAGGGATGCAGTACGTTTTCAATGCGATCTGTGTCTGCCTTAATGGACGATACTTGATGTGAAAGTTAACTAAGCCAAAATTGATCAGTTTTAAACCAGAGGAGGAAATCTAACAAACTCTAAACAGAAACTTTAACAGATACCCCGTATTTTACGACTCAAGTTTAGTTGTTTGTGACAAATATATAACTAAACAAAAAAAAAAGATTAGTGGTTGTTGACCAAGTGAGAATTTAGTGGGTTCTTTGATTGCCAGATCTGAGGCTTTAATTACATACGGTCCCATTAAAATATAAAGTAATCATTTTTTTTACTTCGTGGTTACCCATTGTGGTGAGCTAAGTACTAATAAATGCATGCATGGATTCTCAAAATGTCCTTGCTCTTTATTTGTGCGGTAGGTTTGTAAAAATGTACAAGACAATAAGCAATACATTTTCAGTAGGATGCACTGCACATGTGTTGATAATTAATAATGGAGACCATTACAAAAGACTTACACCACATTGTAGATTAAAAACGTTTCCACCTCGATTGAATAAATCTATTCTGCTGTATTATGACGGTCTTGTGCTTGTGCGTCGTGCGTCCATAGGCTCCTCATTGTTTAGACTTTGCTGGTGAGTGCCGTGCAGCCTCGCTCTATCTGTTCCTCATGTTTTCTTTTGTATCAACAGTGCAACTGGGGGGACTAATGGCTACACGGAGAGGGATGACGTGCCGTGCAGACAGGAAATACAGTAGCAGACCGGGGTGGTTATTAGCTGAGAGCCTGTCACTGGTCCGAACAGACGGCCTGTGTAGATTTAAAGCCAGACGTATTGCTGTAAGATAAGGATCTCACCACGAGATAGCCACTCTGCTGCGCAGACCCATTGTAGCATCCGTGGAAAAGACCGGATCTTAAGACGACAAGAAAAGAATTGGCGGCTTATAATTCGTGTATAGATACACCATCTCCCCTCTTGATTCAGTACAAAGACATATAAGCCTGTTCCCCAAAGCAGGATTCCATTCTGTAATTATCGTGGAAGATGCTGCATTCTGGGTTTATTTCAGCACGTGTGGTTCTGCAGAGGATCTGTTCAACAGATCACGTGAGAATAGGCCAGCATTAAGCCCGATCAAGAACTCGCTGGACGGTTGGCTATTTAATACCAACTGCTGGGTCTTGCGAGGGTGACTTTTTACCCTTTTATCAGCATGGGTTTGCCTTAGTTGCGTGATGAAAACTGAATCCATAGCAGGCTTTTGGAATTAGGAGATTTTACACAGTTGTTAAGCTCAAAAAGGGGAATGTTTGTGAAATTGAATGCCCTATCTGTGTCATCAAAGAGCCGGTGCTACGCTCCCATGGCTCTATGACTTTGCATTCTTGCTTTGGTGATTTATTACTCTCTGTGCTGTAAATTATTAACAGATTTTCTAATGCAGGGGGTGGATGACGAGAAAGGACTGGGGTCATGTGTGGAGTCGAGGAGGTAATACCTCGAAGTGAAAAGGCAAACATGGGAGTGTTGAGATTTTAAAAGCTGCCAACTGGTTTCAGTGGACTTTAACGCAGGTCCGCTTTTTTTAAAGGAGTCCTTCTTTGACAGCCAGTAAGACTATTTTGCTTGGCCGACATTCGCTCACGCTCCGCGTATCCAAGCCTGAGTCACAGTTGATCAGTTTCACATTGTGCTATTGTAGGAGGGGGGAAAAGAAGGATAAACAACACTTAAGTAGGGAGGCATTTTGACAAGGACTTACAAACAAGCTCTGCATTGTGATCATACAATTCAATCTGGCGTTCTCATCTTGCTTCAATGGGGCCCATTGTTGTGATGCTCCACGGCTTGGTGTTGCCCACCAGCAGGGGCCTGCCACACAACAGCAGGGTAGGGGGGCTGACAGGAGAGCCTGAGCC
The DNA here is from genome assembly GCA_017639675.1 of Aplochiton taeniatus. NCBI lineage: Eukaryota > Metazoa > Chordata > Actinopteri > Galaxiiformes > Galaxiidae > Aplochiton > Aplochiton taeniatus. Next base: position 5,629,509 of record CM030177.1, read on the forward strand.
CCCAGATTAAGGCCAGGCTGATAAGGCTGCCTGGGGGCTAACGACAGGCCACCGCAGGTACCTGACCCATCCATTTCCCTGCAATAAAATCCTTCTCACAGGCCCTGGCCCCCTGAGGCTTCAAAGACACGGCCCAACCAGGCCAAGCCCGGGCTGCTGAGGGTCACAGCCGCCAGGGAGGAGCCACACTGGGACCAAGGGGCCCGGATGGCCTTGTCTGGCAGACTGTCGGCCCGTCCGCCTGTCTGTCTACAGCTCCCGTTGGGCCGTGGCCCGGACGCCCAGTGGCAGAGTGGACGTGAGGTGCTTCGGGAGTCAAGGGTCTAAGAGCCATGACTACACTGATGCAGCTGACCTCTAACCCCTGGCCTCTGGAAGGGGTCAGGGGACCTTTCAGCTCCTGGCAGCAGGTGTCCAAGGCCTGACCTTAAACCAGGAGCATGTAATGGCCGAAAGTCTTCATCAAACTCCTCCATTAACGTTCTCACACACACACACACACACACACACACACACACACACACACACACACAAGGCCTCCCGTTTGAACGAGAGCGCTCATGGGGTCCTCTGTTCGTGACTTATTGCCCAGTGTTAGACTTGCTCTGCTGACACAAAACCATGCTCACCGCATTTTGAGGGGAGGTGAAAAAGCAAGCGGCTGGCAAACAAAAGGACTGGGTTTTTCATTCAGACGCCGAGACCCAGAAAAAGCGTAGCTAGCGTACTGTTCTAAAGTGGCGCCACACCTTTTAGTGGTATGGTACGCTCATTAGGCGATGGCCATGGCTCCCTAGCATTTTCAGCACTGAATGACATTTACCCAAACCAGGAATATTTGACTGTTCCTTAAGTCAACACACATCGCTGGCTTGAGGGGTAGCAGCCGCATATTTCACAGTCTGCATTTGGGTTAATATGACAGTTCTACTGCACATGTAAATGGACATTGATTGGTTTTGTTCAAAAGCAGACTGATTAGAAAAGCAGGGTCAGTAAAAAAAAAAAAACCTTTCCAAAACCTTGCATGGATTGGACTATTGTCTTCTGCCAAGAGTTTAACTTTGATTTTAGAATCTTTCATAGAATATTCTGTATTTTTGACATTTCTGACATGCATTATACTTAAATACGCTATGTGTCAATAGTACTGAGCCAACTTAACGCACCAACAGTTTCACAAGAGTCAGTCTTCCAACTGGAAAGAGATTTAGATCATATAGCCTTCTGCTCTTTACTTGGAGGAAGTTTTTTGTCTTAACAGCTTTTAAAAGAAGCACTTGAAACACACATAAAAAGCATATCTGGGGAATTATAAATGCACACAAGCGTCAAACCGATTTTACAGTGGAGTGACGTAATGGAGGTTTGCGGTCCAATGTTCCTATCCACTGACTGGACGAGTGTTCAGAACGGCTGCTAGAGCATGGTGTTACGTTCTTCATGCGACGCTATTCATTTCAATTCTACCATACTATTGGGGCCTGTAGATGTGGTGTGGTGACATGAAATGTCTGCGTCTGTGCTCACGTCAAGCTCTCCCTGCGGGCAAAGGGCCTGAGTGGTGTGTGGCCCCAGCTTTACCTGGGACCAAAGCTCCAGAGCAGATTATAGCCCAGCAGTGCTCTCCAGGCTTCAAACTCCTTGCCCTGCCATCCGATGAATGAGGCAACACCGGCTTCAGGCAACGGTGGCCTTAAAAGGGGGTTCAGGCTAATCCAACCAGTGCAGCCAACACATAGCTGATTTGCAGTAATGTGGAACCACTGGTCTGACTGTATTATGTGTTGGCCTTTGTGGTGTTGATTTATATCCAGCTTTGCCAATATCTGTTAAAGTTACTTCACTGGGGGGCTTGTCAAACGGCTTGTATATCTATGTTTCTAGTTTGGAAAAACCTGTAAAGGGGATGCTGGGGGTCTCACTTGGTCACAATGGGCGGGGAATGATAAGCAGTCCCCCTCTAACCCCCGGGAGAAGAAGAGAAAAGGTAGGGGGATGAGAGAGAAAGAGAGAGAGAAAGAGAGAGGGAGAGAGAGAGAGAGAGAGAGAGAGAGAGAGAGAGAGAGAGAGAGAGAGAGAGAAACACTGCTATTATAAAGGAACTGATGGAAACCAGAGGCAGCTTTGTTTCAGGCATCTTCCCACGGAGCGGAATGAACAGGGTGGGGATCCAAATTGGATGGGATGGACCTTAAACAGCCATCCTGACTGCCTCACAGTTTGGGTTGCGCGCCGAGAAAGGAGACCCTCCGAGGAACGTAACAACAACAAATGAACAGAAATCAGGAGAAGAGCAAACAATTCTCTCCGACTCGTTAAGCTGTACAGTGGACCCACCTGTTGTGAATGATTTCTGTTCCACATGTGTTTACTGGATAAGTGCTGCATTGTGTTGGGAGCATATGGAACAGCTTACGTGTGACCTCCAAACGGAGGGAAACAAACAGTTCAAATGTCGGCTCTGATTGTCCCTGTCTGTCGGAGAGGAGCATGTCTTTGTTCACCACGACCAGTCACGAACCAGGCTCACCATGATTGGGAGTAATATACTGCCTGCATTAGACCTCCAAATAAAGGCTTCATTCATTCTCTGACATTGTGCCACTTAATGTGCATTTGAAACTGTATTGTCTATTCTCTGTGATGTTTCTTATTGTTGTCGCATATGGTTTCTATTCTACTGCGATATTATACTTCACATGCATGCACATGTGCGTATGCGCATACTCAGAAACACAAACTATAACAGCATATACATATATATATACACACACACATACACTTTTTGACTGGCAAGACCTAAGGACTCACACACACACACCAAACAGAATTCCTTTGAACCTAAAACAGTCATCAGCTGACAGCAGGGCCAGGGCCACCTGGGGTACGACCCTGCCGTCTCCCTCCTGCCGTGTGTTACCAACAGGCCTCCATGGGGAAACGCCACTGCAGCCTTTGATCCGCTTGGAAAACAGCCTCTGCAGCCCAACCCAGGGTAGAGGGGTCGGGGGACATCAGCCTCCACCGGCCCGCTGTGCCCTCCTGCTGGGTTGGCCTGACCCCCAGAGGCTGGTCCAGTGTAGCAGGCCAACACATGAGCCTGAGTCACCCTGTAACCTCACCAGGACTTGAGCACCGGGGCCAGCTCCGGCACTATAAAAGAAGCAACTCCCCGCGGGGAGGGACGACAATAAAATCTCTTTGTTGTCAAGTGACCGCTACATCTCAGGTCAACATCAATGCTCTCTCTCTGGGTTACGGAGAAACCAAATATTCCTGCGGCTGTTCTCATCTTTGTTAGCAGAAACAAACGAAATAGGAGTGAATACAAAGCTTTACTGGCCTTCTAATGACGTACACTGTGCATGTTATACGGGAAATCTCTGTTCCATCCCTCTCATAAACTCGTTCATACGACCGTAAATAAGACTTCTAACTAGTGCGTATATCCTAGACATGGTGAAGCTGTTTACGGGGGGAAAAATGGTGTTAAATGAATCCATAACATACGTGTTGTCGGCAGTTTATCCACGGTGGTCTTGCATCTAAACAGTTCAACATCCCTGGAAGAAAACTCCCTGAAGATTACACTCCCCTCAACAATCCTGAAGTGATTGCGGGTTTGTTACTGTTGCCATGGAGGTTAAAGACACGTTCATGGGTCTGCTCTATTGTTTTGAGCTCGTCTTGTCTTCCACTTGGAAAGAGCACGCCTCAACTCTTTAATTAGCCTTTTGGCTACCTTGAAACACTTATGACGCCTGAAAATCTGAGAGGAATTACAGTTTGCCAGCATGAATCAGGAATACTGTTTTTCGTCAATATAGCAAAACAGGTCATCTTGTGATTACCTCTGGGAGGCAGCTCTCTAAATCAGTTATGAAGTTTTTCATAACCATGTGAGATCACATATTCTCCTTGTTTCGCTATTTTTTTTGCGTATGGTGGAGTTAAAAATGTTATGACAGAAAGAGATTAAACAAAGTCGAGCCATGCCAGAAATAGTTTTGGTGATTCTGGTGATTTCTCAAATGATTCTATTGAGACGGCCAGCAGAAGAGAGGGTAGAGGCCACAAAGAGAACAATCAAGTAAATATTTGTTCCGTCTTTGTGCTCTGCTGAGTCTGGCTGTCATACAAACAGATGGAGAGACCTGGAAGATTCCGTGGTTAGTTCTGGGGTTGTGGTATTATCAGACGTAAACAGTGTGGGTGATACTTGAAATATGGTTTTAATAGTCGTTTAAATGTTTACTGGATGGGAGATATCAAAAGCTCCACTCAATCTCTCTGTTGTACAAGTGTGGAGGTTATTAAACAAGGAGAAGAAGGTTTACGCAAGTTGATCGTCGATTATTCATGCATGTATCTTACACCCAAACAAACACATCTCTTTGACCTCGCAGTCTGTCAGCATTTAGAACCTCAACATCCTCTTTTGATTTATCAATCATGGCCCCATTCACAAGAAGCGGAGCCATAACATCCAAAATGGCTGCCAGCTTTGGGCAACTGCCACCAGCCCTAACGCTGTGAGCTAACAGTGACACTGCTGAGTGATTGGTGTCCGTGTTGCCTTCGATTGAACAGAGGCTAGTGGAAGCAGGCTGGGCCGCAAGGCTCCCCTGGCATGCACCACGGAGCTCTACTCGACGTTAGAGGAGTGATAAATCAGGCCAGGGCCCACGCCCCACCGGCAGGGGAGCGTGCCGGTGCGGCGCTAACATGCCACTCTCCATTACGTCCTACAGAGATCAGGACTGCCCGGCTGCTCTGGGACCAGGGGTAGGCTGGGGAGGAAGTGAAGGGAACGGGTGTCTCCCTGGAGCGTGACGTGCTCCTTCAACTAGTCGTCTGCCTGAGGTGGAAGGTGGAGTTCACCAAGCGAGGACGTCGTCCGCTTCTATCTAGGGTTCATCCTCCCTCCCTCCTTTCTTTCTTTCCGTCTCTCCTTCTTTTCCTCCTTTCTCACTCCCCCCCCCCCCCCCCCCCCCCCCCCCCCCCCGGCATATGGCAGACATAAAAAGAACTCACATTAGTTTGTGCACACTAGTTCGTAGGCAAGCCACCCGCAACAGCATACTGGAACCAGGTTCACACACCGTATCTCCGTCTTCCACACGGGCTTGACTTGGGTTGTACTGCTGTGTCCCTAGTGCAGGGTTGTTCTCAGCCAGAGGCTAATGAAGAGCACGGTCCGGGGCCATGGAGGGGCGTGCAGGTAGGCTGTCTGACGGCAGCCGACCAGGGGGATTAGCGACCACTGTCAGCAAGAGAAAAGGGCCGAGGGCCGCACAGGAAACGATCCGGTGGGCTTCACAGAGACAGGAGAGGCCGTGCACACAGGCGAGTCACAATACCAACCCAGCGCCGGGGGGAACAAGGGAAATGCAAGGTCAGTAGAGCATTTCGAGGGAGGGCGAGCACAAAGAAAGGAGGCAGTGGAGGCCGTCACATGGGGAGGAAAGGAGTTGACAAAACATCATGCACCAAATCGATAGAGAGAGCTTCCTCACCCCACCCCCCCACCCCCCCCCACACACTGTATTCGACGTCCCCTTTTGAGACAGGTTTTTGGACCGGCAGAGCAGTCTCTATGGACGCATGTTCTCTTGGTTGTGCTGGGTAAGCAGTGGGGAACTGTGAATGAATGGTCCCTAGCTAAACGCTGCTGTGGCTAATACCGCCGCGGAGACCAGGCTTAGGCATGCGGCATGTGGGAGTGTGGTAGTTTGGCAGAAAGGGCTATTGTCCTGTGTGGAAATGTGTTTTATAAGTGATTACAAATAGAAAAGTAATGGGCTTCAGCAGAGGAACTATGCATCACAATTAGCCACACTTTTAAAGCCAAGGAAATGGTGCTAGCTGGCCAGGGATCGCAATAACAAGCATTGCTAGCTGTTGTAAGTATATGTGCCACTTCAATAAGCCAGAAATAAGTGATGTTTTCCAGATTTGAGTTGGTGCCATATTTTGCAACTCCAACTCTTAATTTAAACTCGTCAAGCTTGGTAAGACATGAAATAGTGCTATCAACATAAAACGAACACACAGAAAACAAACACTATCGAAGTATAAAGAAGTGAGGTCAAAAGTACTACTAACATTTTAAGCAAATCTTTTGTAAAAAGTATTATTTCTGGTAAACAGTACGCAGTATGTACTCATTGAGTATATAGTGGATAGTAGTAAAGTATGTGAATCTGAACATAGCCCAGGTGTTGGCCTGGTTGCTGCCCTCTGCAAAGTGCCAGTTTTTGTTTTCTCAAGCCCTCCTTTTTCTTGGTGGGTAGAGGAAGTGTCCGATAGCAATTGAACGGTGGCGCTTGGCCACGCTTTGAACTGAGACGACACTGTTCACCTCACCATCAAAGGATCCAAACTTGATAGAGGATAGGGAGAATCCATGTTTTTCAGATCAGTCCCTTGAAGTTTTCCTTTGGGTCTTTTTACAAATGTAAAGTGACACAGCACGGGAAGAGAAATTGGTCTGTTCTTTTTTGTGACAAAAACAATTGCCCTGTTATGCCGTTGAGTGTATTGAGCAAAAACAAATACATATTTAAACAGACCGTATGAACTGTGGTGTGTGGATGCATGAATGAAGTCCAGGATTCTTCGCCCTCCATTGGAACAACTAAAATGATCTGCAGGCTGCTTTTTGCTCTCTACTAATTAGCTTTCCTCAAAGCCAGCAGCAGACACAGACACCAGCGGGCAGAAGGAAGATAAAGAGGCTAAAGAAAAGCTTCGCTCTGTGTTTGCATGCATGCGCACAGTGTTTGGGATCATGTGGAAGAATAGAAAAGCTGGGTGACCAGGAAACACAGACTAACACAGATTTAGGGCGAGCAACGCAGATAACTTGACTGTGTCTCTGCAACTTCAGGATGCTCCGAAAAGCCCAGGCCATTCTATTGTGTCCCTCCACAACTATGTAGTCAAAGTGAAGAATAAAATGGCTTTACCTTTCTTGCTCCTTCCCAATTGATTGATAAATAATATTTGTTGGAATTATGTCTGTGCTCTTTTTTCCGCCACAAAAAGTGCACTGTTGACGCAAACATCTGAATTTGGACCTCAGAGTTTATTTTTTAACACATAACCCCCTAAAAAATATTGAGTTGACCTCAGAAGATGTTCCTGCCAATATTCTCAACCTGTGTGAATTGTCTGTCTCTGACATGTGCCTGGGCAGCAGCGATTCATTAAAAGCTCTGTCTCTCTGTCCACTCCCATACCGTACGGTGCAGTGAAGCCTGATTCCTGGCCAAGATAAGTCCGGACACACAGCTGCACTTCATTGGAGAGTTGATGTAGACGACTTTAAACAGGATCTAATTTAGAGCTAATAAGGGCCTTGTGTGGTCGGAGCGGAGTCCAACTTCAAACAATCGCTTGCTTATCTCAAAGGCTGCGCCTTATCAATCAGGACAGAGCCGGATGTCAACATGCACTTTTCTAACATGGCCAAAGAAAAACAATTTCAATGGGCCATTTACGCTGAAGACAGTGCTCCTTTTGCCCCCTTTAAACTTTTGTTTTTGCTTTTTGGTTCCTTTTTTCCAATGCAAGTAAGTTTTCAAGCCCTTCACCTACTCACTGCACTATGACAAGGCCCTAAAGCCCTGCTAAGACGACAGCTGTAACCCCTTAGTGACTGGAGAATGCAGGGAAGGACATCCGGTAGGCATCCAGGTCAGAGCAGCCATTGTCTACGGAGCCCTAGGCTGGAATACTGGCCCTTCTCAGCCTGTCACAGCCAGTGATTGGCGAGCGGCAGCAATGGTGGATTAGAAGTAGTGTGAAAGCCTTCAGGAAATCCCTCCAACAAAAACTCTCGCCAGGCTGGAATGTTGGCAACATGGCGGGCGCCGGCATCCCTTTGCCAGAGCAGCGTGAGGGGCAGGCGTGCCCAGGAACCGGTGGGGCGGGGGGTGGTGGGGGTGTGGGGGTGTGGAGGGGTGCTGGGTGGGGGGAGTTGGGGGTTGCTATCGGAGCCCGCGGTTGGGTAAGTGTCGGGGTTAAGATTGGGGAGCTGGGCTGGCGCTGGGAGGTGGCCAGCCGCCCAGGCTACGGTGTTAATCCCCTCGGCTGGCAGGCTGGAGAGAGAGGTGTGAGGGCCTACGTGCCGAGGCCGTCCATCACTGGCCAATGTGGGGGTCTGAGGTCCGTCTGTGACTACCTCTGAACAGGAGGCTTAGCCTGCTGGGTCCGGTTACATTCTTAGTCCTTCATCGCCGCTTGGGGTTGGGGTCGATATGATTTTAGTTCAACGGGAAATCGGGGAAAGATATGTTCAGCTAGTTGACAAAAGCTGAATCTATTTTTTATATTTTACCTGCATCAATCCTTTCAGAATACATGCCCTCAGTCTCACATTGGGCTCATTATTAATAGTTAGAAACTCACTCCCAAAAATCACATTTCAAGTTTGTCTTGCTCCAGAATATTTATATGCAAACATGAGTTGTCACAAAGAAGAAAAATTCCAACATGTGATAAGATCTGTTAATCTGTTGGTCTATTTGTCTTACCCTGTATAGCTTGCCACCCTGATACTAACAGTATCTTTACTTTGATCATTCTGAGGAGCTATAATTTCACAGTTTCTTTGCAGCTTTTAATCAACTTTTTTCATATTTTGATAATTCAAGAATGCATTGAATTAGAGATTGAAAATAACTGCAACTCTTTTTGAAATGACGCAGCTCAGCTAATCGTTGCTGGCATTTCATTAAGCTGTTAACTAAGCAATGAACAGCTTGAGACCTATCAGATGCGTCTTTCCCTCTGCATTTGCAGAACGTCGTTCGAGGAGATGCACATTCCCCAGCACAGCGAGACAGTGAATTACTTTATGAAGATGACGGTTGGGGTTGTTAGGGTAAAAATGCAAATTCCTTGGGGGGGGGGGGGGGGTTCGTGTCGGAATGCACACTGCACCGTGATCATCTCTCCCTGACGGTGTTGAAACCAACGTCTCACTGCAAGCTCTTTTCATCACAGAAGAGGAAGACCAGAGTGAGAGCAATGAGGGGAGAGGGGAAAAAAAGGAGAGAGGAAATTAGGTTTGCGGAATGAGGTGATCCTTCTGATGTCTTAATCTCCATTAATCTGACTTAAGTGCTGTCATGGGGGATGGAGGGTTGTTTCTCCATGGCGTTATATGCTTTCCTGTCAGGCCTGCATCTGGCCGAGCACACACCCTCCCTGGGTTCAGCCTGGCCTACCATTCATCAGAAAACTGTGACCTGTTTCGCAGAGCTAGAGGAGGACTAATATTTAACACTGAATGGCCTCAGCCCAGTGCCCCAAACTAACACACCTTACACAAACACATACATAGACACACAACATGAATAATTAGCCATTTGAGTCCCTATAAAAATCAAGCGTGTATGCTGTGTGTGCATATATATATATATGTATATATATATATATATATATATATATATATATATATATATATATGTGAAGACATATGTATGTGTGTATATACAGTATATCTATTTGATAAAAGATGTAATGACAGTTTTAAAGATGCATAGGGCTTTAAAATCCAAACACAAACCTGGCAAGCGAATCCTTCTCCTTCCTCCTCACCTCTCCCTTGCATCAGCCTCACAAAGCCCTGAAAGGACAAATGTTTGTTTCCCTCGGCAGAATTAATGAGAACATCAATTCTCTTCCTCCCAGCCATTCTGAAGCCGACTAATGGGAGCTTCAGCTCTGCCTAGGCTTGAAAGGGGAATGTAAATACCAAGACGTGACTCATTAGACAGAGCCTGGAAACATGCCGTGGGCATGCGAGGGGGCAGAGCTGGAATGGGCTTGGCCTGAGCCTGTGAGGGGCATCCTCCCATTCCGCTCGCGAGTTTGGAGGGAGCCCACAGAGCAAAGAGGACGCCTGCTCGCTGGGAGAGAGGCTACGCGGGACAGCCTCCACGTCGTTCCGTGTTTTCCACAGTGGAAAGCGTTCGGACAGAGAAGCGCCAGTGGGGTCTGAAAACAACTCTGAACAAAGACTCAACTTTCATGTTCTCCTTCTGGCTTCTCCATCTCCCTTGAACCCCCCGAACCATTTGTCTCTTGTCACAGCCACCCATGCTGCCAGCACACACACACACACACACACACACACACACACACACGCACACACAAAATCTCTCTCCTCCTTTCATGGCCTGCATAGACTGGCCAGATCCTCACAACAATAACTTTCACGGGCAAATGAAGATAGATGAAAGACCGTGCTTGTCATCGTGGGCCAGTATCATCCGTCCTTCTACTCGGATCCTCCATTACACACCATGCCTCCCTCATCCCACACATATAGACCCACCCAGGGATAGAGCGTGCTGTACGGACTCGGAAAATTTGGCCCCAAGGAGACAAAGATCCAGTGTTTCATTAGACCCAACCAGATTTGAATCTTGGGCCTTTGTTGGGGCCAGCGGAGAAACGGGAGATTGCTTGGTTTCTTCCCCAGATTTACTTGGCTAAAAGTCCCCACCACTCGCAGGCCTTTTAAACAGACATATTTTACTGATTTAATAACTAAACTAGAAAAGCTATTATTCAGTGAGTCAGTAGAACACACGAAAACGAAAGAACATGTGGAATGTAAAGAATGTAATCCTATGCCGGTTGAGGAGGTGGAAGACGGTGTTTGCTTGCATACACTGGAGCCGAGCAGGTGTGTGAAGGACCGTTGAGGAGGTCAAACTCAGTGCTATAGACTAGTAGTGTAGATTTCACGAGCCAGCAGGAGATTTAGTTTATTTCATTTGTGTTTGTTCTATTTATCTGTTCTAGTATGTCTAGTATGTCCTCAATTGTAAAGTGCTTTGGGTGTCTGAAAAGCGCTGTGTAAATTAAATGAATTATTATTATTATTTCTCCATTACTCCATTGCTTTTGTAGGGCCCAGTAAATACTAGTGACGTCGGTTATGAAATAAGAATTTAATTTGACAGATCTGTGTCGTACAGTGACACACCACCCCCGGTACAGATCTTCTAACTACCAGTAAACTTGGCAGGTCAGGTAGACCGTTCATGTGACAAGAACCGTTCATCATCTGCAATATTTTCAAAGGTGTGTACCAGGTTCAACTTAGTTTTAATTCTGGCTATAGCATTCGTTTCGGCAATGTAGAGCCTACAACTACGCACTACTTAAAAGTCCTTGAACGATATTTAATTCGATAAGAGTTCAGAAAAACAACTGAAAGATTCTTGATATTTATAAAGCCTTTCCACGGGTCTTTTCAATGTTATCAGACAATTCACAAGTCGTAGCACTCCTCCAACTTACACATAATTGCTTTACAGGCTGCCATTCCTACTCAGTCTTTGCTAAATAGATGGCATTACCTCATGCAGCTGAAGAAATATGGAAGCAATTAAAGTGAAGGGAATCTGGCTACCACTCAAAATTACCCCAAGAATATTGAGTGAATTAAATGTGTGTGTATACAATATATTTAATATATATCATTTCCACCAAGCTAACTTTAAATCCTCTGTTTTTGACTACCAAATGTTATGAAAAAAAGAATGCAGATTGTAAGATTTGGAGGTTGAGAGATTTAGTTGCCGCGATGCGCTTCAGTTGCAGCAGAAGGGGAGACGTCTAAATTCTTTGCTTTGGCCAATCGTTTGGCAAATGGAAAGGTTGGCCCCATTGAAGGTAGTTCTTGAGGATTTAGATGGCCCGGTGGTGAGCTCATGCTTTCAGACAACTTCAAGCCAAGGTGTGTTAAGGTCACTTGACTACTTAGAGCTTTTGTTCCTCCTGTAATGGTGTGATCCAATTAGCCTGGAGAAGTCCACTTGTCTTGAATTGCGCTGCTACCCTGTCCAACACTTGTGAACTACAATTCCCAAGACACATACAGGTCTCGCCCTTGATCATCTTAAAACATCAGTTAGGTGTCAGTTAATTAGGTCAGTATATTAGGGAAGCCTAACATCTCAAGGCAGATGTGTGCTACATTATTATGCAGGAGGACGACAACCTTGGTCATTCAATGAAGGGGCATTTGGACCCATGCCTTGGTTTTAACTCTGTGTTCAGTCTGTGGTTAGTGTGCTGGACTTGTTGAACCATCAACACTAATCTCAGGCCGGCCAACATCCTTTGTTACTGGTATGCTGAGGGCCAGCTTACTTTGGCCGTCTTCAGTAAGAGATTGCGTGTTCGGAGCTGCACTGCTCCTCATTGTATTCCCCGGACTCTATGGGTGGACGGCGAAGTTAAACTCGACACGCATACACCACCCATAACTGCTTAATCGTCCGCACGGAAGCAAATGGAATGCCAATTAGAAATGGCGATAAATTCAAAGACGCGGTGAAAGAAAAAGCAGCCAGACACTCGGCACACACGAGATGTTTTATTGGCGTTCATTTGAATAAAGCAATGCCCCTCGTCCCTTTAACCCCTTCTCCGTGGTGTCAATTAGTTTGCCGTTTCCCATCAGGGTTTGTTGACTCCTCTCTTGTGGACGCCGGCTGCTCGTAAGCCCCATGGCCGGACTCAATGGGCACCCTCTGTTTGCCTTTCCCAGAGTATTGAGCCCTCCATCTCTTTCATACAAAATCCTTCTTCTGCTCTTCTCTGCCCTTTCCCTGCGCTGGATGCGCTTTCAAACATACGGTCCCTGATAAAGGATACTCAAGGGTATAACTTAGAACCCTGTTTAAATTTAGCTGCATTGACAAAAAGATTTGTGTTACTGCTCAGGTTTTGTAATGGAAAGTAAAGCACTTTTTTTGAGAGTTAGATAAATTGCTGGAGCTCAATTTAATGTCCTGCAACTCAGAACTCGTACATTTTTTCTGTGCTTCTAGGAGACAAAAAAGTGCATGCAAATTGGCTTTTATGTTAAGTATATTCTGAAGGTCTAACTATAATTGTATTCAGGGCAATGTCTTGGAAATTGTCTCAATGTGGAAAGAGTTTAACAAAAAATGTTTTGTGTGTGTGTATGTGTGTGTGTGTGTGTGTGTGTGTGTGTGTGTGTGTGTGTGTGTGTGTATGGGGGGGGGGGGGGGGGGGGGTGCGGGGGGGTGCGGGGGGCTGTACTTAAAATCAATATTTGACCACCGCAACAATATCAGTTACATGTTCTATATTTTTTTATGCATGCAGTGTTTAGCAAATTAGCCTACTTTCCACTGCAAGGCCTCTCATTGTTTCATGGTGCACTGAATACCTTGGCCTGCATTGGAAATGACAATGCCACGGGTGGGTGCGATGTTTTTAATCTCCCACTTGGTTAGTTCAATTAGCTTTATTTTAGCACCTGCAGCTAGCATAATACCTTTCATTACGGCTGCCCTACAGCTTCTCATCCACCTTCCTAATCTCCTGTTGCCTAGCATCTGCTATCTCTCTGTGTCCCCCACAACATGCCCAGGGACACATTCCTACCACTTTTAACTGACACACACACACACACACACACACACACACACACACACACACACACACAACAGCCTTTAACAGCACATACTGACGTAGCTATTCACAAAAGGGAATGTTGGGTTGGGTTGGGTGGGGTGGGGGGTTGGGGGTGTGTGCGTGGTGGGGTAGCCCACAAAAGTCAATTTACAGTACGGGTCAGTAGATCTCAAAGCCTTTACCACCAGAGTCAAACTCTTTGTCCTCCTCATTCACAGCAAGGATCTGAACCAGAGGGCACCCAGAGGTGATTGTCATTATATAGTGTGGACTGCCATTAACCCCCGAAACTTTCCACAGCTGTCCATTAAAGGTTCCTTTCCCTTCCCCGTTACCGGCAACACATAGCCAGGGTCAGACCAGGCCTGGCACACAGAGATATCTGAACCACAGCAACCCAACCCAACAACAAATGTAAAGCTCAGCGACAGTTAGTTCCGTCTTTTTGTTGTCTTTGGGGGGACAAAGCTCTTTAAAAGCCTGGCCGTAGCGTGTTCTAAAGCTGGTGGCGTTACTTTTGGTGGTTGAGTCCACTCTCCTGTCGTCATCGCACGGCTCCTCTCCCGCTTTGCCACAGCTTTGTACTGATTGAAGGGGTGAGGATATATAGGAATATGCACAAGTTTAATTTGATTCGTAGTTTTTTTTAGATCTAACTCTTTCTATACATTGTTAATGTATAATGAATTGCACTGTGATGAAAGTGTGTGTGCGGTATTTAATAGTACCATTGACCAGTGACAAAGTCTACAGAGGTCAGAAAAAGGTCGGTTTACTTTTTAGGTTGTAGTGTATAATATGTTAACGAAACATTGGTAAGATGCGACAGGTAGGCTCAAAGTATACGAATACATCGCTTTGGTTTGAATACGTTTTATAATTATCTGGTCTACTGGGTGAAAGCTTTGGAGATTCAAAATATTTTATTAATACCGTATCTTTATGTTTATGTTAAAAGTCACAAATGTGTAGGTTTTTTTAAGCCTGAGTTGTAGGCTAAATATCGTTAAGGATATAAAATCTTTGGCCAAACTAAGTAAGAAATAACAAAGAATATTAAACTGTGTAATCTCTTAATAGCCAATGTATCTATTATGCTACATAGACAGTAGTTTTGCTTTGACTTTTTTACTTGCTAGGCTGCGACTGAAATGCTATTATACTGTGATCTAATAGTAAACCAATAACAATATCAACAAAGTTACAAAGGGATATAATCATAACAGAACAGTTTGTACAATAAAAACTATATGTTGAATAAATCAACACAAAACAGGTGATGAATCAAACATATATTTTCAGGAAAACTGTTTCTAGTCCAAGTGGCCCTACAGGTAAAAGCTCTATTACACTTAATATCTTCTTTCTTTTCAGAGTTAGGGACCCGGAAAGTTCTTGATTAAAAAAATCAACAAGGTAATTAAGTGGTCTTTTTTTAATCACTGGTGATCATAACATCATAACACTCAAAGGTTAGTAATTTGAGACTTTACCTATGTGGATATCCACTGTGCACTCTGTCTTAGAAGTCCGTCATACATCAGCCGTGCTCACACACACACACACAGCACACACTCTACACAAGCATGGCATTAGTGGCCTCCTAAGCTCTTAACAGCCCCAGTTGTCAGGAACAGTGATTCTGACCCATGTCCAGTCAGTGGCCCCTTAGCCTGGCCGAATACATAGAGGACAGCTTGTGACCCTTCACTCAGCAATGGCCCACACACCAGCAGGCAGTACACACAGGCCCTCACACACACACACATACACACACACACTAACACACACACAGAGCACAACACACCGTCCCCAAGCTCTCCAGCTGCCAGCCTGAGGAATGCCAACGACTGAAGGGTCCTTGGAGCTGTCGACAGGCTTGGATGTGGCTAGAACGAGCCCCACTAAGTCACTCACCTGCACTGAGAGCTGCTCCCCCTCTCTTTACTAGACGCCTCCGGCCCCGGCCTTTATTTACCGCCCTTACACCCACAGGTCACGACAGATTCGGCCTGTTCTTGCTAGCTGGCTGTTTTTAGAGGGCTGATAGATTGCCTTTTAACGGTTGTTCAAATAGACAGCGTCCATTGTCCATCACACTACCCTAAACAATAATAATAGGACCTTTACTGTATTTAACTCTGTTATTTTAATATGTGGCACTTCTATGTTCTAATGCAATGTTTAATCATTCCAAACTAGGCATTAGTGAAATTTCTCATTAGTTGATAAAAAAATAACAACTGCGTGGTTACATGCTTAGCTTTAAAAATGGTTGACAACTTCCCAAAAATAAGAAAAAGGATAAAAACACCCTGAGACCCAACACTGATTAAATTTCATTCATATATATTGCCTATGACGAGTGTTATTGCTATTTTGGCAGCAGGCGTGTGCTCCAACAGGCGAAGGTCAATAGTGGTACACATGTACAGCTTGTCTAGGTTAGAGCCTGAAAGTGTCAGAGCTCACAGCAGTGGCCAACATGATTAGCTCCAACCTCCTCCAAAGCTATTTCTGTCTGTGTAAAATCATGAGAACCACTTTCCCCAACACAAGGCTGGTCAGAGGGTAATACTCCTGCTTTACAAACTGCCAAACCTATTCCATTCAATAACAACCCATGCCATTGTATCAAAATAAATTAGATTGCTGCCTTTTTTTAATTGGATATTTGGTCATTCCCTCAGTTCTGCCCTCAGCCAGATGAGGGTTTGAGTGTTTAAGTGTTAAACCCATGAAAGTTGTGATGAAAAGTCCGTTACAATAGCCTTTGTGTGGACCAGGAATGTCCAAACAAACACTTTCCCAGGGTTTTTGTAATTCAAAGGTTGGTCCCAATTTGCTTTCAGGCTGAATACAACAGCACATTTAGATTAGACTCGTTTTGATCACATTCTGTTATTATATTCCTTAAAATTGTTATGTTCATAACACCTGGAGAAGTAATCAATTATACTATGGCATGGTCTTTCCAAAAGCGATTAGCCTTGTGAGGTTATGCGTTTACTATGCCAAGTTTTTGATAAATTACCTGCTATAACTCATGTTGATGTTGAGAAAGGGAAAGAAAACATGTAATTTCAAAAGAGGTTGGTAAAGATTCTTTAATTAGTTTATAAATATTTCTTTCTTTAATTCAGCATACAAAAAGACAGTATGTACATCCACATAAGAGTGGTTTACAAAATGGCATTATTATGAGACCCACAAGTTCAATTCATACACTCTGAGAATGTAAGAGCGTTGAACTGTCTGCGTATTCCGTCCACTATAGGGATAATGTATTCTCAACACACAAACTTTGAGTTCACTCTTTTTCTGAAAATGCACACACGTATCATAGCAGAGTCTCAGGGCTCCAACGTCAAAACACATCCATTGAAATGTTCCATGACTAAAAAGTACTTGAAGTTCCCTTTGTGTGTTCCTTTTTCTTCTCACTCCACATATCCACTGAAAAAAGGAGTACCATTTGAGTTTTAAAAACCCCCCATGGATCTGAAGAAAAATATCAGATTTTTATGTCAACACTCAACAGTTGTGTTGGGTGAAAAAATGAAAGCAAAGAGGTGACAGATCTCCTCCCCCCCCCCCCCCCCCCCCCCCCCCCCCCCCCTCCAATAGGAATCATTTTTAATAGGGATACAAGAAAACAGAGTTCGGAAATCCCAAAACAGCAACTGTATGCACAAGTACAAAAAGAGAGGAAGAAATGGAGGACGGCGGTCTTCACGTTAACCAATGAGCGCTGGCAAAACACCACGTTGTGTGTGGAGAAATAAAAATAAACGTTTCTGGTTTCATTTAAAAAAAAGTTCCATAAAAAAATATTCTGGTTGAAATATACGTACATGCTAAAGCTTAAGACAAAAGTAAGCCTTTCTTGGTAACGTAGTGCTTTGGTTATGTGTGGCCCCTGGAGGCCCTTGGTTGGATGTAGGAGGCCACAAGGCGGGACCTATTTACAGACGTATCGCTCCACCATCCTCTCACACCACTTACAGGTGACGTAGCAGCACCAGTGATACTTGCAGTGGCAGCGCTCCACCAGCTTCTCCGTGTAAGGGTTGTACCCTCGGCCGCAGCACATCAGGTCACAGCTATCGCTGCCCACGGACGTCTTGTTGCACTGCCTGCGAGGAAGACAGAGAGGCAGACAAGAGTTTAGGTCTTGTTTTGATATCTAGCGTCGACGAAATGTTTCATTTTGAACAACACGAGGCCTTATTTTGCACACTGTTTGAGCTTGCCCCGTACACACACGGAAACGAAAAGCTGAACGCATATTGTCCAGGGAAGCCCGTCTCTTTAGGAATTACAACCATGCTGCCTCGTCCTGTGTGCAACTCACAGGAGCACACAGCGCTGCCACTGGACCAATGTGTATTCACCCAAACATTTCCCCCGTCTCTGGGCAATAGCAGATGCTTCAGAGCCTTTCATTTCGGCAGCCATGGAGAGCATCTTAAGTGAGCGGAGAGTAGCCCTATCATAAATCACAGTGAATACACCGGGGAACCCTCTATTTAGACCTCGCCACATAATTACATTGTTTTATAATGGCAGAGTGTTAATGGCGGCATGGTGAGAGAGACACTGGGAGGAGGAGGGCAGCTGTGTGGAGTGGAGGAGGGGAGGGGAGGACAAGTAGGAGGAGTGGGAGCTATTCAGAAACAAGGGCGGGCTCTTCACAATGGTGGCCTTGGGGACTGGGCAATTAACAAAAGCCCCACAGCAGATATGTTTTGTCGGGGAAAATGTGCGCTATTTCACTTGGCGGTGCCATAAACGGACGGGGCACTCCGTCGCCTTTGCACTGCTCTCCCACAGTTACGATGAGGGGACGCTGGGTTAGAAGCACAAAAAGCCCATGTCATCTTTCGACCGTGATTTCTGTTGCCAGGCCAGAACAATTGCTGCTTTAGGGATCCCAGATCAGGCCATAGTAGCTTTGAGAACGTTGCATACGTAGAAGGAAAACGGGAAGGCAAAAAAGCAGGGCTACAGTTGAACTACAAAAACGCACATCGGTGGAGGGATAGAATACATTCCCAGCCACAGAGGAAGAACTACTCGAGTGTCGCGACACTCCTAAAGGAATTATCAACGAGGTCAAAGTCATCCGGCTGACGAGTAGTCAGATTAAAAGTCACTTCAAGGGTAAAGCCAGATAACACCACGCTGAAGTGGACACCATTGACCAGGTGCAGGGTCCAATCTTAGAAGAGCCCCCGTCTCTTCAGTCCGTCTGGGACCAGGATCGTGGGACAGTGGAGGGCCCCGGTGGCCATGTGACCCGGGAGGTGTGGGACAGGGCGCTGCAACATCCTCCAGAGCCCACCCCGGACGAGACCCCCCATGGAAACACGGCTGACACGTCAGTGTCACACGTCTCCAGCCATGGCGGGGGGGGGGGGGGGGGGCCACGTGACTTGGGCGTAAAGCACTAAATATATAAGCTGTGGCTCATGTGCCGCCGGCCGGTTATCAGGCTCCGTGGAGCACGGGGGGAGGGCACCTGACACGGAGCATGTCTTCAGGTTATCGGCCCGCTGTGGCAGCCAGGGCCTGGGGAAACACCGGCCTCACGGTGCTGGACGCTTCGACCAGTAGCCTCCGGATGGATCGAAATGCCATTTTTCTCCTTTACAGGTTTAGAGGGGGATACTGTATGTTCTGGTTAAATAGCTTGATTCAGATAAATCTGGAGCTTAACACTCCCCACAATCTAATGGGTTATTACTGAAGAACAGCCTCTAATTGTATCCCTGCGCAGCAGAGAGATTACCGTCTTACACACCAGAACACTAGGCTTACACCAAAAACATATGCAACGCATTGCCTAATAAAACACTTTGAGGAGCGAGTCTCTGGTTATCTATAGGGGAACATTACCCATTTCCCTTTTTGTGTGCTGCCCTCCAACCCGATATGAGCTGAGTGCACTCAGGCCTAAGAATAACTGCATTACTCACTGGGGTCCGATAGTGGCACAAGGGCCCAAGTCACAATGGCCATGTCAGTGACACATGCTCAGACATGCCACAGACAGGCCAATCTGTTTATCAACTCTCCGGCTAACTAAATGGTGCCACCAGAAAGGCCCGCCATCCATTAGGTCAACATCCTGGACCCGCACACAAACGGGACGACCGTTACCTATCAACAAACACAAATCTGGAATTGAGTGCTCTCAAAACAAAATAAAAGTAAAGTGTCGCCTTAAGTTTCCAAACCGTGTCCACTTCCCAACCTGTCACCGAACGCAAGGGGGAAAAACACAGCCATAAACCTAGTCAGGGTTTACAACAGCATTCTGACCTGTCCTGTGTTCCGACGGAGCCCAGCTTTTCGTTCCTGGAGCAGAAGTCCGGTGAGCTCTGCAGGTAGACCAGCTCGTTCTCCCTCACGGGCCTGATGTCGATGTCCTTGGGGACCAGCTGCTTGCGCGTGCCCATGGGCCGGTGGACCACCTTGGTGGCGGACAAGTACTTGGTCTTCAGGTCCATGGCGATGTCCCGGAGGTCCTGCAGGCCTCTCCAGCAGGTCCGAATGGAGCAGGAGCCGGACACGCCGTGGCACTTGCACTTCATCACCAGGGCGTCTCTAAGGGCCTGCGGATGACAAACAACACGGGGCTTCATGTAGCGAGGCGCTAACGGCGTTACCGTGAGCGGCGGCGTCGCCATTGGAAACACGCGGGCCGCCTACCTGTCTCCCGACTTCGCTGTTGTGCAGATGCATGAGCTTGTTGGCGTGGGAGCCCGCCCTCTTCATTTTCATGGGCGCGTCGGAGAACTTGGAGCCCATCATCAGGCCGTAGCGCAGGTTGTCCGCGCAGCCGCCCCAGCGGTAGCCGGGCTCCGGGATCTCTCCGGGGATGGGTCCGCACGTGCACAGCCGCAGGTCTCCCGACGTGCACGCCCGCGCTATGGTGTGGCTAATGGCCGCCGCAGACAGGGCGTAAACAAAGGCAGACTCCCTCGTTCCTATAAGGAATGACCAGAAGTAAAATCAATTCATATATATTATATATATATATATATATATATATATATATATATATATATATATATATATATATATATATATATATATATATATATCTTGTTATTAAACATTTTTCATTTCCTCACTTCAGCAGTTTTATTCAGTTTCTTAGGCAAAGAGAGGAGTTGAAAGGCTTAAAGACAGTGTGTCCCAGATGCTGCTGTATAGACCGGGTAAGATAGATGTAATTGGTGATGATGTGCCTACATAAAGAGCACATATGTGGAGGCCTTGTGGGAGTGTAATCCTACCCTGGCCAAGGACATGCTACATCAAAGCTATAAAAGCCTGAATAAAGAAGGCCATTTGTGTCTCCTAGAGCATAGGGTTCTGACTGCTCAAACATATGGCAGATGGGCTCGATTCATCTCAGAAGAGCATCACACTGCTATCTGCTCAGATGTATGATTAAGAGCCAGGGCTTTGTTGTGGGGAGTTTTTTTAATCTTCAAATTCAACAAACTCTCCTAGCGCTGGCCCCCTCTGGTAAAGCAAACTCCCTGTTTCGCAGCGGAGAACCGAATTCATCAAAGTCAAGGACAGGAGGAGGCACGTCGTCAGATCAGAAAAGAATGGTGCAATTTTTTTTTTTTTTTTTACCAAAACTTTTGCTCAAATAAACTAAGCCAAACCAAGCCACTTCTTAACACTTGAGACCGGATGATTTGAAAAGTATTCCATACCAGAATGTTTTAATGCTTTCCTATAACCCATTTATGAATCTCTTTCACACACACACATAAATGAACTCTGTTGTCTTAGGCCACAGGGATTACTACAGATATTTGGAGTGTGGGAGGTTTGGGTCCGGCATGACCATTTATATTTACATAGACTCAAAGAAGAAAGGTACTTGTGGTTGACATATTAAGCTAAGCCCTTGGATCAGAGACCAGTAAGGACGAATGCCTTTTCTCTTGTCCCTAGAATTCTTTCCCTCTCTAGTCCATGCAACCCTCACAGCAGAACTGCTGTGGTCGGTGCTAACTTTGATTGGATACGCTACTGCTGCATCGCGAATAGTCTGCACACTGCACTCATGCGCCGAATGTTGAAGCCGGGTAAATATCCCATCTGGACTGAAACCACTATTATCTGTGTCACTGGAAGCATAATTGCAGTTTGCCGTCTCTATTATTTATGCTGACGTTATTTTCTGCCTGGCACATGCCTTGCATTATTATAAGTGTGTGTTCTACTGTCCTTGACAATACTCCGGGGTGACCTCCTCAGCTAAAAGACTCAAGGGCATTACTAGCAAAGACAACTTTGCACTCGGAAGCACGCACAACGGAGGTGCGCTTGCAGCCTCTGTTGTTCACAAGTTACCCTAAACGTAAACCCGAAGCGAAGAGGTTGATGACGTTCCCACACAATGTCAAGCCCTAGAATCTACACTCAGATCATGTTTTCGAGTAGTACCTCTGTCGAGGTCCGGTCGATACTTTGCAGCATCACCGGGGATCTCGATGGACGAGCAGTTCCAGCGCATGTCAGCAAATGTCTTCTGGCATGTCTTTTTCACCTCACGGGCCGCGTGGACAATGGTGTGCATGAGTTCCAGGTTGCTCCGGCACAGCTGGGCTTGGGAAGACACCAGGCCGTGCAGCTGCTTACACTGCTGGGTCTGGTTGATGTGTAAAGCTGTAGGTGTGTGTGATAGGGCCCTTCAAC